>JAPMOQ010040808.1:98503-154861 GCA_026543055.1 Argiope trifasciata | reverse complement strand
AATTATAGATTATTTATGAAAATTATTTCATGCATTATAATGTCGATACTAATAAATAATTGACATGTAATCATTCATGCAAAAGTTTTGGCTTTATTTGTTTTGGAATACATTTACCAATTTTAATTTAGATTTGATAAATATTTTGATATGTTATCGTTAAAGCACAAATTAATGCACTAATAGTTCCCAAATGAAGGCAAATATGTTTTTCAAGAAACTGTAATTTCATCACAATATTTATTTACCACATGTTTGTATCATTTCAACTCAAGTGAATACAGAAGTAAAATGATATTTGCATCAACTCACAATTTTAGCTAAGAAATAAAATAGTTTTACATATAGATTGTTTTCATAATGCTTGAATTGTTTCAATATTCAATTGCAATATTACCGATAAATTCATACAGTAATTTCAAACAACATAATGCGGAATTGTTATAAACTAAATAACCTAATTATTCAAATTTACCACATAATCATTAAAACCCCTATTCGTCAACTTACCTGGGAAGCTACCGGATTGAAAATCCTACCATTTTCTAATTTTTACAATGCCAGGCATTCTTAGTAGAGCAATAGGAGTTTAGCGTTACTTTCAGCAATAATCAGTACAAACAATACTAAGTTACTTTTCCCAGCATGCCCCGTGTTTGTTCAGAATTCCATTCAAAAGATACCCCTGAGACTACAATTGAAGTTCTTCGTCCTTAATTGGATGCTTTCAGCAGTTACAGGAATTGTTAGAGTGGGATAAGATAAAGTTGTCCAATCGTGCCAATATCTTCCCTTAATTTCTTGGGGCTTCTCTTAATTGCCTGGTCCCATTAGTCGATTCTGAGCTTTTAAGTCAGCAATGCAATGGCGCCATTTGCATCCTGGGACACAGATTAAAATTCCGCCTTTACAATTGATGTTCGCTTGGAGGAGAGATGTAAGTTGGGAAAGAGTTGTGACAATGAGCAGAATAGTCATAAATACTGAACGTTTAGGAGAGTAAACATCCATTCTATAAGTTTGGAATTCTTATATAGCTTGAAGCTTTATATTTCCTTAATAAGAGCTGTGCTTTATTAATCGTTTATTTACTAATTTAATCAAATAGTCTTATAAATGACGGGAGTTCAGAAGTGTTTGTATCAATCTTTTGTTATAAATTTTGAATTCTTATAAATACTGAACGTTTAGAGTTGTCTTATAAATACTGAAAGTTTAGGAGTGTAAACAGCCATTGTATAAGTTAGAAATCTTATATAGCTCGAAGGTTTCTGTTTTCTTAATAAGAGCTGTGCTTTATTCATCGTTTTTTTTAACTAATTTACTAATCAAATAGCCTTATAAACAAAGGGTTTTCAGAAGTGTTTGTATAAATCTCTTCCTATAAATTTGAAATTCCTATAAATACTGAACGTTTAGGAGTGTAAACATCCATTGTATAAATTTGGAATTCTTATAGAGCTTGAAGGTTTATATTTCTTTAATAAGAACTGTGATTTGTTAATTGTTTTTTTACTAATTTAATTAATAGTCTTATAAACGATGGGAGTTAAGAAGTTTTTGCATAAATCTTTTGCTATAAATATGGAATTCTTATAAATACTGAACGTTTATTAGTATAAACATCAATTGTATAAATTTGGAATCTTATATAGTTTGAAGGTTTCTATTTCCTTAATAAGAGCTGTGCTTTATTCATCGTTTTTTTTTTATTAATTTAATCAAATAGTCTTATAAACAATGGGAGTTCAGAAGCATTTGTATAAATCTTTTGTTATAAAATTTTAATTCTTATAAATACTGAACGTTTAGAATAGTTTTATAAATACTGAACGTTTATTAGTATAAACATCCATTGCATAAATGTGGAATTCTTATAGAGCTTGAAGGTTTATATTTCTTTAATAAGAACTGTGCTTTGTTAATTGTTTTTTTACTAATTTAATTAATAGTCTTATAAACGATGGGAATTAAGAAGTTTTTGTATAAGTCTTTTGCTATAAATTTGGAATTCTTATAAATACTGGACGTTTAGAAGTGTAAACATCCATTGTATAAATTTAGAATTCTTATAGAGCTATATATATAGCTTATATAGTTTGTATAAATCTGTTTCGATAAATTTGGAATTCTTATGAAGTTTGAATTTTTTAAATTAATAATGGTAGAGTTTTAGGCATCATTTTCTCTTTTATTAATTTAACTAAATAATCTTTTAAACAAAAAGAAAATTCAGAAGTGTATAAGTTTGTAATTCTTAAATAATTAGAGTTTTTTCATTTTATTAGTAATAGCAACATCATATGAATTTTCTTTTTTATTAATTTAACTAAACTGTCTTATGAACGATAAAAATTCAGGCATGTATAAGTTTGTAATTCTTAAATAATTGGAATTTTTCATTTTATTAATAATAGCAGTGTTTTATATATCATTTTTTAAAATTTAACTAAATAGTCCTGCAAACAATAAATTTTTAGGAGTGTATAAGTTTAAATGTCTTTTATTCTTACATAGAATGAAAATTTTTATTTTATTATTAATGGCAATGTTTCATACGTCATTTTATTACCTTCATTTTTTTAACAAATAGACAAAATATACATGAATGGAATTTGTTCATAATTTCATACAGATCTACAAATCTGGCAGCTGATTCAATAACGAATTTCAGTCGTCAAGCTCTAAGTATTTTTAATTTTCTTGTTCAGAGACATTTATAATGCTAAAAAAGAATTTTTCGAAGTCAGGAAAGTCTAAAACATAGAAATTCGTTTTAATCTGAAAAACACAATTAATTCCTTTGAAATTAATTAATTTGAAAAACACAATTAATTCCTCTATAATTCATATAAGGGAAAGCAATAAATCAATAATTTTTAATTTTAATTTATAAAAATAACTAATAATAAATTGTAATTGGCAAGTATAAACACCATGTTTTCACACGAATATATTTTAAGCGATGAAGGTAGTTATAGGTAAACTTCAGAAACATTTTCTGGAATAAAATTTCTACTTTCGACCTTTTTATGTGTCATAGCGAATACTATTAACAAAAACTTGCTTTTCTTCTGAATGCTTCTTTTATTCAAAAAAATGGACTATTTCTATTTCATCATGATAATAAATTGAAATTATAAAAGAAACTTTGAATATATTTCGTGGATTTTCTTTATAAAAAATTATTGTAATAAATAATTTGATTTCTTTTAAACAGGTTTCTTAAAATATAATAAGATCAAAAGTTCCTTTATAAATTGAAGCCATTTCTTTAAATTTTGATATAGGAGTGATGACTTTTTAATTCTTATATTTAATTCGACTTAGAAAAATTCAAAATCTAAAATAAGGTAGCAATAATGTATAGCAACAGTTGGAACTGTTTATAAAATCTTCTTTTAAAGAGAATGAGCTTTCTTCTTTCGATTACATTGAATCCAATCCCTAGAAATAATCTTTGAATCAATTCTTATGGGATTAATATCATTTTCTAAAACTTGTAATTCTTTCTACTGTAGTTTGACATTTGTCTACTGATAACGACGAGAGGAAAAAAGTGGGAAGTTTATTCTGAGATATTCAACTTTTTTTAAGATAAATGTATTGTTTCATTATTATTTTCAAAAAATATTTCTTCATGTTAATACATTTGATTAATGAATGAAACTCCTTTAAACTTGGATATTTATAAGATTACAATTAAAAAACTAACGCAATCAAACTATTTAAATCGAATATTTATATGAATGCTGTTCTGACTGATGCTATATGCTACTGCATAGATACCATTATTGCATATATGCAACTGTATACATGCTATTACTGCGTATATGCTTCTACATAAATACTATTACTGCATATATGCTACTATACATATACTATTACTGCATATATGCTATTACTGCATATATGCTATTACTGCATATATGCTATTATATACGTACTATTACTGCAAATACCGTTTCAATGGAATTCTGGTCTCAGCATTCTGGCCTCAAATAAGACATTTAACATCTACATATTAATATATTTGAGTAATGAAAGAAATTCATTTAAACTTGGATAATTATAAAACTAGAATTAAGAAAGCAATCAAAGTACTTAAATTGAATATTTATATTGAGGCTGCATAATTTAGTTTCGATTATTATAACCAATTTATTCATCTGTAATGTACATAAATATCGTGTCTATAAAAACGTCTTAAACGTCTAAATCTAAAGCAAAAATTATATCAATATTTTTGACAATCAGAGAAATATTTACAAATTATCTCATGACAGTATAGGTAAGATCACAGCCCTGAAAAGCCTCCAAAATATTGAATGCTCAATATCATGACTGTAAAACATGGGAAATTGAAACTGGAATTCTCAAGACCAAGATTTAATTAGTCTAATGCATCTCCAAGGATTTATCCATTCCATAGGAAATACTTCTAGTGATTGGAAGGGAAGAAACCCAGTCCCTGCTTACTACTCCGTAAATTATACATCTACAAAAGTGTCCACTTACTAAATTAATAATTTCACAAAATAGTATAAATATTGTATAGTATTTTAAACTTTCAAGAAGTGTTTCAATGTAGCAATAGTTTCTGAATTTAAACATTTATCATATGCAATAGCTTATCAATTCAATTTGCTTTATCTCCAAACAAGAAATATGTTTATCAACCATCAGTATTCTACTTAAGATGGAAGCCATCTCCTCAAACAATAAAAAAGGAAATTTCCTTAAAGGGAGTCACCATACATTTCAAAGAGTTCTAATATTATTTTTAATTCAAGCCTTAGCGCAGAAATTTTAATCATTCTAGCCCTAAATATACTTCTTAAAAAACCTACTCATTAAGAAATTCTAAGCTACTGGGCAGGCAATAATTATTTTCGAAGTAATATTTATTTCGTTTATTTAATATTTATTATATATTTATTTAGTTTATTTATTATGGAATAATATATGGTAAATAATATGGTAATATTGGTTATATAGTAATATGGTTAATAATATGGTAATATTGGTAATATGGTAATGTGGTAAATAATATGGTATAATATTGGTTATAGGTAATATGGTAAATAATATGGTAATATGGTAATGTGGTACATAATATGATATAATGTTGGTTATATGGTAATATGGTAAATAATATGGTAATATTGATAATATGGTAAATAATATGGTAATATTGGTAATATGGTAAATAATATGGTAATATTTATTTCGTTTTTGCACCAAAGCAAATTCAAAAAAAAAAAAATAATGTTCATAACATTTTTTTCGTTTCAAGGTGAAAAGTTTCATGCCGAGAGCCATTCTACATAACTAGAAATGAATTCATCATCTCTACTGTTTTACTTACTCTAAATTCCTTTTTTTTATGTACAGGAAATTTATAGTCAGAATAGGAAGTCAAGTGTAAGAAAACCATAAGGTGCGAAATCAATGTAGGGGAAATATACCCTTTAAAATGTCTAACGAATTCAATTAACTTTTATTGTAACGTGTAATAAAATGGGATACAGCTTTTCGCGGAGAACACGATAAATTGTACGCATTCCGATGTTAAAGCAAACAGCTTCATTAAACCTTGTGTTATTAAATTTCTATCTTATATTAACTAAAGTGTTAAATAGATAGACATATACAATGTCAAAACATATTACTAGTGGTAATTGCATTTTCACTTAAAAAAAGAATTCTAACAATTTACTATAAAAGTACTGACGTACTACTTAATAGATTGAAAAGTAATTCTTAATAGGTTGATTTTAAATTGTGCATTTTGAAAAATTTAAGATGATAGTACGCTTTTTCCCGATTTCTAAACAAAACTGTTTAGGCTGAATTTAAAAGAATACAATTGGAAAATCTTAAGACAATTGTAATATTTATATTTCCTAGAATAATTTTCCATAGTTTCAAATACGATGACACGAAATATACCACAAATTGAATTATGAAGCTTTAAAGCAAAACCTTTTATTTAATCATATCTTATATGAAGAAAACTCTATTTTACACTACCATAAGAAATCAGCAAATGCTTAGAATTATATAGAATTTTCATTCTTCTATTGGTAATTAAATTTTCATTTCAAAAAGAATTTCAATATCAATTTACAATAAAAGTTCTGGCAGAATAGAATTAATTTAAATTGCATTCTGAAAGATTAAAGATGGTTATGCTATTAACTTATGTTTTCTTGATTATTTAACAAAACGGACTCGGTTCAATTAAACGGATCAGGTTGAAAGCACACGTTTTGAAAATTTAAAGCCATTTGTAATTTTAATTTATATTTTCTAAGATATTTCTCTCCAGATTCATAGGAAGATAAATATTTATTTCCCTAAACATCATAAAGATTGCTACTTGGTGGCAAAGTCGTATTATTAAAATTTTAGATTTCCATTCGGAGTTTAAAATTAAGATAAAAAATTCTCATATTAGTTTCCATTTACAATTTTCCTGTATATAATATCATTGGACAATCTTGCGATATTATAAAATACATGATTATTATAAATCATTCTACAATAAAAAGAATTATTTACGTTTAAGCGAAATTTCGCTTAACCACCAATTTTGAAAAATTGCAGGATGATTATAATTAAATTCTTCCCATAATTAGCGACATACAACATAAATGAAGAAACGAAATTTCGCTTATATACTCTACACGAGATGCGCTTTAGTAATTTAGAAAAAAATATATATATTACATATTTTTTTCCAAAATGTCCAACAGAGGGCACTTTTTCAGAAAACATTAACACGTTAAATGAACAAAACAAAATACAAAACAATATTAACAATTATTAACTAGTTTCTGACTTGTCATTTAACCCCATTAAGAAAATACCAAGGAAAAAAATAATACCCTGCTTGAAAGGGTTAGTTAGACAGTTAGGTTTAATGGAAAAAGAACAGATTCGGACAGAATTGCACGAGCAGCAGGTGTTAATTGCGTGCAGGATGATGTAGGGACCATCCTCATTCACCTGCAAAATTTCAAGTCGATGGAAAACGGGTCCAACAGCAGATCATAACTGATGAGTTGTGTTGTTTCACACACAAAGCGAAAGTTTTTTTAAGTTCTTCAACATCGTAGTACCGTCTCAACAAGATACCAGCATCATTAAAGCCGGAAACATCGACATAAAACATGACAATGACTCCAAATCTTTCTTACTTTAAATTGTTTTAATAAAGCTTCCTCTTGCTCAAAATTTTTTCTAGAACTTTTCGGCTTTTCTTGGTTTTTACATTTTATTACTAACAATTCTTGTTCAGGATTATTAGGATTATTATTCCGGATTGTTTCTTAGTTTCTTATTCCGTTATAGCTGTTTATCGTTTTAAAATTTAAATTTCTCTGCAAAAAGGGCCATCTGGTGGGCAACATGGAATTTATTCCCTTACCTCGAAATTCCGCGAGGGAATCTAGTGTACATTTTATATAACAGATTTCTTGGGCAATTCCATTCAACAATTTTTGTCGCATGATGATGCTTACAAGGAAATTTAATTATGTCCACCCGGTATATCAAACAAAAAAAAATCAATAACTTTAATAGTGGTTTGATGAGAACTACTCTTGGCGTTGGATAACTGTTGCCAAACATAGAAATTAAATCACAGGAATTAAGCAAAGATGTCATTTGATTTGAAATTGAATTTTTTAATTAACATCTTCGTATTCCAAAGTCTACATTTATATGAAGCATTTGATTTAAGATCTTTGTAAATTCAGTGGAGAAAAAGAGGAGAATTAGACATAAATACATTAAAAACTTAAAATTAATGTTCAAAATCTTTTGCTGTTTCGTATACATTTCCGATTCTTTTGTATCGAATTCTCATTCTTATCATTAAATAGTAAATTTGAAATATTTTGCACATGTTTAATTTTTATATTAGTAATATTTGCATTTTAGAAATTAATATTATTAAATATTATTTATAATAATAATATTCTCTTAATAATATTTAATAAAATTAATATACTTAATTTGATTTCAATTATAAAAAAATGAAATTGATGATATTCGATTTCAATTGCAAAGCTATATTTTTCATTTAAATTAAAATTATTCTTTATCTATGATTATACAGTTACATATGCATTCATTTTCCATATTTTAATGCATCATAAATTATCACTTAGCAATTATGAAACTCTCCAGTGAATATGCATAACTTTTCCAGACTAATTTATAGTCGATTATTTTAATAAATTTTCCTAAAAAAACAAAAATTCTTAAAGAAATTAAAAAAAGAATACCTAGTTTTCGATTCGAGGGCATGATTTTGTAAGTAAAAAAAATATAAATTTCTTCCTTTCTGATGAATAAAAGAATGAATTAATGATAAATGAATAAAACTACAATGTTTTTTATTTATTTATTATCGTTTTTCATTATGAAAATGCATAAAACCATTTTTCACAGGTTTCAAAGGAACCGATTTCTCACATCCATATATAATGTAAAGAATTGCATGATCAATTTCATTAATCTAAAAAAATCTAGTTTTGTAATAAAATTAAATCCGAAAGTTTTAAAAACATAATCGTCCATTCAGTATTCGTAATTTCATATTTAGACCTCTCGCAGTAAATAAAAATCGGTCAGAAGTATTTTATTTTAAAACAGTATCTTTTCCCGAGAGATTTTACTCCTCCTAGGTCTGCGTACTCCTTCTAAGTCTAGATCTGAGTTCACTTTATAGTTAAATGCAAACATTTCCTATCCTACCTATTTTCATTAAATAATCCCATCCTAAGGCAAGCACAAAAGCGGTGGTGATTTTAGTATCAGAGAATAAACATTAATAAATTTAACATATATGAAAGGCTAAACACATAATATTTGTTGCATAAAACTTTAAGAAATATCATTTGCTGCTGCTTATGCGATTTTTTAAGAGCTGTTATTACTAACTTGCAATATTGCTTCTCAGCGGGGTTAATTCTGTCACGGAAAAGGCTGATCAGCAGTTATCTGTACTTGAACGCAACTCGAGTGCCTAGCGAACCATGTCAGAGCTTGGTGACGAAATAAATATTACTGGAAATCGAGAATTTCAACAATCCATCCATCAGGAATAGGCCTGATCGCCAGAGTGTACTCGGACTATCTCCCGGGAACTATAAAAGGATGACAGTCTGCTATGAAACGTAGGTGGAGTCGCAGCCAAGTAAGGAGTTTTCTAGAGGATGACAAAGCTATGGCGGAGTACCAGCAATGTGCTGAGTCCAAGCTATTGCTGAAATGAGCTACCGTATTTTTCGCCGTATAAGACGCACTTTTTTCTCCCCAAAATCGGGGGGAAAAAGTGCCTGCGTCTTATACGACAAATACTAAAGTCCACTATGGCCCTCCGCTGCCCCTCCACCTCTGCATACATACCTTACCGCAGGAATAGTCGGCCACTCCGTTCCCTTCCACCTCTTGGCGCCGTCTGACACCAGGAAGCCCGCTGTATCTTGCACTGTATTGGGACGGTCTCTGCCTCGCGCTGCGATTGGCTGAGCGAAGAGGCGCGTACCTTCGCTCGCTCCTGCGTTGGTTTTGTGCACTTTTTAGTCTCGTAAGCCAGCGCGGGAGCGGGTGAAGGCACCCGTCTCTTCGCTCAGCCAATCGCAGTGCGGGGGCAATCGGGAGCAAGCGGAGGCGCGGATAGCTGTGATATATGTAGTACGGTATATCTGAATGAAATATATCATATTTCATACCACCCCATCAAGATGTCGAAGCAGAAGAGACTGGCATATAAAGTTGCTTTCAAGCTGGAAGTAATAAAATTTGCCAAGGAGCATGGAAACAGAGCAGCGGAGAGACACTTTGGGCCACCTCCAACTGAGAAAATGATAAGAGAGTGGAGGAAACAGGAGGATAAGCTCCAAAAGTTGGATAAAAGCAAGCACACCTTGCGTGAACGAACTGCAAAGTGGCCAGAGTTAGAGGTAGAAGTAAAGGAGTGGATCACATGTCACCGGCAAAATGGACTTTCTGTCTCAACAAAAATGATCATTTATGAGGCCAAATGCATTGCTGTGGAGAAAGGCATTCAGGATTTCACCGGATCACCATTGTGGTGCTATAGATTTATGAAGAGATCTGGCCTTTCTATGCGCACCAAAACCAGAATTGCACAAAAAATGCCAAAGGAATACGAATCAAAGATTCTATCTTTTCATAAGTTTGTTATTGATGCGAGGAAGAAGAATAACTTTGAAATGAGCCAGATTGGGAACATGGATGAAGTCCCGCTAACGTTTGATGTGCCATCTAACAGAACCGTAGATAACAAAGGAGCCAAAAGCATAACCGTAAAAACCTCAGGGCATGAGAAAACCCACTACTCGGTTGTGCTGTCCTGCTGTGCAGATGGTACCAAACTGCCGCCAATGTTGATCTTTAAAAGGAAAACATTCCCAAAATAAACAATTCCATGGGGAGTCATCGTGCACGTTCATGATAAAGGGTGGATGGACGAAAATGGCATGAGGCTGTGGATTGACAAAGTGTGGTCCAAAAGTCATGGTAGGCTTCTGAAGAAATCTTCCTTGTTGGTGCTTGACCAGTTCAGAGCGCACATTACAGAAACTACTAAAAAGAACTTTAAGGAAGTTAAGACCCAAATAGCTGTGATTCCTGGTGGTCTTACCAGCCAGCTGCAACATCTGGACTTTTCTATTAACAAACCGTTCAAAGTTCTGATGCGAGAGGAGTGGAACACCTGGATGGCAGCTGGGAACCATGATCTGACTCCTACTGGACGGATGAAGAGGCCCACTATCACACAAGTGTGTGAATGGGTTAAAAGGTCATGGGACTCCGTAAAGAAAGACAATGTTGTAAAATCATTCAAGAAGTATGGCATTAGTAATGCCTTGGATGGAACAGAAGACGACGTCTTATTTGACACCAGTGAGGAAGAAAGTGATGACAATGAATGCGTGGATCTGTCCTTCCTCATTTCTGATAGCAGTGAAGAAGAGGAATTCTTAGGGTTAGAATAAAAACTTATTTTTGTTACTTTCACTGTTTGCTGACTGTTTATGAGAGTAAAGATAGCTCTTAGTATGTTACATGGTTGACATAAAATTTTTCTTAAACTGCTGTTAACTTTATACAGTTGATATACAATATTTTACTACAGAATTTGGTTCATAATCTTTTTTTTCTAGATTTGCCTCCTTTAAAATTATGTGCGTCTTATATGCCGGTGCGTCTTATACGGCGAAAAATACGGTATATGCCGAGTGCTATAGAGTATTGTGGAGGCAGTATCAAGTTGTGTGAGAAGTATCCAGACGTGTTTTATTGAGTCTGCAGTTAGGTACAGCTAAAGCGAGGAGAAAATGAAGTTCAGGAGTTCATAAGTTCGTTATAGTCATTCGCCCTCTACGTAACTGTTTCAATTCTCGTTATACACAAAGATGATCACTGGTATTTTCATCACTCTGATAAAACAACTTGACTAATAAGGCGCATTCATGTAGTGACAACGCCATTGAATAGGCAATTTCTGGCAGAATGAAGAATATCCGCAACCCTTCCCTTTGTATTCGATGTCACACATATATGAATAAGTAAATTGCATGTTAAAGTTTTCGATGGCAGCGGAAGGATCTTCAATATGATGGGGGGTTTTTTTGGTACTATTTTTTTCTTTGATATATCGGAATCGTATACTATAATTTGTATGATGGCCAAGTTTTATTATATTAAATTCATTATATAACACGCTACAGGGCTCCGAATTTCCTCTGTTATTTCTTCATCACCCTGTAGATAGACATATTCTTCAAGATAAATGAAGCTTAAATATTTTACAAACAATCCAAAAAAATGATTCCAAATAAATACTGATAACTACAAAAAATATCTGCTTCAAATGCATAATGCAATTACTACATCCTGTTTTTAAATAATACAACAAAGATTATTGAAAAATTTTGTCATAAACGAACAACTACCAGTCATATTATTTATTGACCTTAATCATTTATATATTTGTTTAATACTTACTTATAACGGATAGAAAAGTTCATTACAAAAATACATGTGCAATAATAAAAAATAGCAAAACATAACCTACAATGTTTTATGGAACCAAAACGTGCACATTTATAATATTTTAAAATGGTTACATCTTTATTTTATATTTTTCGGATTATTCATTTCGGAAAAAAGAATTTATTCATACAAAAAAGCAATATCAGCCTAAAAAGTAGGTTTCTGTAAGAAAAACGGGCCAACGATTTGCAGGCAATCAACGCACCTGTTAGTTCGCAACCATTTAATACTCGTTAGATTTCGTCCTATAGCTCATCTTCTAGTATTTCTACCACAGCTGATGCTCTTCATTTCAGGAGGTGCCGTTTATATTATTTACTAATATAACAATGCCAATCATTTCGCATTGTTTTACAAGAATTGAAGCTACAAAACGACCTAATTATGCTTTCAACTGCTTAGCTTATATTTAGTGTTAATAATTATCCATAGTGGTAAGTAAGTTTTCATCAGCAAATAGCATGTATATCAGTATAAATTTTTAATGTAAAACCTCTAAGCATTCATTGAACTAAAAAATACAAATTCTGATGAATCAAAGTTGATTATGTCTTTGTATTTTCTGAATTATTTGTATGTAGATTCATATGAAGATTAATATTTCTTTCGATAAGTATCAGAAGGTTATTATTTTGGTAGTGGAATCGTCATTCAAGTTTCATTCAACTATTAAAATGAAGTATCAAATATTTCCTGTTATTTTTTATTTAGAATAATACTACATATAATTAGATGAAAATTTTACAATACTTTTAAAAGAATGTCAATAAATCTGATTCTTGTATGACAATCTATCATGAAAATATATATTATTTCTGTTTGTAATTCACAATTAAATGTTGGTTGTTTGAAGACGTAAATTGAATCACAAACTTATTCTCAAAGACGGTAATAAATTTTATTTGATTTTCACACTTTTTACAAAAATCGTGACTCTCACACAGCCGAGCTTACAAATCAGATTCGGTTTTGTAGACACTGCTGCAGCAGCAATTATCATTGGTTATGGAAAATGATTTGAGCTTCTCTGACGAATATCATTTGATCTGAAACTGAATTCTTGAATTATTATCAATGAAATATGTTTTCTAAAGTCATCTTTCGCCTACACTATTTGATAAGAATTCCTGTAGAAATCCTGGAAAATTGAAGAAATATGAATGAAGAAAATTTAGAAACGCATTTATTAAGCCTAAATATATTAAATGATAAAAATTAATTTGAATATTATTATTATTTATCTTGCATTATTATTATATTATTAATTTTCTTTGTTAGTCACAGAAATTTTTAACTATAATTGTTAATTTTTGTACTTGATTGATCATTTTCATTATGTAATAGAATATTGTAAGTAGACATGACAAAATTGTCCAATCATTTCATTTTTGATACTACAAAGTGCCATAAATTACTAGGCCTGTTAGTACATTTTATTAAATTTTTAAAACCTTAATCATCACTGCAAATGAATATTGCTCTAAAATATTTTAATGTAAATTACTGTCTTTTTCTGGCAGTTTTTACCCTTCCTAAGTTCCCAATTACTTGATTGTTAAATGCAAACATTTCCTTATTATATCCCACCTTCCATCCCTATTTTGATAAAATAAACACATCCTAACGCATGCGAAAAAGCAAGGATTATTTTAAGATCACAAAATGAACATTAATGAAGCTTTCTTATAAAGAAGTGAGAAACTCATAATCACAAAATATTTGCTGCATAAAACCGCAATATATATTGTCTGCTGCTACATATGCGATATTTTTTAATCTGCCAGGAACTTTATATCGAATAGTCATTATTTTTCACGAATAATAAATAATGACATATTTTCGTCAGAAGTAGTAAATATAAACTGCCATCCCCGTTTTCGTTTAAAAACACTCTGTCAAGCCTTATAACAAGATAACTCAAAATAAAAACACTAATAAAAATATCAGCTTCAAACAAATCACACAATGAAATCTCGAATAGCATCAATACTTCCTCAAGTACAAAGCTCTCAAACGGTTGGAATAAATCATTCAAAGCAGTCTGTTGATCTCAAAAGCCAAAGAGAGGTGTCATTTCATGCTTTCTATTTAGTAAATACATCGTTTGGTTGTTATAAAATATTAGTTCAATTTAATATGAAGTCTTTTTATATTTATAGTATTTCTATAAAATAAAATAATATTTTTAAAATTTTATTCTAGCAATTATATTATGAAATATCTAAAAAAAAATGCATCATTTGAAAGTAATTATATTACTCTGATTTGAGAATATTCTGGATAATTAATATGTATTATTTCTATCGGTATAATTTCTCTTATAAATCTTAAAGGTGATGAATGAAACAATATAAAAACTTTTATTTAAATAACATTTTTACATAAATCTGATAAGATGTAAAACAAATTGAAAATAAATTATTATTAAACAAAAATTAATTATTTGAAATGCAATTATTACAATTTCTCACAAATTTCGAAGAAAAAAATCATAAATGAGGCATTTTAACTCAAATTATTTAAAAAGATTTTTGAATGATAAAAGAAAGTCAAGGCTTTCTAAATTTTTGAATGAACTTAAACTACATCTATAAAATTAGTTGATCGAAAATAAGTTAGAAATGTATATACAGAAAGGATATAAAGAACACACACGCTTTTATAAGATGCATAAAACCTCACGAATTAACTATATTTTATATATTTTACTTATACAGACACATTCTTACATATACACACATAATAGAATACAGAGCTATTCTTCATGAAAATATTCCATATTTCTTATAATGTCTTCGTTCTCTAAAATGCAGTTCACGAACCTGGAAAAGTACAAAACATAAATTAGAATTAAGAAAGGATAAAATTGTATATTTAATTTTTAGTATGTTGATAAATACCCACAAGTTAAAAAAATACTGCAGCGTTATTTTATTCTCTACAGTGTATGTTGCATTTATCGTGTTTGAACATTGATTGATTTTTTGATTATATAGTGATTTAATTTCAGTTAAAATTGGGAGATACTGAGTTAAAGATTAGTTAAAGTTTAAATTCTTATTATAGAAGATTGAAATTTTCATTGTTAAACATAAAAAATAATTTGTAACAAATGCTTGATGTTTGTTGCTAAACATATTTGTCTATAGTTATGTGGTGATATTGAAAATTATTACCGAAATAATCTTTCAATTTATAAATAAATTAAAAACAAATTGAAAAAACTGAAATAAAGAGAAAATAAATGAAGCAATTGAAACTGTTATTAATAACATTATTGAATGATGAAAGCTAAAAACAGAACGCATTTATACATTCAAATACAAATTCAGATTGAAAATTACATGAATATTAACTTTTAAGGAAATTATTGAACGGCTGTACTTAATCTTGAGTATTTTTATGTCTCGAAATCCTGCCGAAATGAGCCGGATTTTGCATTTTCCTTTAAATTTTCATCCTCGAGAAATTTACAAATGGACACTTATAATTATCTTTGTAGTTGAAGTCTTTGTAGTTGGGTCTGAAGCCTAGTAACATAACCACAGGACAAAAGCAATTGCTCAATCCTGTAGATGTTATCTGGCTTATTAAGATATAACTACAACATCATCCTAGTAAAAAAAAAGTATTTATTTACTTTAAAAAATGAATACGATATCTGCATAATAAGAAGTTTTCTGAAAAAAACAGATAAAGAGTGCAACCGCCAACGTTTTGTAGTCAATCTACGCACTTGCTCGCTCGCAAAGTGACTATTTTTCTAACTTCTTTCTAGAACTCATCCGCTTGTATTTTAATAAGAACCTGGGCTCTATACTTCTGCAGTAGTTGATCATATTACTGAAAAACATAAATCTTATCACAAAGCACTGTCTTGCACAATGAGCCTCGTCAAGTAAATTGTCAAAACCCACAATTTACTCAATGGCGTAAAATACATGCACTTTCAATAATTAAATATTGTAGTAAATAAGTTTATATTCATAAAAAAGCATGTATAGTAGTAACAATTTTTAATGCAATACAAAGATTTCATTAACTTTAAAAATGTATTATACCATGATTATAACTTTAGTTTGTATTTGCTGGATCATTTCTATATAGCTTCATATGAAAATAAATATTTCTTTCGATAAGCATCAAAAAGCTGTTTTTTACAAATGGAAGCCTATAATTTCCTTTGCAGTGAAAGTCTAAACAGTGAAAATGCATCATCTTATTAAAAAAAAAGTATTTTATGAAAAAAAAAAAAAAAACGATTTCTCCCTTATAAGCAGTTTTCTGAAAGAAACTCCTAGGAAGGAAGCAACAGTTTGTAGGCAATCTCAGCACCTGCTTGCTAGCAATCAAGTACCATTCCGCAGTTCGCTGCAACTCCTACTTCAAACAGCTGAGGCTCGTTATAATAGGCAGTGTTAACCGTAAAATTATGCAACAAACTATCAGAGGGGTTTTCACCAATAAAACAAGCGCACACATAGATCGAGATCAACGGCTACGCATATTTTAAAAACATAAACGACTCAATAATTGCTCAGATTGAGTAATAACCACTTTTAATAATTTTTTAAAGTGGTAAATAATATTTCATTTAAAAAAAAGCATATATATATATATATATATATTAAAAAAAATAAGGCAAAACGTATAAGATTTGATTGAATTTAAAAATGCAAATTCTGAAAAGTTAAAGATGATTATAACTGTATATTTTCTGGATTATTCCTCTGTAGATTTATATGAAGATAAATATTTGTTTTGTTAAGCTATTATCAAAACATTATTATTTGATGGTAACTCCGTAATGTTAGGTTTCTATTCAGTGATTAGAATGATATTTCAAATATTTCATATTATTTTCTAGTTAAAATAAGTGTGCATGTAATATTATTATTCAATTTTGGCATACTATTAAAAACAATCATGTTAATTTTTTTTCTTTTTTGTTACAATCTGTCATAAACATGAATATTATTTCTGTTTGTGATTCACAATTAAATGTTGGCTGTTTGAAGACGAAAAATTCATCTAAAACTCATTCTCAAAATTTTTTAAACTCTTTTCATTTGATTTTTACTGATTTGCCAAAAAAAGTGCGCTCACATAGCATCACTTGCATGTTACACTCGTTCTTCCAGATGGCGCTGCAACAGCAGTGCTTGTCATAGGTTATGGGCCAGAAAATAAATACCATAACATTAAATAACAATTAGAATTACCTATCTATGACATCATAAATTATTAGGTAAAATGCTGACTTGTGAAAAAGGTCGTTTCTAAATGCCAATTTGAGTTTTCACTTTAACTACCCTGATTCGTTTTTCTTCACTAGAATAATGTTCAATCATTCCCTCTAATGCTCATTTTCGAGATGGTAGGTTTTCATCCTAAAGAAGCACTAACTGAATGACTTTCAAATTAGTTTTTTATACCACTACTTGGATTACAGTTATAAATTGTTTAGATAGGTATACACGGCCTTTTCTGAAAGTCACATCTTATTCAAGCAACTGAATAGCTTATATTAATTTATTAAAAGTAATTATTTTGAAGTCATCTCATTAAAAAGATAGTCGTTAGCTTTAAGGACAGGTGCTCCAAGAATTATACAATTGAAATCCTTCTTCTAAAAGTATTATTTTTATCAGTTTTTTTTTTTTGTAGTTGGGCAATTATTATCAATTTATTATTATTTTTATTTATTAATTTTGCTATTAAAGCAATCAAATTTGATTCTGTACCAGCATTTAGATGTCTACCAATTAAGAAATAGGCAGAAGTTAACATGTCGGGATTGGATAACAAAGGTACAAGTGTTCTTTAAATTTGAATTCCAACTATCTGCGTAACGATTGTAAGGAATAATTCATAGCTCAATCTGGCATTGCCTAAAACTTATTTGAAATGATATTTCAACGTTTTAACTATGCTTTCCTGGAAATTATTCTCTATCGAAGTCAGGAAGTTCCTATTAATTCCCTCAGATGACGTGTATTTAACAATACCATCAGAAAATAATTTAAGTCATAAATCTTTGCTAGCCACAAGTTTGTTTAACATGTTATCACGACCCAGGATGCCAAATCAGTGACAATTTCGTGATTTTGTAACGTAGCATATAATAATACACACATAAATTTTATTTTAAAAAAATCCCTACTTTGAAGTGTATACTCAACAAGGAATGGACCACAAAACTCCTCAACTATGAATATAAATAGGAAGACAGGAGCACCGAGTTCTCCCGGTAACTCACTCAGTATTTGTTCCTCTCCCATGGGTTCATGGGTTTAATTCTAAAACACTTAATGCAATATTTCCTCCAAATTGCCTTACCCTGAACGAGGTAGAACTTTTGTCTGGCATAATTTAGTAAGCAGGAGGACCTAAATGAAAAAAAAAAGGCTTATGACAGAATTTGAATCTGTTCTTCATGTAATCAGCAAATATATATTATGAAATGCCAAAATAGTATTTAGTTGGAAATAACTAAACACATTACTTAAATTAAACTTTTAACTGTTACTGATCAGACTAATTCCGATGGCGCTAGGTTGAAATTCCTACAACTTATTACATCGCCTGTATTCTTAACATTAACAAAACAGATTGAGGTTAGCGATTGATTCTAACAATGGTTATTGATGTAATCGATATCTAGTATACTTATAATAAAGCTCAATGTGTGTGTGTGTTTGTTAGCTCTCTTCAGGCCAGACCGTTGGGCCTACAGCTATCAAATTTGGTACATGTATACCTTAGAGGTCAGGAATGTGCACATCGGTGTCCGTTTTTCGAATTTTTAATTAGAATTTGAATAGATTAAAAATTATACCAAATTTCGACATTTTTCGGCTGTAACTTCCGAAAATATTATCGCACAAACATGATTTTTACAAGTCAAAGATAAAAAAAAAAATTAACGTTCTAATGGTATCAATGTTTTAACATACAACTTAAGCTTCTATTTTCAACGAATTTTTAAAGAAATATTTTAATCATATTATCAAGAATATATTTCGGACAAAACAATAAAATTTAATCTGCATGAGCACTTCAAGGTGAAAATAATTAGGTTTTATCACCGTGTTGCCATCATATTGACAGAAGCTCACATTAAAAAGAAAACAACTGTTATTGCAAATTAAATCTAAAGACTTAATACTTAAATACTTTCAGCAAGTGACTGTATAAAATAAAATCAATATAAAATGTGATATTTTCTTTAAAAAATGCAAAGCGAAGGATTCTATGATCTTTGCAATATCTAAATCATTAAAGTAATAAATCATCTTTATTTACGGTAAACCTGATTGAATTTATACAGAATATGCAGTCAAATGCCGATCCAATGGCCAGTTTGTTAAATATTAGTAATTGGCATACATATTGTTTAGTACTGTTAGCTTGATCTAAATGAAGTAAATAATTACAAACCATATAATCTAGAGCTACCACGCTTGGTATTTACGCATTAACTTTGAAGGATAAAAAGTATGCCATGACGGCGCTATTTCTGAAATTTTAATTATTAAAAATTAAGCTAATATTTGGAAAATTTCTGCGATAATTTCCGAAAATATTACAGCATAAAACTGTTTTTTTAAATTCTCTTAAAAATGATATTTTTTTCATTCATAACAATGTTCTAACCTATAAATGAAGTTTCTATTTTGAATGATTTTTTTAAACATGGTAACTGTATTTTTCAACGATTAATTTCTTACAAAATGAAAGTAGGATTTAACCTGCAGGAATACGTTAAGAATGTACCAGTACTTTGCCATCACTTTGACAAAAACTCAAATGGAATGATTAAATTAACTCTTATTACAAATTAAACTGAGGAAAGTGTGATGAGCAGTGCATGTTGAAATGGTAGTGTAATGTTATAGAATAAATAAAGATGTGACTTTTTCTACATAACTGCGCAACAGCTGATTGCAAATCAGGGATATATATAGTACAATGAAAAAAGAATCGTAAGGCTTCTGTAATAATAGGAGTTACTTGACTATCAGAGTTTGAAGTTTAAATATATTTGGCTGATAAGTTATAAAGAGAGCAAAGCACACACGTATTTAACTGAGCATTTCAGAACGCATTACTCATGGCGAACCAACTCCTCGCCAAAGGAAGTTAGTATATAAATAAAGCATTATATTTCTAATATTCTGCAAAATTTGTGTAAAAAATAGATAATTGCCATTTGTTTTATTCACAACTGACCAATTAGATTACTTTCATTAGTAAAAAATGTATTAACCACTTAATTGTTTTATTTTCCTTACTATCGAATAAGATGGTACCTACTATTTGAGGAATATTTTGATATTTTAATTCAAACGGAATTCCATTGAATATTTGGCTTATTTATGTACCCAAAGTAATTTTAATATTGAATGGTAGTCGTAATGAATGACTTTTTTTTGTTTACAACTATAAAAATTCAAAATTCGATGCACATCATGAAGAAGGGAGCCGTTTTGAGCAATTTCTTTTCATCGATAAGGTCCTTGTTATTCAATTTTTGAAACTTTCGAATAAAATGAATTACAAATGAGTATTTAGAGTTTTTTTTTCAGCCACTTTTTTTACATCGCCACTTATTGGCGTTTCGGAACTAATTTACTTTTCGCCCGTAATTCGTTTCGCCATGTCTTGAATAGTCTGCTCAAGAATTTTGAAGCTTTTGTACTGAGTATACACTGTACAGAGAGGCTAAGAGAAGGTGTATTTCGTTGTATATTATTTTATCGGAAGGTGACCACCATTTATTAATAAATTTCAAACAGAAATAACAATTTTTTAACAAAAAAAATTAACAGCATTATCATTTATAATATCTCAATGTTGTTTAATTATATTATATGTGGGATTGTTTTAAATGAAAAATAACATAAAATAATTTGAAACATCATTATAATCGTTAAATAAAACCTAAATTAACTCAATAGAAATAGATAATAATCTTCTGATGCTTAACGAAAAAAAAATATTTCTTATAATACAAATCAAGATAAAAATACTCCTGAGAATATAAATTAAAGATATGATCATCTTAAATTTTTCAAAATGAGTTATTAACGATTATCAATAACTGTTGCTTTTGAGAAATTGCTAAACATTTAATATTTGCTATATTTAATATTTTTCTGCAATATCGACAGGGTTAACTTCTATATTTGAATATAGAAAAGGCATTGCTCTTCAAAATTAATAAAATATAACTTAGAACCGTTAGAACTTCCGAAATTATAATCTTGTTAATTTTTCTGTGCTGCTATCAATGTACCTAAGTAGATGAATATTTTCAACAAAAAATGATTACGCGCATCAACCTCGAATGCAAATAAACATTTCATTCTTATATTTAATACGCCCACAAAGCTTTTTAAAAGCCTTTCTTCACATGTAAGAACCTTTAAATTGTGTGAGCCTATTACGATCATATCATTATTGGATTATATTTATATTAACATGTAATACACATATTCAGTGGTAAACTAGTTTTCATAATCAATGAAGAGTAATAAGAAATAATTATAGAAACAAAATACAGATTCGGTTGAATTTAAAAGTGCACATTTTGCAAAACTCAAGTTTTATTTTTGATTTATATTTTCTGGAATATTTTTCTCTAGATTCATAGGAAGATAAATATTCCTTTCCTTGAACATCAGAAAGATTGCTATTTAGTGGCAAATCCGTAGTATTAAAATTTTAGATTTCCATTTGAGCTTTAAAATGAAGATTAAAATTTCTTATATTATTTCCCATTTACACTTTGCCTGAATATAATATCATTAGATAATATTCGGATAGTAAAAAAAAGCATGATTACTATAAATCATTCTACAGTAAAAGGATAATTTACGATGAAGCAAAATTTCACTTGACCTCTGATTTTGAAAAAAAATTACAGGGTGTTTATAATTAAAACTTCCCTATAAACAGCATCCTAAAACACAATCGTGAAAATGGACTGCTACATACAGACTATACACCAGCTAAACTTACGGAATTTCGAAAAAAAAAAGTTCCAAAATGTCCACTAGAGGGCGCTTTTCCGAGAAAGTTATTAAAAGTATTAAAAACTGATGAAACGTGTTTCAGTTCCGGCTTGCCTTCTTAAATATAAACACAATACTGAAATACAAAAATAAAATGCTCGTTTCCTCTTCCTACTATATATTGGTCTTCTGTTTTTTAATCCTATTCTCAGCACTGTAATCACGGGTATAAGTGAATTTGTGAGCTTTGTGATTGTACACTTTATATTTTCGTGCAAAACTTACTTCTAGTGGTAAGAAAGTTTCATTAAAAAAAACATGTGCAATAATAACAGCTATACAAAATCAACAAGATTTGATTGAATTAAAAAGAAAAGTTTCAAAAGTTTACGATGATTGTATCTTTAATTTATATTTTCCGGATTATTTATTTCAGGAAAGAATACCTTTTGTCAAGAGGAAGCGAAATCTCTCTAATAAAAAACGAGAGCAACAGTCATAGGTTGACAAAAAGTACTCTTTCATGAAATAAATAATCCGGAAAATATAAATTAATGATATAATCATCGTAAACTTTTGAAAATGTGTTCTATTTAATCCAGTGAAATCATGTTGATTTTGTATTGTTTACTCCTATTAATTTACATGTCTTTCTTAATGCAATGTACGTACCTGTTAGCTTATAATCAATTACTAAACCTCCGACTCATCTCCTTGTATTTCAGCTTTATACTTTACTATAGATAATTGAATCATCGAAACACACAACAAGGTTAATCACACAGCCTCATTTTTTATAAAACCCTACAAATACCGCAAATTCAAACTAAACCTATGAGTTGGATTAGCGAGACACCTAGCCCCGGAGGGGCTTATCCTCGTTCATGGTAGCGTTAGGTGGGCCTTGCAGTCAGTAAATGCCGTGATCATCTCCGAAAACTCAGTATATGGAATGGAAAAGCTTCCTAAAGACTTAATTTATATGTAACTTAAGAATTTTTTTATAGTGGTAAATAAGTTTTCATAAATAAAAGATATGTATAGATGTAATTTGTAATGTAAAACCAATAAAACATTTTTTTTAAGTTTAAAAGTTCAAATTCTGAAAAAAGATTGAATTCTATGACACGAAAGAAAAAATTTCTAATACAGGGAAATACAAAGAAAAAAATTCTATAACACAGAAATTTGTATTTCAACCAGAAAGAGATCTTGGTACTTCACAGTCTAAGATTGTTTCATCGTAAAACACAAGACTGGACAGACAGCCTTGTCTTAAAAGAATTATAGAAACACCATAGATTCATCCCACTAGCATAGATGTAGACGTAGACGTACATAACATGTTTAACGGAGTGCCGAGCCCCTGGGATTGGGGCATGATCTCCGGTAGATGACAAAATAATTATGAACCTAACAGTCAATATTCAACGCAACCGTCTTCCAATGCCAATGATGTGGGCGATTTTTTGAGAGCGCCTAGGCTCGGGGGCCTTTAATCTCTCCTTTAGCTAGGTTGAATAATAAATTAAATAGCACTGTAAATTTTAACATAAATAGAGATTTTTCTGTTCTTGTGTTATTGTTCTTATTTACATGCACACACACATACATACATCTCTTTCACACACACATTCACACTCAAAAATATAAGGATAAGAAATAAATAAAAGAAAAATAATATAAAAAAAAGAAAGGAATAAATAAATTAATAGATAAATAAATTTATTTAGTTACTTTATTAATAATGTAATAGAAATTGATTAGTTAGTGATTTCCTAATAGTTATATTGGCAGGTGGCGAGGTCGTGGCTCGGAGGCAGTGGGTCCTGTCTAATTGAGTAGCGTGCGTGGGCGTCGTCTATTTTTGTTACTTTTGGGGTCATAGGGCGGTATTTCTTTTATTGCGATGTTGTTGCTATTGTCCAGTTTATTGTAATAATTTACCGCAAGTTTTTTAAAGTACTCCTCAATGGTGGGAGTTTTAGATCTTTGAGGATGTTGCTATTTCTGACGAACCAGGGCATATTTGAAATATGTCTTGCTGTGATGTTTTGTAGTGTGTTTAATCTATTGATGTGCGTTTTAGCTGCAGCTCCCCAAACGGGCGATGCATATGTAGTGAGTGGGCGCAGCAGTGACTTATATAATAGGAGTTTATTACCTAGCGAGAGTTTTGAATTCCGGCCCATAAGCGGGTATAGTGCGGCTTTTGCTCTTTTATATTTTTCTTTTATTTTGTTGATGTGGGGTCCGAACGTCAGTCCTTTGTCCAAGGTTACCCCGAGGTACTTGACTTCTTTCTCCCATTAGATTGCTCGCCTGAATAGTTTTGGGGGATTGGGGTTTTTCCTTCTTCTAGTGAAGAGTATGGCTTGGGATTTCTCCACGTTTATTTTTATCTTCCATTTTATTAGCCAGCTGCCGAGTTCTTTCAGGTGGTTGTTTAAGTTGTTTATTAGCTTGTCCCTTTCTTTATGTGAACTTAATATGGCCGTGTCGTCTGCGAATAGGCAAATGTGCGTATTTCTGGTTTGGGTGATATCATTTACGTAGAGGTTGAAACAAATTGGTCCGAATTTGAAGCCTTGAACTACCACTGCTTCTGTTGTTCTGTGGGTGGAAAGGTTTTTGCCTACTCTCACTTGGAATTTTCTTCCTCTGAGGTACGATGAGATGATTAGGATTAGTCTGTCGGGGATTTTTAATTTAATTAGTTTATATATAAGACCGTCGATCCAGACCCGGTCGAAGGCTTTTGCGATGTCTATGAAGACTGCCGCAGTTTCAATGGAGTTATTCAGGCCTTCTCTGATTAGTTCAGTGACCCTGGTTAATTGCTGGACCGTTGACAGTCCCTTCCTGAAGCCAAATTGGTAGGGGATGAGTTTATCTTCGGTAGCTTTTTCCAGTCTATTGAGTATTATTCCTTCAACTATTTAACTGAGAGATGAAAGTAAACTTATCGATCTGTAATTTTCCGGTTTTTGGGGATCATTTCCTGGTTTGCGGATGGGTACTATGATTGCTTGTTTCCAGTTGGTAGGGAAGTAGTTGAGGGTAAAAATACTATTGACTATTTCAGTTATTTTTAAAATGCTCTTTACTGGGAGGGTTTTTAGCATGGTGTTGTTTATTTCATCGAATCCGGGGCTTTTCCTTTTTTTTCAGCTTTCCTAGTGCTTCCGCCACTTCAGCTGGGGTGCATGGGGTCAGTTCCTCTCTATATGTTTTTTCCATAAATTTTTTAATTCTCCTTTTGACTCTCTGCTCCGTTGGGGGGTGGGACAGGTTATTATTTTGGAATTGTTTGGCTAGGCTGTCGGTGATTGCTTCCGCTTTTTCTTGATCTTTATAGGCTATTGTACTTTCTGTTATAATCGGAGGGATACGAAACTTGTTATTTTTGTATTTTTTTACTAGTTTCCATAGGGAGCCTTCCACTGGATCTAGACTACTGATGTATTCTTTCCACTTTTGCTGCTCTCTATTTTCCTGCAACTTATTGAAGTGGTTTTGTGCTCTATTTAGATTATTTTTGTCTATTGGGTGCCTTGTGCGTTGCCAAATTTTCCGGAGTCTATTTCTTAATTTAATTTGTTCTTTAATTTCTTCGTTCGGTTTTATTTTCTTATTTTCCTTCCAGCGCTACCGTCTTCGATGTGATCTGAACATAAGCAGAGAAGATCCGATGCACAAATGTGACAGAAACTTTAATGTCTGGAGTGGTCAGGGGAGCGGGTGAATCGTTGTCCAATCAGGAGGAGTAGGATCAGGGAGTGTACTTATGAGGGCCATTCGGGATGTCGCTACTGGAAGGTGGTTAGATGGACTTGAGATAGCTATTCCTTCAATGCACTAAGAATAATAAGCTTTTCTTCGGCGTCTGTAGTTGTCTTGACTAACTTTCCGGCCCTCAGGAGTCCCGGGAATTCATTAAGAATGCTTTGATTTCCTTAAGGACTTCGAGAGCATCACTCATATTATAAATTTCAGCAGCTGTAACTTCTTCCAAGGATGGGTTTGAGCTTGTTTCTTGATGTGGGAGTTGATGATTTTTAAATTTCAGCGTGGGCTTAGGAAGATTGATCTTGGGTTCTAGAGAAAAAGCTTTTGATACTTTCGGCATATGTGGGTCGTCCTTATCTATATTCATCCCCATAAGATGCTAATTTGACTTGATTTATATGTAATTTAAAGAATATCTATTGTGGTAAATATGTTTCCATCAATAAAAGCTATGTATAGTAGTAATTTTTAATGTAAAACCAATAAGAATTTATTTATTTTAAGCGGACAAATGTGAAAAATGATGATTATACTTTTAATCTGCATTTTCTGGATTATTTCAATATAGATTCATATGATGATGAATATTTATTTCGATAAGTATTGGAAAGATGTTATTTGGTGGCAGCACCGTAATTCAAGTTTCCTTTCAGAAATTAAAATGCAATTTCAAACATTTCATATTATTTTTTATTTATAATAAAGCTACATATAATATAATCAGACAATACTACAATAGTTTTAAAAGAACATCATTAGATTTGTCTCTTATATCAGAATCAATCTTGCAAATCAATATCATTTCTGTTAGTGATTCACAGTTAAATGTTGGCTGTTTGAAGATGGAAAACTAATCACAAACTGATTCTCAAGAATTCTAATATTTTAAAATTCTTTTTATTTGATTTTCTCACGTATTTCCAAAAACCGAGACGCTCATCTAGCGTCGCTTGCACATCACACTCGTTATTGAAGATGGCGCTGCTGCTGCAGCGCTTATCATTTCTAATGGAAGCGAATATCATTTTTAATGCCCATATATCAACTTTCCAAAAACTAATATGGGGTCGCAATGGCCTAGTGGTAAGGTCTCGGCTTCGAAACCGGAGTTTCAGGTTCGAGACTCGATTCCACCGAAGACCCATCGTGGGAGGGGCTCTCTTGCATGTTAAATCTATCAGACCAAACGTCCTCTCGCTGGTGTGGAGAGTGGGTGCCAGTTCAAGTGTCGTCCTCGTCATCTGACCTTAGTTCAAAATTACGGTCCGTCCAAAAATAACCCTCATGTTGCTTTAAAAAGGGACGTCAATATAACCAAACCAAAAATTAATATAAATTTATTAAAAGAATAACTATAATAGTGATTAGAATGAGACCTATGCAGGATTTTGGATTTATTATTTTAAGATTTGGCAACCATTTTAAATGAAGTCATTGCAATTTATGATGAATATAATTTCCTTTGAGGCTGAATTCATAAATTATTGTCTACGGAATAAGTTTTTTAAATCATTTTTGCATGCAATATTTGAAAAGAAATGACGTTCAAGTCCATCAAAATTGAAGAAATTTATATGGAGAAAATTTTAAAATGCATTCATTTAACGTAAATGCTCTAAACAATGAAAATAAATTTTCAATGTGTACATTTTGCATTTATTTGGCTTCAAATATTTCTTATTGGTCACATCAGAACTTTTCTTTTCTATACGCTTAATTTACAATTCATTATATTTTTAAATACATATATTTGGATTAATTGAACTATTATTACTTCATCGAGGATTTCATTCAATTTTAATAAATTATTTGTTGTCACATTTGCTAGAGAATGCGAGGAATAAATTTCCAATTATTGACTTCAAAAGAGAAAATATTGAAATTTAAAATATGCGTCTACCGATGTGTTAAGAAAAATTAATTTAAATATAAGGTTCACAAAATATAACATTCAAAAACTATTGTTTCTTTCGAACAGTTTTAACGTTTCCTTGATTCGCGTATCATCAGAATACACTGTATAGTTAAATGCAAACATTTCCTTATTTTATCCCTACTTAAGCATTATTTTGAATAAATAAACTCAACGTATGCGTGAAAAAGTATATGTAAAAGCAAGTTCATATCAAAGAATGAACATTAATGAAGCTTGAATATACAGAATTGCGAAAAATATCATCATCGAAAAATATTGCTACCTCGAATTTCAACTGTAGACGCAGTACGATTAGCCACAGCCATACGCCGAATACGACGTTCTTCCCTCTCAGTAGTACCACCTGGCCGCCCGGAACCTGGTCTTCTTGAGGCAGTTAAGACGTTAGAGTCTTCCCTTAACCACTGCCGCCAATACTCATGCGCAATGGATACATTCCTGCCAAGTCTTTCAGCAATATCGCGGAAAGAAAACCCACCTTCTTGTAGCCCTACAATACGACCTCGTTCAAACTCAGTGATCTATTGATAATGGCTTCTTCGTCTTCTCAGAGGCTTCCTGGACTAACATTAACCCGCTACGTCAAATCTCAACTGTAAATAACGATCACGAACCTTACAGCGCTTATTTAAAGCAAACCTCAGTTGCATGTTCATAGTGTCGCTACTAGCGCCACACTTACGCACGTAGCTTGAAATTTGAATCGATGTCATCTTTCAGATGTATCAACACGCCTACCAAATTTCGTTTATCTAGCACAGCTCCTTTTTAGTGTTGAGATTTCTTTTTCCATCAGTGTATATGGTGGAAAAATTTTGCTATATTACACCCAGTATATAACACGTTAGAGTCTCCATTTCTTTCTTCATTACCCTCTATAATAGACTTTTTTCTTCAAGATTAATGAAGTATAAAGAGTATTAATGAAGTATTTTTAAATAACACAGCAAAGATTATTGTAAAGCATTGCCTTAAACGAACAAAATCGTGCATCTATATGAAACATCGTGCATCTATATGAAACATCGTGCATCTATATATCAATTATTGGCTTTAATTTCTTATGTCATGTCTACCTCACTTTTATTTTTTTTTTAACTGTATTAAAAACTGATGAAAGGTGTTTTAATTCAGTTCCGGTTTGTGTGGACATAATGGACGCTAGAAAACGCCTGCTTGTTTCTTCTTTAACTTTCAACTATATATTAATCTTAAATTTTTTTTAAACCTTTTTTTCTACTCTGTAATCACAGGCATAGACGGACTGTTAGCGCTTTAGAGAGGCACATTGAAATAATACATTTTATATGTGCACATTTTCAAAAGTTTAATATGACCGTATCTTTAATTTATAATTTCTGGATTAGTTATTTCATGGATGAGTACTTTTTCCCAAAAAAAAGCGAAATCTCTATAAAGAAAAATGCAACTGACGAGAGCAACCGCCAACGCCTCTTGTATTTCAGCTAGGAAAGTAGCTTTACTCTTGACAGTGTACAATTATATCATTGAAAATAACAACAAAGCTAATCACAAAGCTTTGTAATCAAAATTAATTTATGAAGAACCACAATCCAATTAGGTACATTCATACAGTGATTTATTTATAATTTAAAAAATTATTTACAGTGGTAGTTATTTTTTTAAATAAAAAGCATGTATAGTTGTAACAATTTTTAATGTAAAACCAGTAATATTTCATTCAATTTAAAAGTACGAATTCTGAAAAGTTAAAGATGACTATATCTTTCAATGTATTTTCTGGATTATTTCAATATAAATTCATATGAATATAAATATTTCTTTCAATAGGTATCAGATAAATGTTATTTGGTGGCGACATCGAAATTAAAATGAAACTTTAAGCATTTCATATGTTTTCATTTACAATAAGGCTGCATATAATATAATATAATTAGACAATAATGCAGTACTTTTAAAATAACGTCATTAATTGTTTTTATTCCTGCGTCAAAATCTATCATGAAAATATATATCATTATGTTTGTAATTCACAATTAAATAATGGTTGCTTGAAGATGGGTAATCACAGTCTCCTTATCAAAGATTATAATTTTATAACTTTTTTATTTATTTATTTTCACACTTTTACCAAAAAGCGTGACTCACATGCATTCGCGGTTACAGAACAGACTCATTACTGTAGAAGACTTTGATCAAGAAGCGATTGTCATTGGTTATGGATAAAAACTGTAAAAAATTCCTAAAATTTAATAAACTAAATTTAAAAAAAAATTATAATAGTGGTTTGAATCAGACGCAATGTTTTAGATATATTATTTTAATTTAGGGAAATTATTCTAAATGAAATTGCAATTATTAATGAATATAATTTGATTTGAAACTGAATTCCTCAAATGTTATCTACGAAACATGTTTTGTAAAGTCATCTTTTGCCTGCAAAGTTTGATAAGAATTCTTGTTGAAATATGAATGAAAAAAAAAAATTTAGAAATGCATTCATTTAGCCTAAATGTATTAAACGATAATAATTAATTTTCAAAATATAAGTCTTGCATTTATTTGTTTTCAAATATTATAATAAAAGTAACATCAGTTTTTTTTTTTTTTTTCTATATGATAAACTTAAAATTCCTTTTTCTTTCAATTAATTTTCATTCATTATTTATTGTCCCATATGCTAGTGAATTCGAAGAATAAATTATAAATTAATGCCTTCAAAACAGATAAAAATGAAATTTATTAAGTTGTGCTTACTTAAATACAAATAAAAATTAGTTTAAAAATAAGATTTAGAAAATATATTTCCAGTCATTTTTTTAGAACTTCTATTTAAATTTTCTGCTGAATTTCTTTACCTTCGTTTCTTTCACTTCTGAAATTCAAGTTCTTTTATTATTTTGAACAATAAATAATTTCATTTCTATTGATACTAAATCGGTAAACAGTGTTTATTTGATAATCATTGGTATGGTATATAACAGTATTTTTTTGAAGCTTAAAGTTTATATTATTTTAGGAAGTTTAATACTTAATTGTTTCGATTAAATTCTATGAAAATATTATCAGTTAATTTTATATATCGGTAGATAAATAAGACATCTGAAAGTAATGAAATCTGCAAATTGCAATAACATAATTTAACACGTCTGAATTGCGAAATATGTGCTATTTATTTTTATTATTTCAAAATTAGGAAGAACCGGTATGAGTTCCATATAACTGTAGTATTACACGTTATTATGAAAAACTATGAACCAGCGACCAACTGGTTCACCATGAGTAATGCGTTCTAAAATTTTCAATTAAGTCACATATTCATTAACCTTGAAGTAATTCCGGGCATTGAAGTGGCCGGAAATAAAAAAAAAATCCGTGATGTTGCCAAAATGTTAAATATATATATTTTTTAAAGAAAGCGGAAAAGGAAAAAAAAAATATTGAATAAATGATTTAGATGTTGCAAACGTTTATAGAAACATTGGCTTTGCTTTTATTCTTTTAGAAACTATCACATTTTTATAATAAAAAATATTGAATTAATGATATAGATATTGCAAACAATTATAGAAATATGCCATTAAGTCGGGATTTCAATGCATATCATGTCTAAATTCAATCAGATTTACCATAAATAAAAAGATTTGTTGAATAAAGGGTTTAGATATTGCAAACGATCATAGAAACATTTGCTTTGCCTTTTTTTTTTTTTTTTTTGAAAATATCACAATTTATGTTTCTTTTATTTTATCCAGTCACGTGCTAAAAGTATCATTTCTTTAGACTTGATTTATGCTGATAGTTTTATTATTATTATTATTATTATTATTTGAATTTCCGTCATTGTTTTATTTTTCCCAGTCACGTGATAAAAAAAAACATGGTCAAAATATTTCTTTAAAAATTTGTTAAAATTAGAGGCTTTAGTTAAACATTAAAACATACCATTAGAAAACTAATTTTTTAATCTTTAAATTGATGTAAAAATCATGTTTGTGCAATAATATTTTATAACGGAAGTTATAGCGGAAAAACGTCGAAATTTCGCTTAAATTTTAATTAATTCAAATTCTAACTAAAAATTCGAAAAATGGGCTACGATGTGCACATTTCCATCCCCCAAGGTATACATGTACCGAATTTGGTAGCTGTAGGTTCAGCGGTCTGACTTGTAGAGAGCCGACATACACACACACGCACACACACATACATACACACACACGCACACACACACACTCATTGAGCTTTATTTTAAGTATAGATATAGATGACCGAAATAAATTTTTAAACTGACTGAACACATCCATCAAGCGAAATTTTCACATTAATTATATACTAGGTAGTACCCGCTACTCGGTTCACATGACCATTTTGATGCATATGTACGAAAAACTACCGATTAATTGCAAATAAAAAAAATTAAACCTAACCGAAAAACGATATATTTACAAGTATAAGCAAATATGAAAAAAGTATAACATAAACAACATTTAATAACAAAAACACACAACTAAGGTGAAAACAGTTTATTTACATAATAAAACAAAACAGCAAATCGTGTTCGTATTTAATTAAAATCTATTCAAATTCATTTTATTCATTGAGATAGCTACAACACTTTTTACATGTAACATGTACACATAATTTTTAAACTTTTAATTCAAATGAAAACACAGTTGTTAGCAATCGCGAATGAATTTTCAACGCTAGTTGGCGTAACGCACATGTCGGACTTTCGTTGGGGGTAACAGAATGCAGATTAGAAAATTTTTATTTCCTTTATTCTGTTTACTGTAAATTTAAAAGTACTTCAGAATTAATCAGAAAAATCAAAATCGATTAATTAATAACATTTGATTTTAAAGCATCAAATACTAAAAATATGAAAAGAATAGTTTGAAATAATTTGTCCCAATTCTGCTAACCCTAACCTCATTTTGGGAAAAAATACCCAAAGCCTTCTTTGGCGAGATTTGGCCTCAGCTTTTGGGCACGAAAATTAGTTTTTAATCATTAAAAAATTAACCACGCAATTAACTGGAATAAAAAGTAGCCGATGTTCTGTTCCTGACTATAATCTATCTTTGAGCTAAATTTCATCCATTTCAATTCAGCTGTTCTGGCGTGATCGAATAACAAACATCCATCCATCTATCCATCCAAACTTTCACATTTTTAATATACTAGCCGCCTTTGGCGACCAGTTTTTTCACTATGAGTAATGCTTTCTAAACTTTTCATTTAACACTTATGTGCCTTCCGATCTTTATAACTTCTTAGTCAAATATGTTTAAACTTTGATAGGAACATAACATATATTATTATAGAAGCCTCAAAATTATGTGTTTATTGTATTATATATCTCTCTGATTCGTAATAAATATCTTGGAATTGTGTTTAAAATATCACATTTTATATTTGTTCCATAACATTGCTCTTCTTTTTAAACATGCGCTGTACATCCCACTATCATCGGTTTAATTGGCAATAAGAGTTAATTTAATTATTCAGTTTAGAGTTTTTGTCAAAGTGACAGCAATCACTGGTGCACTCTTAACGTGCTCTTGCATGTTAAACTCTACTTTCGTTTTCTGAGAAAATGTTTGCTAGAAAATATGATTATAATATTTTTTTAAATATTTATTAAAAATAGAATTATCTGAATTTATAAATTAAAACAGTGGTAACAATGTAAAAAATCATTTTTAAGAGGATTTAAAACACAGTTTTACACTGTAATATTTGCCGAAATTATCGCAGAAAAATTTAAAATGTTAGCGTAATTTTAATTAGTTAAAGTTCCTCCCCCTCCAAAAAAATTCAGCCTTGATATACTTTTCCATCCTCCAAAATAAATATGAATATACTAAGTATGGTATCTCTAGATAATATGGTCTGATGTGTAGAGCAGTAACACACACGTACATTCATTCATATACGATAACACATATTCTTTTGATTATCAGCCAAGGAGTAATTCTAGACATTGATTGGCATGAAATTGGAGGACGAAAAGATTTAAAAAAGTTCTTTATAATAATAATACTCCTTTTTTTATAAATCAGTCAGTCACCTTTAATGATTGATTTAGAAGATTGAATGATGTAACAAATTTTGCTTAAAACATTAGTAAAAATATTTTGTTAAATATGATTCTCAGAGCGACGTAAGAAAATATTTATTCATCAATGCATTTTTGACTTAAGTTACATAAAGTGAAATTATTATTATTATTATTGTAATTATTTAGACCAAGTTATCAGTACTATGTATGCCTTTTACTAATGATTTACAAATCAGCCATTCGGCCCGAACTTGAATGCGTAGCGTATCCAGTATCAAATCAAACATGTTTACCACAAACAAAAAGCGGATTGATTGAATTAATTATATAGATATTCCGAAAGTTCAAATAAAATTTTTTCCCGCATTTATTCTTTTAGATAACATAGCATTTAATATTTATTTAATTTTATCCAAACACGTGTTGAAAGTTACATTTTTTTCGATTTAATTTGCAGTTATAATTAATTTATATTTTTATTTGAACTTCTGTCACTATGATGGCAACAGTTTAATAAAAGCTATTTTTTCCCTTTGATCGTTTGCTGTAAAATGATATTGATTTTTCCTAATTATATTGTTGAAAAATATGGTTAAAATAGTTCTTTAAAAATTCGTTAAAAATAGAAGCTTAAGTTATATGTTACAATACTGGTATCATTAGACAGCTAATGTTTCAATCTTTAACTTAATATAAAAACTTAATTAACTTATTGTATCTTCGTGGAATAATATTTTCGGAAGTTATAGCGGAAAAACGTCTAAATTTCGCTTAATTTTTAATTCATTCAAATTCTGAGTAAAAATTCGAAAAAGTTCTCTTAGGTGCACATTCCCGACCTCCATGTTATATGTGTACCAATTTATTTGCCGTAGGTCTAACGGTTTAGCCTGTAGAGCACCAACACACACACACGTTGAGCTTTATTATAAATATCGATGTATTTACTCATCACAATTCAGATTTTCGTTTAATGTTAAAAAATAAAAAAAAATCCCAACTGATTCAAATTATCTCACGCTTTCATGTTATCTGCATTAAAAACTTCCATAGACATATATAATTTTTATCTTGAAACATATATTCCCCCGCCGACGTAAAACCGATTCAGTAATTTCTGAATATTCCCGCCTTCAAAAATTGAGGATAGCCGCAAAACATTTTTAAACGCGTTGCCACCTGTAAATTGAGAGTACAAAAATCTGCTGACTAATTAGGGCCCAATTCAATTTATATATATACTTTTTTAAAATTTTTCTGGTGGTAAAAAATTTCCTATAAATACTGTGTTTTAGCGATTAATAGCTGGAAGTAACGTTTCCACCTCATATGGTAATAGACATGTCAATCTTTTTAAAAACTTTTTCAATTGCTGTTCTAAATTTTTTTGTAAAATCTCTAGTATCTATTTCACGCAACAGGAGATTTGAGAAAACATATTACAGCAATAATAATTCGACAAAGAATGTAAAAAATGATATAATATTCATTATATTTTTACTAAAGTCCATTATTTTTATAATAGACATGACAAATAAATAAAATATAAAGGTCTGGGGTTTGATAAACATCCAAATTGATTTCTTAAAACTTATTTTAACTGTTTTTTCAAATTTTTTGTAAAATTTCAAGTGCTTATTTCATGCAGGAGAAGGTTTAAGAAAACAAATTACTTCAATAATTTTTTGACAAGTGATATAACATTCATTATACTGCAGCAAAATTTTTTTTAGCATGATTGACAGAAATCAAATTTATTTTTCGACTACTAGTTAAGTTTGGGCAAAGAATAAAAATAGAGCTGAGAAAATAACTTTTAAAATTACCATTTTAAATAATTTAATCCATTAAGTTAATTATAAAAGATTTTAAAAATTCCTTTTTAGTTGATACTTAGCGTTTTCTATTGAAAATATCATCTTCGTGATCTTTCAAATTGTGAGAAAATATCAGCCAGGTTGAGATGGTTTCTAAAAATAAAGTCGATGAGTAATGGGTTAATATCGATAGTATATCTTTTGAATGTTAAAATATGGCGATGTCATTACTTCTGAATTTTAACTTTTTAGTCCTTCGTAACGCATCTAGAGCTTTCAAAATGAAACCCTCTACAAATGTTTGGTTGTTTGAGTTTTTTTCTTGGTTTATTCTAATACAGCGAAAAAATAAGGAAGCATAGAAATTTTCTCCGACAGCACAGGACCGCAAATAGGTTAGTAATTAAAATAAGACATTTTCACGACTGATTTATTTATACAACCTACAAACTAAAGAAATATTTCCTAACAATTGCAATATTACTTTTTTAGATGTTGTTGAAATTCCGGTTAAAATGGGAAATATGAAATGTTTTGGAAATTTATTCATTTAACCATTGAATGAAAAAAATTTTTTATTTATGGTGCTTCACAAGCTAGCTGACAGATCTGTCAGCGAATTAAGCTATGTGAGGTCCCTTTTTTACAGTAGCGCCATCTAGGGCCAAGAGTACGACTGACAGACAGAACTCAGAACATTACCCGAACTTGGGAAGCCCAGATTTCCGGGAAGCATCACTCCTATGATAGGAGACATGTTAAAAATCATTAACCACATGCTGGTACCATTTTATGTTGCCCTGTATGTTGTTTAGTAATATCAATTTCGCTCTACATCTGAGGCATATGATGAAGATTTATAAAAATAAACATAGAATCTGCATTAATTTTCCACAGTTTGTAGTTATAAATTCATTCAGGAATTATTCGCAACAACATTGCATTTTCAGAAATTTTTACCACGGGAAAAATTAAGAAGAGTATATATAATTTTAAATTGAAAGAATTTTGGAATATATAACATTCAGGGGCAGCTATGCGTTGTAAAATTTGCTCCAGTGTTTGCAATTATAACGGCTATTGGTTAAAAGATTTTTATAGCGTGTAAAATTTCTGATTATTAGTTCTTAAATTAACAACAATATTTCTTGTTATGTTATAGGAAGTTTATATAAACATTATTCTGAGGGGTTAGAATTAAACTTCCTCTAAAAACATCATCCTACACTTCGGACGAATTGGCATATTGTACAAATGTTTAGTCACTAGTGAAATTATACATAGTTAAATGCCCACAGGTCATAAGATGTAGGAAAAAAATCCAAAGATGTGTGTTTCTTTGCTTAAAATACATGCATCATGTCGAGAAAGGAGCAAAGAATCCAGATGTTGAACCTTTTTTTATCTTTCCCAGGAACTCCTCAAATTTTGATGAAACGATCAATAACCACCAACAACCATTGTCATTCTTGTCATCGAATATTTCATATTTGTCATATCCTTATTTCAGAAATATTACAAAATAATTTCATTTTCTTGTAGTAGGATTACTTAATTAGAAATTCATCATATTCCACATATCAGAGCATTTTGAAAGAATAATTTTCAAGGTTGCAAAATGGCAAAAATCAGGCCCCAATATTTAAAATATAATTTCTGTAGAGATATGTTCTTCTGACCATTCTACCAATCAAAGAACGATGGTATTTATTGTCTTTTATTCGGCGCATCATTCAAATACGAATAATTCTGCTATAATAGGATTTTACTCGTCGGGACATTCTACTTATGAATAATTCAAAGATAATATCCCTAGATTTCTATTCGTTGGATCATTCTAGGAAAAAAAAACATATTTAAAAAAATTTAAAGGGCTCAAGAAGGAATGAAGAGCCATTGTATACAATTAACTGCTACAAAAAAAATGAAATGCCCTTTATTTATGGGACAAATCTAAATTATTTATTTCAAAAGTTTTTATAAAAAATAATGTTTTGTAACATAATGTGGACAAATTGCTGCTTTAATCTTTGACAGCATTAAAATAATCCTTTAAGATTCAGAGGCAGATTTATTGCCACTGCTTTGGACACATATTATTGAATTGCATTTTAGCTTTGATACATAGCTTTCTAAATCATCAAGACTGACATACAAATGATCAAAATAAATTCTTGTAAATTTGCCGTACAATTGGAATTTAAGTATTAATGCAATAAGAATAGCTATTCATTTCAAACTACAGCAAAAAACCTGAGATTGTTACTTCTTTAACTTACTGAGTGATAAATATTAAAATATCCTTACTCTGAGCTATATAGAGAGCGAACTACTCAGTGTAAAGGCTCCATGCGTAACACGCTATTTTAGACGCGGAGAAAAGGATAAGCACTTACCTAAATAGGAAAATATGCAAAATTCTTTTTCGGTTTTCCTAGCTCTAATAAGGAATCGAGCTTTTCCTCTTTCGAAATTAAAGTGATTTTAAAGTAAAACATTGCTTAAGGATATGACATATAAGATTTTTTATTTTGTTCTGTTGTTAATAAAAATTACTGATGGATATTCAGTAATGAATTTTGATTCCTCTAACTCAATCAATTTTTTTGAGAACGTTTTTCCTATTGATGAAATTACTAATAATGCTAAGCTCTCCCTAAGTATTTTTCTAAATATTTTTTTTTTATTATTAGTAATCATCTTATTTGTTAGAAAACTGGTCCCATTCAGAAAAAGGAAATTTTAGAAACATGCTGATGGTATTTTTTTTTCTTTTGATATAATAGCTAAAAATAAAACATGATCATCACCATTGTTCAGAAATAATGCTTCCACCCAAATTCTAAATTTGCATAAAATATTAAAGCATTTTTCTGTCCACAAACAACGTCCTTTCTTCACTTGAAATGTTTCCATATTTTTTTCGTAAAAAAATTCTGATAAAAGTATTACCGTAGTAATAATTTATAATGGAAACGCTTTGCATTAAATTGAAAATAAAAATGTATTTTCATGTATATATGGAGTTAGCATGAAATAAGTTAACTATTTCACTGCGCTCTTAAATGGGTTCTATAGATTTAAAAGAGATAAATTTTGAAATAGAGATTATTAAGGTGATACGCCTAATGTTTAATAAATAAAAAATAGTGCAAAAATTCTCCATTAGAAGGAATAACGCACATTAAACCATTTAATCTGGTTTATAATTATTAAATAAAATTAATTAAATAAAATTATTAATAAAATTAAAATTACTCAAAATTTCCTCCTACATTTTCAACAATATTAACTAATCGGAGAACCATATTTTTATCCAGATAACCAAAGTGCGTCTGCTAGAATATTCAGAATATACCGTCGAATGTTGTTCTGAAGATATGGTAGACATGATGACCATTGACGATAGATGTTGTCTTTCATATAGCCTCTCAATCAAAAGTCGCAAATGATGCATAATCGTCGAGTGAGGTGGCCGGGCTATTTTTAAATAATTTCTAATAACTTCTTCTGTGCATTGCTGTAATAGAACTTGCTTTACACATCGATCAGTATAGGTTGGTTCAAAACTCTGCTTGACAATGATGCCTTCAAAGCATCCAGGTGCAGAAGATTTGGGATTACAAATTCCTTCGACATATCATGGTACCATTGTCGTGTGTTGAACCATGTTTGTGTTTCATTTGAAAGTATCTCTTCAAAGAAATACCAAACAAAATGTTTTACAGTCTTCAGAATCAGATGCAGATTCTGAAATGAGCTCTTCTACTGCATAGGATTGTGACATTTTAGAATATAATATGCCAGAGGATTTGGAAGAATCAACAGAAGTTAATTCTGTACATTTAATTCAGCCTGAAAAAGAAAAAAAAAGAAAATACACAATTTCTACGAAATATAAAAATACATAGTATTCTTGCAACCATTTTTGTGACCATTGTCGGTTTGATTTTTTTTCTAATTTGTATAGCTTTTAATCTAAATTGAAATGAATATAAAATCTAAATTGCAATAAGTTTTAAATGGATGAAATCTAAATTCATGAATTTTAAAAACTTATTCATTTTTGCCGTGTTTTCAGCATTTTATGAACATGTTTTACATCTACAATATTTCACATGTTCTTTTCCCACCCAAAATTATAGATTCGATCTATATGTAACATAATGCTGTCTGTTTTTAGAATCTTCAGTAGGTTTTTTCGCTGAAATATATATAATTATGAGGAATTTGTAACATATTTTTATATAATGCCATATGTTTTAGCATCTTGGTCCTCTTTATCTACCATACGTTTGGCGCAGTATGGCCAAGTATGGATTTTGGGCCATTAAAATCCCCACAACCATACCAACCAATCAATGAAATACAATCCAAGGATACAGGTAAGTATATTCACAACATACCGTCATTTTTTCGGGTGGCAAGGGTTATTTCTAAATTAAGAGAGGGTTTTACTCTGTCAAAATTCGATCGTTGTGGGTGTTAATGTATCAATACCGATCAATACGGTATATCTTGAAGACTTGAAACAACTGGCAAACACACATTATTATGCCGCGACTGACATCTGGCTTCACCTTGCTGATCGTAACATTTTCCATGCTGGGAGACGATTTGTTTTCGTCCTCTACCAAGCTGACCAGTTTTCCAAGCTTTTTCTTCATCTTCTCTCGTAGGGTAACTGGAGACATAGATCTGCTTCGTATTTGCTTCAAACGATCAAATTACTTTAGAGCTGTAACGGAGGTTTAATATACGAAATTTCACCAATAGTGCCTTTCTTTAAAAGGTATACATCACAAACAGAGAATAAACTAGTATTCGTACAGAATCCGTCTTATTTTTATCCAAAGAAAAATAGTAATAGGCATGTACTATAACGCAAATAATATTTCCCATTAACAGTACATCAGTGGAAATGCCATTTGTGTTACAGCCTCGTCTATTGGTAAATTTTTTGTATTAATTTTTAATTAATAAATTTAAAACGCAATGTAAATAATATTTATTTGAACAAAAGAACGCATTTAGAGCCCTCTGTAGCGGATATCTTATTTCGTGTTCACACTATACGTATAAAATGTATTTCAGTATCAGCATCTAGATTTCCTTTTAGTGTTAAAAAATAAAAATAATCTCCAAATTAATAGACGTTTGCATGTTATCCGCATTTATAACGTTTACAAAAAATTGTTTTAAAAGACAGTATTTTTAATTTGACGCATTTATCCCAAATAAACATTAATGATTTAATAATTTCAGAAGAATAATAATTTCACTCGCGGCACCTAAAATTACAAATAACAACAACGCAATTCATTATGTACTACTTTTAAGGAACATATAATTATGTCATCATTTACTGTCGTATTTAATTCAATTTATATACACTCTTCTTAGGTTTTACTGGTGGTAAAAAATTGAGATAAATACTGTGTTTTAGCGATTAATATGTGGAATGAAACTTTTCCTTATAAGGTAATAGGTATTTCGTTCAGATGTAACGTTACCCAGTATATCCCTTTCATTTTAATTATTTACTACGCGTATTTCAGATAGTTAAATAAGTTTAACAATTTTATATTAAAAAAATATCAATTGTTAAATATAGTGATTCACAAACTCGTTGACAGATCTGTCAATAAATTGAGTGGTGTGAGCGTCTCTTGTTTTTTTCAGTAGCGCCATTCAGGGCCAAAAATACGACTCACAGACTGAACACAAAAATGCATCCCTACCCGAACTTGGGAAGCCCATATTTCGGGGAAGCGATGCCAGGAGATCGGTTAAAAAATTAATCACATTATATTGCCATCTTATAATGCACTGTATGCTATTTAGTAAAAGCAATTTAACTATGCGTATAATAAATAAATTTAAAAGTAAACATAAAGCTTGCATTAATTTTTCAGAGTGTATTTATAAATTAATGCAGGAATTATTCGCTACAGCATCGCATTTTCAATTTTTTTTTTTACGATTAGAGAAAATTAACCAGATGATATTTAATTTAAAACTAATAACCGGCTATTCATTATCAATTTAAAATAGCAACGCTTGGCAAAACGCTTTTGCAGTTTTTATAATTATAGAGGCCACGAGCGCAAACTTTTTTGTATGTGAAGGTTTTGTTATAGGTTATGTTTTAGCATTATTGATATGTTAACTACAATATTTCTTATTATAGGAAGTTTATACGAACGTTGATATAGGGTGCTTATAATTAAACTTCTCCTGTAAACAGCCTCTTACAATGCCAATTGATTGCATTGAAATTTGGTATATACACTATACACAAGATGCGCTCAAAGAGCATCGAAAAAAAAATTGAATCCCAAAATATTCGGCATTAGGCGGCCTTTCAATAAAATCATTAATTTTAACTTAATAAATGACCAAAACGGAATATAGAAATTATAATAGTCCAGAATAAGAATTATGAGTGATGAAATGTAAAATCGGGAAAAGCTGCCAATTCAGGGGGGGGGGGGAGGTCCAGATTTGCATGTTAGAGTAGAAGAGGAAGCTTTAGGGAAACGTTGTCGTATTTTACGTTAATGTTTCCGGCTGAAATGCTGACAGTATCTTGTAGCGAAGTTGAATGATTTAATGAATTCCAGAACGCTTCAAGCGCGAAGCATATAGCTGTTCAGTTAAGATTTGCTGTTGAACACACTGCCCATGGATTTGGCACTTTTAATGGGAATGACGGTGGTTGAATGGAGCACCTTTACCTTCATCATAAAGGACACGATTAAATACTGCTCCTAATGATCAATTTCCTACTAATCTGTTCTTGTTTCTGTAAACTGAAACGAATTTTTTAAAAACTGAAATAGTGTTAGTGTTGATTTATGTAACGATGTTGTATAATGCTGTTTATATGAGAAGTTTAAATATTGCACCTATTATAAGAACAATTTACAAATGTAAAAAGATTTGTGTTGTAAGATTTGTAAATGTATTGGAGAAATTACATCTTTTATGTTATTGAATAAAATTCTGATCTACGTTACTCACATGAATGTGAGTAATGTCAGTATTTAAGAAATTTATAAGAGAATTATTTATTTAAGAAATTTTTAGGAGAATTATTTATTATTATATTTTATTTAAGAAGTTTATTTTCTTATGCTGGAATATCAGTAATGAATGCAAATTCATAAGCTATTTAATTCAAATATGGCTTAAATGATAATAGCGAATAACTAAACAACATGAATGTTATTTCAAACAAGAAATGTTGCATATAGTGAATGAAAAAATTTATTAATAGTTAATGCAAAGTATGGTTTAAGGGAAAATATTTAGTTTGAACGATTACGATGATTTTTTTAAACTTTAATCATGGGTTTAAAAATTCTTTTTTCGTAACTCTGTGATTTAATATTATGGCTAGGAATATTAGCATATTTTCATGATTAATTGGTGATAACAATTACCATATAGCTATATTAAATATATGTAAAAATATTTTAATAAATAAAAATATTTTTATTAATTATTATATTTCGTAAAAATATTTTAGCCATAATTTAGCATAATTAGTAACTTTAAAAAAATTGCGCGATTTGTATCAATCAATATTTGTTACAAATTTTCTGTTAGCAATTTTTATAAGGTCAGAATATAATAGAAAATTAAAATATCTGAACACTTTACTTCATCAGTCTATATTTTATGTTTCAAAATTATTTTTAATGATTTTTCGTCAATTTTCTAATATTTTATAGGAAAACATACACGCTTCCTTAATAAAGTGATTGAATTGCGTGCAAAATTTGGATATTTTCCTACATAAAATTTTTTACTGATTCGGAAAGATCGACTTGCTAACAACATTTGATTTTAAATAGATCAAACACAAACACAAGAAAAATAAACAGAATAGTTTGAAATTATCGGGCAAAATTTTGTTAAGCCTAACCTCATTTCTGCCGTTAAAAAACAACAGCTGGAGCCTTACTCATATTTGGGGGGATTTGGCCTCAATTTTTTGGCTCGAAAGTTGGTTATTAATTAATGAAAAATTAACCACTCAATGAAGCGGAATAAAAAGTATGTTCTGTTCTATTCCTGACTTTAATATACTTTTCTGCTAAATTTCATCCGATTCTGCTCAGCCGTTCTGCCGTGATTGAGCAACTAACACCCATCCATGGAGCTTTCACATTTATAATATATTAGTAGAGGTATAATTAGACATCATTCAGATTTCCGTTAAATGTTAAAAAACAAAAACATTTAAAAATTCATTCAAATTAACTTACACAGCCATATTATCTGCATTAAAAAATTTTAAAACATAACATTTTTTACTTCATACATTCATACGCCCCAAACTAATAATTTAGCAATTTTAGAAGAAAATTAAAACTGACGGATTCTAAAATTATTGATATCAGCAAAACATTTTATTACGCCTCGCTGTCTACGAACACTATCCTAGAATAGCATCAAGCGATTGTTGCAATTAATTCAATTTATATACAAACTCCTTAGATTTTTCTGCTGGTAAAAAAATTGTAATAAATACAGTGTTTTGGCGATTAATATCTGAAAGTAACGATTCCTCCTATGGTAATAGGCATTTCGGTCAGATGTACCGTTACCCGGTATGTCCCAAACATAAATATTATTTCCCACGCATATTTAAAACAGCAATAAAAATTGAAGATATCCTACACCTCAAGCCCATGGATTATATTTATATATATTTTTTATTTATTACATGAGAAAAAAACAAAAGTGAACTTGTTCCAAACAATTAATTATTCTGCATTTTGTATAAAGAATTGAACTGACTTTCTTTTAATTAATCACTTTCTAATAAGTGATTTAGTGTATATATATCTTTACTAATCTTTATTAAGATGTACTAAGAGGGGGAAATAATTGTTGATAATTATTTATAGATGATGGTAATTAGTAGCTGCCATCAGTGTTTTTTTAGATTTCTGCTACATGGAAGAAAAAATAATCTCTACGCATTTGAAACAATGTATCTGAGGTATTTCTTTTAGACAAAACGAAAATTTATTCAATTTTTATTTTGTTGATATTAAAAAAAATCCCATTTCAAACCAGTCATTGAGTAAAAACTTCTTATGTTTCTACTACTTTAGCTATTCTTAACACAACGTAACATTTATTGTAGATTTTTCAACTTAAACCAACTTCAATAAAAATAATGTAATGTGCAAGTTCAAAAATAAAATTTTTAACTCTTAATCCTGCGGCATATAATTTAATTGTTTTTTTTCTTTCAATTAATTATAAAATGTATAGACAAGTGAATGGTTTTGACGAGTGAGTCGCATAATTTTTTCAGAATTCCATTTATTATAACAAGAAATGAGTTTATTTTTTATAACGATGAAAGAATTGTATTTGTTGTAAAAATTTGTCTACCACTCAAAATAGCAAGAACATTTTTATATAAATTTAACTATCTCCTTAATGTGTCATTCAGTAGCTATAACTGATTTTTATTATAAAAGGCAGCACCTGCAGCATTGCTGCTGACGTAAGGAAGTTGATGAAAATAAACATAACTCTCAGCGCTTCAACAAATTATTTTAGTTATATTTTTAGCTGCCTTATTTTCATCTCCTTATTGGAGTTAATACTTTAATGAAGAATTATTTCGTGTAATGTATTACTAATTTCTTCTATGATAACGAATTATTAATTATTCTAGAATTTTTTTTAAATTTTATATGGTTTTTCATTCTGAAAAAACATAAATTCATCTTTTACAAGCATGAAATACACCTTTTCATCGCTTCCATTAATGTTGTATTGAACTGCGTAGTCAATTTCGTTAATCTTGAATATATATATAGTTTTGTAGCAAAATGACTCATGAAACTTCAAAAACAATAATCGTAAATTAATTAATCATAATTTCACTTTTAGATCTTCCACAGTATATAAAATTTGGTCAGAAGTATTTCATTTTGGAGCAGTATCTTTTCCCTATAGTTTTTAGTCTTTCTAAGTCAACGTACGCCTTCTAGTTTTTACTCCTTTTAAATATGTCTACGCCTTCTAATTTTAACACCTGCTAGTTCTTCTACTCTTAGTTTTTACTCCTAGATTCGAGATCGCTTTACAGTTAAATGCAAACATCTCCTTTCCGAACTCTTCCCACCCTTACTTTCACTTAAAGCCTTCCTAACGCAAGTACAAAAGCGTTGTTGATTTTAGAATCAAATAATGATAATTAATATATGGTACATATAAAGAATGGTTAAACACATAATATTTGTTGCCTAAAACTGTAAGAAATATTATCTGTGCTGCATACGCGGTTTTTAAAAGGTGTTGTTACAAACATATAATATAGCTTCATATCAATAGAAATTCGTATCATTAGAAGTGAAAAAAGTCGTATAACTAGAAACTCTCACTTTTGTTCTGATTAAAATGAAGTTCCAAATATTTCATATTGTTACAAGCCTGTAAAGTTGCTTCCCAGCACGTTTAGTGATATGACAGGAAAGTCCGATTTACGGTAATCTGTTTTGGATGCCGCCTTGACAGTAATCGCAGAGTTTGGCGACAAATATTGCAACCATTTAGTGACAAAATAGATAATGCTGGATACCAATAATTTTAATGATATAACTATTACGAATGCGCCTTATTGGGCCTGAGTGACCTCGGCCCGCCTTCCAGGAACTATAAAATGTAACAGTCCCAGGCTGCAGTGAAATGTAGTTAGATTCGTAAAAAAGTAACGAATCTTCTAGAGGATGGCGAAGCAGCTGCGAACTGCCACCGTTGTGTACAGCCCAAGCTACTGCTGATCCAAACTATGTGATGAATCTTGTAGTTTATTCTGGAAGTAGCGTCAAACTATATGTGAAGTAGCCAGCCGTGTTTTATTGAGTCGGCAGTTAGGCATAACGAAATAGAGGAGACAGTGGAGAAGTTCAGTCATTCGTAAGTTAGTTATAGTAAATTGGTGCTCTACATAACTGTTTCAACCTTCTTCATCCACGAAGAGCAGCACTGGCATTTTCATATAGCTGATAGAATAGCAACAAATAAGGCGTATTCACTTAGTGCCAATTCTTGCAGAATGACAATTTTCTGTAACTTTTCATTTTATATTCGATGTCATGTCACAAAGTACCCGTATAAGTAAATTACGTACCAAAGTTTTCTATCGAAGCTTTAGAATCTCCATTAATGGTGTTTGTTGGTTCTGTCTTTCTTTTTTTTGTATAAACCGAAACAGCATATTTTAATGCGAATGGTGGGCAAATTTTGTAACATTAAATCCATTATAAAACACGCTACCGTTTTCCGAATTCCACCTGTTGTTCCTTCATCACCCTATAGAATGGACATTCTTCCTCTAGATTAAAGAAGTATAATGATTTACAAAAATTATACAGAATAAATGCTGATACTAAAATTATCTACTTCAAATACATAATAACAATTATTGCATCCTTTTTTTAAATGGCGCAACAAAGATCATTGCAAAGCATTGCTTTAAACGAACAAACTCGTGCATATAAATCCTAACAATGATTGGCTTTAATTCTTTATGTCATGTCTACCTTCTTTTATTTAATATTAGTTTTATAAACTGCATTAAAAACTAATTAAACGTGTTTTGAATTCAGTTCTGGTTTTTGTGCGTAGATATAAATGCAATAGATTCAAGACAACGCTTGCTTGTCAGCAGACGTTGCTGCTGCTTCAGGATTTTTTCACTCTGCACGGAACTGCAAGATGACCCCTAAATGCAAAAAATGTGAAGCCACCCCCAACTAGAAAATGTGAAATCAAAGAAATAATATCTGACCCACTCTGGATTATCTGCAATGAAAGAGGACACCTCACAACATGGAAAGGTTGCCGAAAATTCTCAAAATTTATCTACAGATCAGGAATATCCACATATGCCGAAATTATCAAAAAACCTTCTCTAGAATCCAATATCAATTCTCCTAAGCCCACGCTCAAGTTTAAAATTCATCAACCCAACACCTCAAGAAACAAGCTCAAACCCATCCTTGGAAGAAGTTACAGCTGCTGAAATTTATAATATGAGAAAAGTTCTCGAAGTCCTTAAGGAAATCAAACGTATTCTTAAAGAATTCCCAGGACTCCTAAAGGTCGCAAAATTAGTCAAGACAACTAAAGACGCTGAAGAAAAGAAGCTTATTATTCTTAATGCATTGATGGAAAAGCTATCTCAAGTCCATCTAACCACCTTCCAGTAGCATCATTCCGATTGACCCTCATAGCTACACTCCCTGATCCTACCACTTCTGATTGGACAACGATTTATCCGCTCCCCTGACCACTCCAGACATTACAGTTTCTGCCACATTTGTGCCTCGGCTCTTCTCTGCCTTTGTTCAGATCACATCGAAGACAGTAGCGTTGAACATTGACTGTCAGATTCATAATTATTTTGTAGTCTACTGGAGATAATGCCACAATCCCAAGGGCTCGGTGCTCCGTCAAACGGTGCTCTACAACGCCTGCTAGTTTTCTTTTTACACTTTCAACCACAGTTAATAAACATACAGACTCTCTGATCTACAACTACAGACCTTTGACGGACTGTTAGCTTTGCAGAGTGGTTAATTGAGATAATTCCCTTTATATGTTTCTTTTACATTTACTTCTAGTGGTAAGATAGTTCCATTAAAAAAAAGACATATGCGCTAATAACAGTACAAAAGCAACAAGATTTGATTTTATTAAACATTACCAAAAGTTTAAGTTTATTGTACCTATATTTCAAATTTTGAGGATTATTTATTTCAGGAAAGAGTATTTTTTGGTAAAAACAAAACAAAACAAGAAATCGATTAAAAAATGGATATGACATATAACGAAAGCAGCCGTTAAATATTTGTTGGCAATCGACGTATTTGTTAGCACACCATCAATTATTATTCCTACGACTACGTTCCATTTTACACGTAAACTTACATTTCCATCAGATAAAGAGCTTTAGAATTCACAGTCGATGATTGTTTCATTAATAATAACAAGGCCACTCAAACAGCCCTGCTTTCAAAGAATTACAGATATGTGAATATTTTAATGATAATTTCATTTGACTTATTTTATATGTACTTTGAAGAATTATCTATATTGGTAAATGTGTTTCTATAAATAAAAGTCATGTATAATATTAATTTTTAATTTAAAGCCAAAAAGATTTTATTCAATTTAAATGTGCATATCTGAAAAAATAAGATTATATCTTTAATTTATATTTTCGGGATTATTTCAATTTAGATTCATTTGATGATAAATATTTATTTAAATAAGAATCAGAAAGATGTTTTTTGATGTTGGCACCGTAATTCAAGTTTCCTTTCAACAATTAAAATGAAATTTCAAACCTTTCATATTATTTTTATTTATAATAAAGTCACGTATAATATAATCAGACAATACTACAATAGTTTAAAAGAGCATCATTAGTTTTTGTCTTCTACATTAGAAGCTATCTTTCAAATCAATATTATTTTTTGTGTGTTTGGCAGTTAATTGTTGGCTGTTTGAAGAGGAAAAATTCATTACAAACTGATTCTCAAGAGTTCTAATTTTTTGAATTCTTTCTATTTGATCTCACACATTTATACAAAATTCGTTGCACATCAGACTTGTTATTTAAGATGGCACTGCTGCAGCACCGATTATCATTAGTTGTGGAACATATGCTGTATATCAAGTTTCCAAAAAAATTATAATAAAAATAACCGTAATTATGATTTGAATGAGACCTTCAAAGGGTTTCGGACTTATTATTTTAAGTTTTGGCAATCATACAACTTAAAGTCATTGCAATTTGTGATGAATATAAATTCATTTGAAACTTAATTATGAACTATGATCTACGGAATATGTTTTTATTTTTTGCATGCAATATTTGATAAGAATTGTGGTTCAAATCCAGTAAAATAGAAGAAATATGTATGAAGAAAGTTTAGAAATGCATTCATTAGATATAAATGCACTAAACCATAAAAATAAATTTCCAATGTGTATATTTTGCATTTATTTGGCTTCAAATATTTAGTATTAGTGACATCAGACCTTTTCTTTTCTATATAGTTAATTTAAATTTCATTATATTTTTTCAAGACATATATTTGGAATTCTAGAATTATTATTGATTGATTAATGATTTCATTAAATTTTAATACATTATTTGTTGTCACATATACTGGTGAATGCAAAGAATAAATTTTCAATTATTGGCTACAAAAGAGAAAATATTGAAATGTAAAATATGCATCTACTTATGTAAAAAAAAAATAATTAAAATATAAGGTTCACAAAATATAACATTCCAAAACTTCTGTACCTTTCTGACAGTTTTTACGCTTCCTAAGTTCGCGTATCATCCGAATACACTTTATAGTTAAATGCAAACATTTCCTTATTTTATCCCTCATTCAATCATATATTGAATAAATAAACACATCTTAACGTATTTGTAAAAGCAAGTTCATATCAGAGAGTGAACATTACTGAAACTTGAATATAAAGAATTGAGAAACATATAATCACAAAGTATTTGCTACAAAAAACCGTAATAAATATTGTGTGCTGCTACATATGTAATTTCTTAAACGCTATCTGTATCTTGATACAGAATAGTCATTATTACTCAAGAATCACTTATTATTATGAGTAGTAACAATAAACTGTCATTAGCGATGTAGATTGCAGAAACACTTTATCAAGCGTTCAAATATCACTCAAAACAAAAACGGATGCCTAAAATTATCAGTTTCAAACAAATGACACAATGAAATGGTATGGTATCAATACCTCCTAAAGTACAAAGTCTTCAGACAGATGGAATAAATCATGCCAAGCAGTCTGTCGATCTCAAAAGCCAAACGTGAAATCGATGCAGAGTCTCAAGCTTTCTATTTATTAAACATGCAGTTTTGCTATTATACAATACTGAATCATTTAAATATAAAGTGTTTTTTTATCTTTATATTAATTCCAACTATTGAAATCAAATTTTAAAACGATTTTTCTATCAATTATATTAAGAAATATCTATAAAATGCATAATATGAAAGTGGCAATAAAACACTACTTAAAGAGAATTTTCGATAAATAATATATTCTCTTTCTCGCTTTTATAGAAAAAAAATGAACATGCTTGAGATAATTGACATATTTTATTTAAAAACATTTTTGCATGGGATGTGTAAGCTCTCACAAAAATGTAAATACAAAATTAAATGATATTATGAAGTGTAAAATAGTATCTATATAACTTTGATAAATCTCATTCACATAATTGTCATGATATAACTTCTCTCATAAATCTGAAAATAAATGGTTAAGCTCTCACAAGAAGAAATTTTGTAGTGCAATATCTAAATAATCCTAAATGGTGATGAATAAAACTATTTAAAGGATTTTAATTAAAAGCATATTTGCATAAAGTATTCAAGCAGTGACAAGATGTAAAACTAATTAAAGACTGACAATAAATTATTATTAAATGAAAATTAATTATTTGAAATACAATTATTACAATTTCTCACAAATTTTATAGAAAAGATCATGAATGAGTCATTTTAATTTAAGTCAAATTATCGAAAAATATTTTTTACATAAGAAAACAAGTCAAAGCTTTCTAATATTTTGAATGAACTTCAAATACGTCAATAAAATTAGTTAATGCAAAGTAAGTTAGAAATGTTTATACAGAAAGGCGAAAGAGGACACACACGCTTATATGAGAGAATGCATAAAATATCACGAATTAACTATACTTTATATATTTTACAAATACATACAAATTCTAACATATACACACACATATTAGAATTCAGACACTTTCTTCATGAAACTATTCCTTTTCTTTTTTGTCTTCTTTTCTAAAAAGCAGTTCACAAACCTGGAAAAGTACAGAAGATAAATTGAATTAAGAAAGGATAAAACTGTATATTTAATTTTTAGTATTTTGAAAAATACCCTCAAGTATAAAGAAACTGCAGAACTATTTTGTTTTCTACAATGTATGTGTCCAAAATTTTAAAGCGAGATGCTGCATTTATCAAATTTGTACATTCATTTAATTTTTGGCTGTACACCAATTTAATAATTTCCGTTAAAATTAAAACATATTGAGTTAAAGATTAAATAAATTTAAATTCTTATTATAGCGGATAGAAATTTTCATTAACATCAAAATTAATTTGTTAAAAAAGCTTGATGTTCGTTTCTGAGCAAATTTGTCTATAGTTACGTGGTGATATTCAAAATTATTATCGAAATAAAGTTTCAATTTATTAATAAATTAAAAACACATTTTATAACTGTAAGCTAAAACAAAGAAGAAATAAATTAATCAATTCAAACTGTAACTAATAAGATTATTAAATTATGAAAGCTAAAAACAGAGCTCATTTATGCATTCAGATCTAAACTCAGAATGAAAAATAGATAAGTTCAAACTTTTAAGAAAATTATTGAACGTCTCTGCTTACTCTTAATAGTTTGCTTGGCTTGGAAACGAAATTATCCGTCAATAAAATCAGTTAATGCAAATGAAAATGTGAAATGTGTATACAGATATAGATATGTGTATACTTTCGGTTTGCGCAATGCAGCTCAAACTTTTAAACGCTTTCTTCATTCTGTGTTACGAGGTTTGGATTTTTGCTTCAGTTATATTGATGATATTCTAATCGCATCGAAGGATGATGCTCAGCACCTTAATCATCTTAGACAAGTTTTTCTACGCCTTCAAGATGCTGGTCTTACATTAAATGTTTCAAAATGTAAGTTCTCCCAAAACGAATTAAATTTTTAGGTCATCAAATTTCTCCAAATGGTATCGAACCAACAAAAGAAAGAGTAAAAGTTATTGAAGAATTTAAGCTCCCTGAAACAGTCAAACAATTAAGAAGATTTTTCGGAATTATTAATTTTTATAGAAGATTTATTCCTCAAGCAGCTCAACATCAAGCGAGCTTGTACGATTGCATAAAAAGTAGCAAAAAGAATGATAATCGAATCATCAATTGGAGTGATAAATCAATACAAGCCTTTGAGCAACGTAAAGAGCAACTGCATACAGCAACTATTCTGGCACACCCTTCACCAACAGCTAAATTTTGCCTGATGGTAGATGCCTCAGATAAAGCTTTGGGATCTGTCATTCAGCAATATGTTAATGGACAGTGGCAACCATTAGGATTCTTTTCAGTTCGCTTAACTCCAGCTCAACAGAATTACTCTACATATGACAGAGAACTATTGGCAGCATACTCTTCAATCAAACATTTCCGTTATTTATTGGAAGGTCGTGAATTTACACTTTTCACGGACCACAAGCCTCTCCCTTTTGCATTTCGCTAAAAATTAAAAAAAGGCATCTACTCGACAACAAAGGCACCTTGAATATATCGAACAATTCACTACAGATATCCAACATATTTCTGGAAAAGGCAACGTAATCGCTGATGCCCTGTCAAGAATGGATGAAATTCTTATTCCTACTCAATTTGATTATGAAGCCATATCAAAATCTCAAGAGACTGATACGGAATTGAAAGAAATTCTTTCTTCTCCAAATTCTTCCTTGAAGATGCAAAAGTTACCAGCTGTCGGAACAAAATGTTTTATTTACTGTGATACTTCTCAAAATTCTCCACGACCATATATACCACCAAATTTCAGAAAATCAGTATTTCACAGTGTTCATAGTTCCTCACATCCGGAAATCAAATCTACAGTCAAACTTCTGACATCGAAATTTGTTTGGACGTCAATCAAAAAAGACGCCAGTTTTGGACTAGATGCTGTCTACAATGCTAAAAATCGAAAATTTCTAGACATGTCCACAGTCTATATCAACAATATAAAACCGTCAGCCAACGATTCAGCGAAGTAATCTTGGATATCATTGGCCCATTACCATCTTCCGAAGGCTTTCGTTACTGCTTAGCCATCATCGATAGATACTCCCGTTGGACAGAGGCTATTCCGATTTCGGACACCACAGCCGATACAGTTGCTGATACACTAGTTAAGAATTGGATTTCACGCTTTGGATCTCCTATGATCATTACAACCGATCAAGGAAGGCAGTTCGAATCCCAGCTATTCCTTGAATTATCAAAGTTCATTGGATTTAAGAGGAATCGAGCAACAGCGTACCATCCACAAGGCAACGGCTGCATCGAACGCTGTCACCGAACACTAAAATCTGCCATAATGTGTCATGCAAGTCCAAGGTGGACACGATCACTTCCGATCATTCTCCTAGGACTACGCACAACTTGGCATTCGGATTTCAACTCTACGCCAGCTGAACTACTTTATGGGGAAAACATCAGACTGCCTTGTGACTTCTTTGAAAACACAAAATATGAGCCTCAGTCTGAGTTTGTCAAAACGCTAAAAGAACACTTAAATAAACTAAGCCCTGTCTCTTTTACAAACCATGCAAAGCAAAAGCCATTCATTTTCCGAGACTTGACAACTTGGTCACACGTATTCGTAAGAAATGATTGCATTCGTCAAAGTCTTCAACCACCTTACCAAGGACCATATGAGGTACTAAATAGAACTGACAAAAATTTCACCATCAAAATGAAGGATAAAAAAGTCAATGTGTCAATCGATAGAGTTAAACCCTGCTTTTTGGATAACTCTGACGATAAAGACACAGCAAATTGTCAGGCCAGCAGGGACTTTCAAGCAAAGACAATCCCAACCGAACATTTGCAAGAAACTCCTTCAACGGAATTTAAACTCAAATCTGATCAGCGCTCATGCCTTCGGCTACCAAACCAAAATGCTCCAAAAGCTATCAAGAAAGTTAGGTTTGCACAGAGTCATTTTCCACATTCAACCAGAACTGGACGTGTAGTTCGACGCCCTGCGTTACCTGTAAAGACTTATTATCGTTCGGTACCTCACTCGGCAGGGGAGTGATGTGGTGCCCAAATTCTGATCGCTGAAGTATTATTTTTTGAATCTCGTGCATCAGCGGAAATGCAAGATTTATTATTGTGATTTTGAAAAAGATTATCCTTGCTGACTCACTGCATTTCCGCATTTTTCATGATGTATCGAAATATTTTTACTTATATGTTTTTCCGAGTTGGCAACCGGAAATTGCTTTTACAATTAATGTTTACTTTGGTTTCTGTTAATAAAGTTGTGTTTCGTAGAGTCGATGTTATTCCAAATGATTTAACGTGTTAATTCTCTAATATGCATTGCATAACATCAAAATTTCTCTACATGATCAGAATTTGGGCACAACATACTGTTTTTGTACGAATGAAAGATACATTTAAAAGTATTACAAATATTGTTTCTGATTTCAAATCAGTCACTGATATAAAATTTTAAGAAAAACATGAGTTAGAGATATGTTCGAAAAACTTTGTAATGTTTGATAAGAAAAATGTAGGCGAAACCCTAATACAGGAAATTTGTTTGTTACGGGATTTGATTTTGAATGAAAGAGATGTCAATGACGTTCAAGACATATTGCAACCCATAGTAAATAATAATTATAATGGGTTTTTTCTAAAGGCATTAACTGTATTAAAACTTTTCTTTTGCTCTTTCAGCAAATTAAAATTAATAAAGAATTATCTTCGGTCAACATAATTCAGAACGCTTAAATTCATTAAGCCACGAGAAAGAAATTGCAAAAAAAATGTTATTTTTCTGAAGTAATTGATGTATTAGCAAACATAAAATCCTGAATTAAATAAACATGCATAAATAATATTTGCTCGTGATCTGCGACTTGAGGTATCCTTTCTTTGAACGTTAGAAGGATGACACCTTTTTAAATTGATGTTCCTATTATCTCGTCCTATACCTGTGTAAAATGCGAAAGGATAAGGATCTGAAGATGTCTCACATCAAATCTTTTTGATATTTCTCTCTTGTCCACGGTTGAACATTTCGCAGTACTTCTTGATGAACTCGTAACTCTCACGTCTTCATCATCGAAATATTTGCCAATCACTTAAAGATTCTCTCTTTATGATTACACTGTTAAGCATACAACCATATCTAAATTGCAACGCATCGTAAACAATCATTTTCCATTTCAGGAAACTATTTTATGAGTAACATATTTTTCAATAGAAGTGATAAATGTTAAAAAAAGACTGTTTTGATATGTATAATTGTTTCTCTTAATGAATTCCTCAAAATGTATATAGGGTAGAAAACTGCATTGGAAATCAAAGCTACACCATTACGCTTATTAACTAAAAAAATTCTGGTTTTGTAATAAAATAATTTATGCATCTTTAAGAAGAGAAATAGAGTAATAAACCATTTCTTAACTGTAATTTGATGTTTAAACATCACAAGGTAAATAAAAATTGATCAGATATATTTCATTGCGATGCAGCTGTGCTCCTTTAATACCCGCATTTAATCTGACTTCAATTTATTGTTCAATAAAAATAGCTCCTCCTTCCTTATTCTTCTCTATCTAAATATAGCTTAAAAAGTACAATATCACGAATGCGAAAAAACGCAGAATGTTCTCACTCTTCCATTTTCGATACACAGTTGAACAAGCTGTCCATAGAATGCAGACATTACATCATGAAGGAGACACCCATATTAAGCAATTTTCCTTGCATTGATAAGGTG
>JAPMOQ010040808.1:54291-98493 GCA_026543055.1 Argiope trifasciata | reverse complement strand
ACATTACTTATTAATATGCATTTCTTAACAATAACGCTGTTAATTCGGACAGCGATTCAATCCCTTTTCCCACCTCGGTCAGGAAGTGGATCATCCCAATTTTATTTTAGATGCCACAGTTTTTGCAAAAAGATTTTTACTCTCTTTATAACATGACCCAAGAGCACGAAAATGTCAGATATCCTCGTTATTATGGAAATAATTGATCTTAATACGTCTATGCCCGATATATGCCGATTATATCATATGATATAATATAATATATATGTGCTTCTCCGATATACTTTTCATAAACACAGAAATTGAGAGTATTTTTCAGCTCTAACTAAGCACTGAACCTTCTTTTATGTATTTAATGAGTTCTCCTTACATTACTCGGCAAATCAAACCGATAATGGGACTCGCTATGAAAAACAGTTAAACTTATTTATAATATTGACTTTTTTTAATCCTGTTTTTCATTACACGTTTCGTGTTTATCTGAACTTCGGGAACTCGTTCAAAACTTATCCTACAAGAAAGCTACCCAGGTAGATCACCCTGTTTCACAATATTATGCAACACTTTGCAATAAGATATTATTTAATTTATTCTTCAATATCATACAATATACATGTGCTACTAGAACGTAGATTTCCAACAGCAACCAAGCAGAATTTCAAAATTGATAGTGCTTTTGAGAAGTACTTAGGCAAAAATCATATATTTTTACAATTATTTCTTACAAACTGTTTTCTCATAATTCTCACATAATTATCTCTTATTCTCATAATTCTCACACAAATGAGGTATCAGAATTTTTTTTACTTCAGATTTTGATTATCGTAATATATTTGATTTTTGTACTATCGCGCATCAAATTTTGATTATTGTATCGGACTATAGTATAATTTCTTTTTATAGGAATTAGTCAAATGACAATTAAATAAGAAATATTAATTAGCTAATTCTATAAAAATTACATTCAGTAATTAATCATAGAGTCCTCATAATGCTGGGGAAAACTCTGGAAAAGCTTGCCTTCCGGTGTGAGGGTTGCCAGATTGTTGTCCATTTTGTAAAATGCAGAGTTCATTTACCCTACAGTTCAGGAGCTACACTTTTTTATATTTCGACAATATTTAGTTTTTTTCTATTATTTTGATTCCGGAATATGAACTGTAACCATTCTTTCTTTTCTATCACTGATCAGTGTTCTAAACACTTTTTTTTTGTTTTCTTTCAAATCTAAAACATAATTTAATGCAATTGCTTCAAAAGTTATGAATGAATTTTTTTATGAAATGATCAGTGGTAAATTCATTTTAGAACAGTGAAATGGCAGTCCATGTAAGGGACTGTAAATCCTGCATTCGTGTAAAAGATCGAAATTTGTAGAGCCTGCGGGTTATAAATGTACTTTACGTTATTGGAATATAGGTCACATTCGTCAATATTTAACTTCACTGTTTACTTATGTTGACTTAAATTGCCTATTTTATCTATGTAGATTAAGTTTACTGACATAATTTCCTGTAAAATAAGGTTTTCTAACATATTCTCTACCTCCACACAAAATTTGATAGATAAATTTTGAATTATTCTGAATATATGCTTTTCCTATTACAGCAAATGTTAATTTTTCATCCAAATTCTAATGTGGCTAATGGTGATTACAAGCGGATAGTCTTTGAAAGTATGTCTTCAACTAGCTCTGATTGTTGTTTCTTTTGCAGTTTTATCCGACTCTTCTTTTATTTCTCGACACAGATGACAAATTGAACTTTAAAATGAAAGCATAGTCACATATGAAAAGTATTTATACTAAGAAATGCTAATGGCGTACTCAAAAATTAGAAAAAAATTAAATAATTTCAACCAGTTTAGTTAATGCTGATGACTCCTTTTAATGTAATGCTAGGGTTAGTTTGCGACAGACCTCATAATTTTGATTTCAGATGACGAGGACGATATCCGAACTGGCATACTCTTTTCAAGCAACTACAACACCCCAAAGGAAGAACTTTTGGCCCCCATGGATTTATTGTGCTCCACACCCGCTTATATTATAGTTCTTCGGTTGAATCGTATGCCGAATCTGAAAACAGTTGGTTTCGTGGCTGAGATCTGACCACCAGGCCAAAACTACCGTTTAGATTCAACCATATAAAAGGATTAAAAATATCTAACAACAAGGAAGCGATCAACATCGTCTTATGTTGTTGTCGCGTCCGTGTTTTTCACGGAAAGCGGATGCTGAAGCTTCTGAGAGTAAAGACCCTTGACCACCCAGAGGGCAGATGTCTGACTTCTAGCACACACTAAACAACCCTTTTTAGGGGGTGGCCGAATTCATTCATACACTCATTCATCCATCAGCAAGTCGGAATTTAGATCCAAATGAGAGACCGACTCATCCCTGATTCAGTACCCCCAGAGGTATAGTTTTGTTATGAGAACTTGGAGGACTTTGCAGTCGCGACATATTTAACATGGCCCAAATGCCATTAGGAAACACGGCGATCTTTGGCCAAGACGAGGACAGAACCCGTGACCTTCCGGTTACGAGGCTGACGCTCTACCAACCAGGCTACAGCGGAATATAACATCGTCTTATAATTTTAAAATATACATCAAAGGCTTATTTTAAGCCTCTCCCTAAATGAATGGGACAATGACAAACATTATGTCTGCAAAGTAACTGCCGGGTTAAATTCATATATTATTGTTTTAGTTATTCCTAGTGGTAGTTTAATTTTCATAATAAATGAATTGATGTAATATGTAATGATAGAGAAAAAGTTAAAATTGAGCATTACGTTACTTCAGCGTATCCGTCTATTAATTCTTATTTCAAGCTAAGTGTTCCGAATAAGTAAGAAAGTTATTCTCACACAATTCAAGAATTAAAGCAGGTATCAGTTTTAATTAAAAAATACGCACTTTGAAATGGTTAAGGAAAATGCAACGTTATGTATTTGTAAGCAGAATGTAAATTTTAATGATTTTTCTGCTTTAATCTATAAGAATATTAACATTTAATTCCTTTAGCAATTGTAAATGCAGTAATAGTTACAATCTTCTTATTAAAATTTTAGAATTCTGTTCAGCATTTTAACAGAAACTTCCTAATTTCTCAGGTAACGTTTTTCACAAATCCTCTTTGTATAACATAAATGGATAATAATGCATTAAAAAAGCATAAAAATATCACTAAAAATCGTAAAAGAAATAACTTTAATTTAAAAAACAATATTCGGAACCTCAATTTCTATTTTAATTTCTTGAATAAATATTTCAATAAAATTCAGCTTTCCAGAGAGTTTTGCAAAAAGTATTAATATCCATTGTCTATGACATTAGATAAAAAATAATAATTTCTTTCAATTCAAAGCTTATTTTTTATTTTCGCCAGAGATACTAAATGAAACCAATCTGCTAAATGGTGAAATTTTAGACTTTACAGAAATCTGCCGAATTATTATCGCAGAAATAGTTTTAATGGAATTTTTATTTTACAATAAACGTTTGTTTACGTTTATTCTGGAGAAGGAGAAAATGACTGACAATGTGTTTTGAATATTTTTCATTGTAAATAAGAAAATGTCAAATATAATATACAAGGTATTAACCGCACAGTTTCTTAACTTTATAAATTTTTGATAACAAAATTAAAGCTTTTTATCCATTTTTCTCACATTTTTAAGCAATAATCTTGTTTTAAACAAATATTTAATTTGTAGGAAAAAGATATCAAGAAATCACTCTTTTATATTCGTTTACCAGAATTATCTGGAAGTTATTTTGGTGAATGAAGCTAAATTGGTGTGATCTGGAAATTAAACTGGTTGATGAGAATCTAAATTAATGCCATTGAAGGAATGCAAAAAGGATTTAAATGCAATTATTCAAATTTGCAGAAACCGTAAAAACGTTTGAAAATTCTAAATACCAAACTGGGCGGAAATTTCCCTTTTGATCAATCTTAATGATTTTTACTACATATTATGACAACTACTACTTTTAAAATTAATTAAAACGATTTATTAATTAAAAATAACAAAAGATTTTTTAAGTCGTTTTTAATTTATATCTAATGCTTTCACTTGGAAATACGATCTTCGTGCTTTTTCAAATACTTTTGGAAAAAATACTCATCTAAAATATCAGCTAGATAGAGCCGGTACTTTAATTTAATAATGGCAAATAAATATATACTATCTATTATATAATTCTATCGAATCTTTAAATTAAACAATATAATTGCGACTGAATTTACACCTCTTCATCGTCCATCCAGCGCTTTCGATTGAAACTTCTGCAGGTCGGCCGTAACACACTTCAAGCATTCTTTTGAGATTTTAAGGCCATAAATTCAAAATTTTCGAAATGTAAGAGAAAATGCACTTACTTTGTCATTCCAAGATCTTCTGAAATATATAGAATAAAGATATTCCAAGATGAATTAGAATAGCATAAACAGAGACAATGTTAATCCAGGCAGTCTCTTTTTCTTCATCTTTTTTATTTGCAAGACGAGGAGGACACACATTTGTATAAAAAACATTTACAGACAAATATTTACCGATATACCATTTTATATGCACGAATTCTTTTTATAGCCCCCTAACATCTCTGGATGCACTTACTCATCAACATAAACTCCAAATTGTAACTGAATCTGAAATTACAATTGTTATTATGGGATCATGGGAAGTTTTTCCTGACGTCACTAGCGCCCATGCGTGAAAGGGTTGCATCATTAGGGGTCCCGAAAGGGTTTGGCCAGAAATTCTAAAGGTTTTCAATATTTTAAGCTTGTAGTTTAGTTTAGTTATATCTAAGCCCCATTTTGAAGCAACACTTGGACTATTTCGGAACTGACCTCGTAATTTTGAACCACGGTCAGGTGACGAGGACGACTCCTGAGCTGACACAACCTCCACAAGCTTCCAAATCACACCAGCTGGATTACGTTTGATCCTGACGAATTTTATGAGCACCAGACCAGCGTTCACGGTGGTTCTTGTGTGGAATCAGGCGTCGAACCTGCAACCCTAAAGTTCTGACGCCGATGCCTTACCACCAGACCACCGCCGCACCATTTTAAACGTGCAAAACGCGCTGCAAATGTTTACTTCTGTGAGTTATTATTTTTGTTTGTTTTAATTTGGCAAAAAATTGAGGAAGATTACCATTTATTTTCCATAGGAAATTAAGGCGAATGGGTTAATAACTAAACTAATCCATAACGTTACCCTACATCAATATGCTCTAATCGGAGAGCCATATTTTCTATAGATGACGGGAGTGATTTTGCCGGATTATTCCAAATATACCACAGAGTGTAGTTCTTCAGATCTGGTAGATACGATGGCCTTTGACGATATATATTGTCCTTCAAATAACGTCAAAATCAACACTTGCAAGGGATGGAAGTTCGACGAGTGAGGTGGCCGTGATATTTGGAAATGACTGCTTATAACTAGTACTTCGGAAAATTGCTGTATCAGAACTTGCTTTACACAACGATCAGTAAGAGTTGGTGTATCATTCTGCCTGCTTGAAGGCATCCATGATGCAGAAGATTTGAGATCATAAATTCCCTTGACATACCATGGTACCATTGTCATGCGACGAAACAGGTTTACAATCTATTTGAAGGTATGTCTTCAAAGCATTACGATCCAGTGAAAAAGGTAAGTAAATCTACACCAAGCCATCCCTTTTTCATGTTGCAAGGATTATTTCTAAATTACGACATTGTTCTCCTCTGCCGAAATTCGATTGCTGTGGGTATTAATTTATACATCGAGGCAAAACTTGGACTTCTCACTCCACAGAATGTTCCATTATAATTTGTAACGACAAACATTCAAGCAAGGAAGTTCAGTGCAACATATTTACAGATCCCAAAGGCATCTCCTGCAATAATTGCACATACTTCATTTTGTATCTCTTCAAAGAAATACGATCCAATGATGTGAGATTTTTACAGATCCCTAAGCTGCCCTCCTGAACAGGTACTTGATTTTGTATAGATGAAAATGCAAAATCTGTAGTGCGATTTTTCGTACAGTCCAATGCGGCATACCACTTTCAAATACACAATATTATGCGGCGGCGACTTCTGGCATCACCTACTATGATCGCAACATTTTCAAAGCTGGAAGATAATTTTTTTCGTCCTCTACCAAGGTGAACTCCAAGTTGCCCAGTTTTCCAAAGTTCTTCTTCATTTTCTTTCGCAGGGCAACTGGAGACATTGGTCCTATTCGGAGTTGCTTTAAACGACCGAATTACTTTTGAGCTGTAACATAGGTTTTTTTTTTGTTTTTGTTCTGGTAGAACAATTTCACCAATAGCGTTTTTTTGAAACGTAGACATCACGGATAGAGAACAAAATAAAATTCGTACAGAATCCGTCATATTTTTATCCACAGAAAAAAGAGTAATAGGCTTGTGCTGTGACACAAATAATATTTCCCATTTACAGTACATGCGAATAAATGCCATTTCTGTTACAGACTTACCTAATGGTAAATTTTTGTACTAATTCCTTAATTAATAAATGCAAAATGCATCATCTGAATAAGCGTAGGATCAAATTTCGACTTATTTGAACAATAGAACGCATTTTAGAGCCCTGTCTCTGAAGGGGATAAATTATTTCTTGTTAACACTATACCTATAGTATGTATTTCGGCATCAATACCCAGATTTCCTTTTAATGTTAAAAAATAAAAATATTTCCCAAATCATCCAAATTAACTTACGTCTGCAGGCTGTCCGTTTTAAAACATTAAAAAGACAATATTTTAAAATTCACAAATTCATCCCAAAAGAACATAAATTATTTAGTAACCACAAAAGACTTTTCTTCCCCAAGTCCTAAAATTCAAGACAGAAAAACAAACTTTACCTTGCCTTTAAAGAACCCGCGACATTTTAACATCTTAATTGACGTACTTAATTCAATTTATAAGTACTTTTCTTAGATTTTTCTAGTGGTAAAATATCGCGGAACTTACTGTGTTTTAGCCATTAATATCTGATAGATAACATTTCCTCATATGGTAATAGGCATTTCTGTCAGATGTGCCGTAAACCGGTATATAACACACATAATTATTATTTCTCACGCATATTTAAGAGAGTTAAATTTAAGATTGATTAAAATAAGTGTAACAATTTTATACTTAACAATAACATTTTTTTTATTCTTAAGCTGTTAAACGGTATATTAATTATGATAATTTTATTTATTTTTCGCTGTGATGTATTTAATTTTTCGTCTTTTCTGTCCAGATCTCTACATTGTGATGTCAGTTACATGGAAACAAAACTATATGTAAATTATCAAAGTTAATAATTTTGTTTTATGAAAAAAAAATTAAATCTAGTTGTCAGGAAATAATTTCTGAGTAAAATTTTAAAATTAGATTTTTGAAAAAAGTGTATAATTTTATTGAAAATTCTTTTTTTTTCACATATTGTGACAAAAAAGTGTAATATAAAGATCTAGGATTTGATATAGTTCCAAACTGAATTTTTTTAAAAATTCTTTCAACTGTTTTTTTTTTTTTAATTTTTGGAAAATTATACGTAACTATTTCATACAGGAGAAAATTCAAGAAAACGTATTGCATCAATAATAATTTGAGAAATAATGTTAAAAATGATATAATATCCATTATATTGTGGCAAAATCTTATTAGTTTTTTTCTAAAAAAATATTTTATGACAAGGTTCAAGCAACTATTTCTTGAAGAAAAAGATTTAAAATAAACAAATTACATCTATAATACTTTTACAAATAATGTTAGAAATGATATAATATTCATGATATGGTGGAAAATTTTACTTTAGTATGATGAACAGAAATGAAATTTATTTTTCGACCCTTTGATTATTTGCTATAAAATGTTATTGATTTGTCCGAATTATATTGTTGAAAATTATGGTTAAAATATTTATTTAAAAATTCATTAAAAATAGAAGCCTAAACTGTTACAATACTGGTATCATTAGAAAGGTTATTTTTTAATCTTTAACTTAATGTAAAAACTTAATTAACTTATTGTATCTTCGTGGAATAATATTTTTGGAAGTTATAGCGGAAAAACGTCTAAATTTCGCTTAATTTTTAATTCATTCAAATTCTAAGCATAAATTCGAAAAAAGGGCTCTGAGGTGCACATTCCCGTCCTCCAAGATATATGTGTACCAAATTTATTAGCTGTAGGTCTAACGGTATAGCCTGTAGAGCGCCAACACACACACACATTGAGCTTTATTATAAATATAGATGTATTTATTCATCACCATTCAGATTTTCGTTTAATGTTAAAGTATAAAAATAATTACCAACTAATACAAATTATCTCACACTTGCATGATATCTGCATTGAAAACTTCTACACACATACATATTTTAAATATATTTTTTTCTTGTAATATATATAAATTTTATGAAATATTTTGGAAATGTATTCATTTGGCAGTTGAAAGAAATAAAAAAAATGTTGTTATATAGGGCGATTCACAACCTCGCTGACAGATCTGTCAGCGAATTAAGCTGTGTGATAGTCTCATGTTTTTTAATTACCGCCATCTAGGGCCGAAAATTCGACTCACAGACAAAACACAGAAAAGCATCCCTACACGAATTCGGGAAGCTCAAATTCCAGGGAAGGAATGACAAGAGGTCAGTTAAAAATATTAGCTACATTATAGTGCCATCTTATAATGCACTGTATATTATTAAGTAAAAGCAATTTTGCTCTGCACATAATGAAAAAATGTAAAAGTAAACATAGAGTTTGCATTGATTTTTCACAGAGTGTGCTTATACATTAATGCAGGAATTATTCGCTACAACATTGCAATTTCAGAGATTTTTACCACTGGAGAAAATTAATAAGAAAATATATAATTTTAAACTATTAATAAATTTGATTATAACGTCTATTTCAAAAATTACGTGTTCGTGGAAATCAATGCTGTGCAAAACGTGTTGCAGATGTTACAAATTTTAGCTTTTGTGTATTAATTTTTTGTTATTGTTTTTTTTGGATTATTAGTAAGTGAGCTATAATATTTCTTGTAATTTTAAATTAAATTTATGTAGAGTGGTTATAATTAAACTCTCCGTATAAACAGCATCCTACAATGCGATTGGATTGCATCGAAATTTGGTATATAGACAATACACACGAACATCGAAAAAAAATTAAACTCCAAAATGACCAGCATGGGGGGGCTCTTTCAGGAAAAACATTTATTTTAACTTAATAAATGACCAAAACAACTGCTCATGCGATTAACGACTGCTTCTTTTGCGCAATTTCGTCCTAATCTGTTCTTATTTCAGCAAACTGAACAGGTTTTTTTCACTTAAACAGCCTACCATATATTTTTCTTACCTTTTCAAGTGTGATGGGAGACAAGGGGATCAGAAAGAAATGAATTAATATTATTCGTGTATTCCGTTTTTGTCGGTAAATGTAGAATATTTAATTTTGTTTAGAAAAGAGGCGTCCTTTCCTGGATATTTTTGAACTTTTGCTTTTTTCCGAATTTTCTTTAAGCGCATGTCCTATGGTCTATATGCCAGAATTCCTTGCAATTTGCTCTGCTGTTACCGTTTATATGATGCTGTTTATAAGGGAAAATCATAACCAACCTGTTTATGAACAACTTTAAAATAATTTGAAATATTTGAGAAATTATATCATTTATTTTATTGAATATAATTTTGAATCACGTTACTGAAAAACAAACTGATACTGAAAAGCTATTTAATTCAAATATCGCTTAAACGATAGTGCGTAAGTAAACAAAGTGCTTGTATTTTCATCCAAGAATTGATGCAATTTGTTTATAAAAAATAGTTAAATGTTTACGCATGGTTTTGAACAATTACTATGAATATGTTTTATTTTTAACCATGAGTTTTAACATGTTTTATTTTGCAAAACTTTCTGATATTGAAACTTTAATACTGTGATATCTAGTATTACCATATTTTTTCTGATAATTTATTGATCATTATTATCAACAGGCTATTGATGTAAAATATATTTTTAGCAATACATTAGCCTAATTAATAACTTGATTTAAAAATTTCTCGATTTGCATCAATTGATATTTCGTACAAATTACTATTCAGCAATTTCTATAAGTAGGAACAGATAACAGGAAATTAAAATATATGAGCATACCAGTTCACTTATATTTTATGATTGAAAATTGTTTTGGAATAATTTTTTGTCAAATTTCTTATAATTTATAAGAGAAACAACTCGTTTCCTTGATAAAAAGAATGGTATTGAGTATAAATTTTGTATATTATCCCAAATCGCCTATTTTTTAAAGGTTAAATGTTTCCAAATAAGGTATCATAATTGCAGTATATATTTTATAATTATATTTCATGGAAGTCGATTGTAAATGGAATATAATACTATTATGGATTCTACAAACTACTACCGCTAACAAAATCCGTAAAACCATCGGGGTCGTTAATAGTGGATGTATGGTGGGAGAACAAACAGCAAGCCTCTGTAAAAAACAACAATGGCTTTTATTTAACACTAAAGCATTGACACAAAGATACACATACGCAGACAACAAACACACAGGACCCAGCACAACTGAACACTTCGCAAACGTAACCCACATGTAGAAATCGCCCAAATGACACAAAGTGCCAGAATGAATTCAGGAGGAGACGGGATTTTCGGAGGCTCACTCTACGATCTCTTCAAACAAGTGAACTTCTCTACTGTCTCCTCTCTCTAACTGTATCCAAGTATCGATTGACTACCATACGACTAACTACTCCACACATAACTTGACGGTGCTTTCACAATAGGCATGACTCAGCATGCAGCTCAGTTCGCCGATAAATTGGGCCTACATAACACTGACACACCATCGTTGCTTCGCTATCATCTCGAAGACTATTCTTCATTACAACATCAACTATGATCGAAATTCGCCCAAATCAGTCACCAAGAATAACAAGGAAAATTCAGTCAAAATACTGAATTTATAATCTAAACATTAATATCTCGCAACTATTGTACGTCAATGTAAGGGGTTCTTGGGCATATTAAATTTATAAGAGTGAAGACGAGAAAGTTTTGGGGTTACCACTGGTTGTGTATGTGTACATATGAATTTCAATTATTTTTGTAACATTCCAGGACATCCGACAACCTTTTTACGATATTTTTAAAGTTAATAAATCAGACACTTTTGATATTAATAACAAATAACAAAATAAGAAAGCAAAGCTGGCTTCAAAATTGATAGTAATAAATTATTTTTTTGGTCAAGGACAGCAACAATAGTTGTATTTTAAAAATACTACTGATACTGAAGAAAGTGATGATTTGAAGTTTATTTGCAATAGCATTGCTGATGCTCATACTATTTTTGATGGCTGATATAATATAAATTTTAATTAAAAAGTACAATGAGGATGAACTAAATTTTTTTCATTGCCGAATAGAGCTAATTGTATGTCAAATTAGTCATGTTATTTTTCGTAATAATCGCCTCCAGAAATAGTAGATACAAATTACAGAATAAAATTCCCAATCATGATGGCAAAAAAATTATTCTAAAATCTGCGGAATGAAATAAAAATATGCTATACTGAAAACTTAACGGATTTTGTTTCCAAAACTGTTATGCCAAAAGGTTTGAGCATATCGTTATGATAAAGTAATAGAAAGTGACCTTTTGAAAATCTAAACATTTATTTATGTCAACTGACATTTCCTTTTAGCAACAAATTTTTATAGAGGTCTGAGATAATGTATGTCAGTAAGAAGTGATATCCATTTCTTCGATATTCAAATACAATAATAAAAGCAATTCTATTTCAGAAATCTAAATAATATAGCCACAAACAAATCCAACAGCTATCAAAATTGAAGCTATCCTGCACCTCAAGCCCATGGAATAGACTTCATAAATTTCAAGATAATCAACAGGCTTATAAGTATGAAGAAAAATGGTCTATGATCCCCGACAACGTTGGATGTGCCTGGGAATACTTCAAACATAATGAAGAAAAATTAAATGAAATATTTAAGTTTTCTAGTAAATAAACATGTTTCATACTAGAATAACTCGGACTCTTAGAAGTTTTAAAACTGAATGCAAAGTTTGGCTTTCCTGACATAAAAAAAATTTCACATAATAGATCATTAAGTGTTTTTGACCATTCACTCACATAATAAAAAGAGGCTTCTAACGGTACTAAAAGAAATAATTACGAAGAAAGAAAAGACTTCAATTTTTATAAGTAAATAGAGAAAAAATAAACTTCAAACGATTCCACAAATAGAATTACATGGGATTACAATTTCACCACTTAAAATAAATTGCAATGAGTTGTCAATATTTTTTTTATATAAATTCGCATTCATGAATCTTTAAATTGACTAACAATAATATGGACTTATTTTTTCATTGTCAATTATTTTCAAGTAGAGATCAAATTCATAACATCATTTGACACTTGAAAACATGGAGAATTTATATTCTCAATCAAAACAAGTATCAAAAATGAAATTAAGAATAGGAAATACGCTCTTAACTTTTGGAATGATCATCAACGCATATTGATTAGTACTGATCTAATATTCATCAATTTTCCATTATAAATGCAATTTTTTAATGATTGTGAAAATCGCTAATTTTATCCATTAACCCAAAACCACAAGAAAATGTTTTTTTTAATATGAATCCATTTCAAAAGTAAATTCTTAGAAAATGTATTACTATTTTGGTTTAAAATATCAATAAACGAACATATATTTGAGATTAGTATTTCTATTTTGAAAATTAAAACATAAATGAAAGATTCTGTAAGAAAGAAAATGACTTCAGAAACTTCAATATTATATATATAGTTTTATAGTTTTTAGGTTGGTTATTTATATATTTTTTTAAAAATAAATACTTAAGTTACGTATTTAAACCTGCCTGCTGAATATTCAGCGTCCATGTTGATATATATTTACTAATCCTTATTACGATAAAGAAAAATGGGGAAAATGATTGTTTGAATTTTTTTTATAGATAATGAAAAGCAGTAGTTGCAATAAATGGTTTTTATAGACTTTATGCTACATGTAACAAGCAATAATCTCTACACATTTGAAACAAAACATCAGTGGTATTTCTTCTAAACAAAACGAGAATTTATTCGATTTTTATATATTGATAGTAAAAAAAAATCACCATTTAAAACCAGTCATTAGGTAGAAACTCCTTATATTTCTACTTTTTCAGCTACTTTTACAGTGTTTAACATAACATTTACCGTAGATTCTTCCAATTGAACCTACTTCAATAAAAATAACATAATGTACAAGCACAGAAAAGTTAAATAAAAGTTTTAATTCTTAATCACTCGGCGTATAATTTAATTACTGTTACTTTGATATCAATTATAAAAAAGTCTAGACAAGTTAATTCTTTTGACTAGTGAGTCGCATAATTTTTAAGAATTCCATTTATTATAACAAGAAATCGGTTGATTTTTATAACAATGAAAGTATTGTATTTGTTTTAACAATTTGACTACCATCAGAAATAGCAAGAAAAAAAAATTATATAAATTTAAGTCTCTCATATGATGAAGAAATTCTACATTCTGCTTTACGAGTAACGGCGGCAACTATAGCGTAGCTGCTGTTACTAAGGAAATTAAGGGTAATGTAGGTAATTTTCAGTTAGATGAAAAATGTTTTAGTAATTTTTGTAATCCTTCTTCATGCAGCTCTTTGTTGGAAATATTACAATTCTGACGAATTAATCCGTGTAATGTGAATAATGTATTACTAATTTCTTCTCAGATAACTAATTTTTAATAATTCTAGAAAAATCATTATTTTTTACCTTTTTTCATTCTGAAACCCATGAATTCATCTTTTACAGGTTTCAGATAGATATATTTCTCACTTCCATAAATAATGTATAGAACTGCGTAATCGATTTCATTAATCTAAAAAAATCTAGTTTTATAAAAAAATAAATTATGAAACTTCAAAAACTATAAGCGTTAATTAATTAATCATAATTTCAAGTTTAGATCTGTTACAGTAAACAAAAATTGGTCAGAAGTATTTCATTTTGAAAAAGTATCTTGTCCCGATAGTTTTTAATCCTTCTATGTCTTCGCACGCCTTCTAGATTTTACTCTTCCTAGGTATAGATCCGAGATCGCTTTACAGTTAAATGCAAACATCTCCTGTCCTACCTGTATCCACCCTTACTTCACTTCAAACTGTCCTGATGCTAGGACTAAATCGCTGGTGATTTTATAATCAAAAATATAACTAATAAATTTTACTTATAAAGAATAGTCAAATACATAATATTTTTTGCATAAAACTGTAAGAAATGTTATTTACTGCTGCATATGTGTTTTTTTAAAGCTTTTGTTACAAATTTGTAATGTTGCAGCATATCAATAGAAATTCATATTAGAAGAACAATGAAGTCGTATAATCGAAAACTCTGACTTCCTTTCTGATTAAAATGAAGTTCGATGAGATAAAGATCCTTCCCAGCAGGTTTAGTGATATTGCTGGAAAGACCAATTTACTTTTCTCTGTTTTGCATTCTTCTTGGGTGCCTGCTAGTAATCGCAGATCTTTGCGACAAATATTCCAACCATTTGGCGACCAAATCGAAAATGTTGGAAACGAAGAATTTTAACGATCCTACTATTAGGAATGCGCCTGATTGTGCAAGAGTGTTCTTGGCCCGCCTTCCAGTAACTATAAAATGGCAACCGTCTGAGACTGCAGAGAAATGTAGTTAGAGTCTTAATAAAGTAACGAATCATCTAGAGGACGGCAAAGCTGCGGCTCAGTGCCAGCGTTGTGTGTAGCCTAAGCTACTACTTAACCGAACTATGAGCTGAATCTTGCAGTTTATTCTGGAAGTAGCCTGCCTTCTATTTAATTTTGGTTTTATTAACTGTATTAAAAAATGTTGAAAGGCGTTTTAATTCAGTTCCGGTTTGTGTTCTGAAATATAAACACAATTGACGATAGAAAACGCCTGCTTGCTTTTTCTTTAAACTTTATATATTAATCTTCAGTTTTTTTAAACCTATTTTCTACTCTGTAATCATGGACGGACTGTTAGCTTTTTAAGAAAGGTACATTTTAATGATACATTTTATCTGTACACAGTTTCAAAAGTTTAAGATGAACGTATTGTTAATTTATAATTTCTGTATTAATTATTTCAAAAAAGAGTACTTTTTTTAAAAAAAAAAAAAAAAAAAAAAAAAAAAAGCGAAATTTTAGTAATGAAAAATGCGGATGATGAGAGCAACCGTCAAAGTTATCGTGTAGTTCAGCAAAAAAAGTAGCTTCACTCTTGATAACTCATAATTATATTATTGAAAACAACAAAGCTAATCACAAAGCTTTGTGTACAAAATTAATCCAGGAAGAATCTCATTTCAATTCAGAAACTTAAATACAGTAGTTTAATTTATATACAATGCAAAGAATTATTTATAGTGGTAATTAATTTTTCTTAAATAAAAGGCATGTGTACTAGTATCAATTATTAGTGTAAAACCTGTAATATTTCATCGAATTTAAAAGTAAAGATGTCTGAAAAGTTAAAGATGACTAAATCTTTTATTTGTATTTTCTGGATTATTTCAATATAGATGCATATGAAGATAAATATTTCTTTCAAGAAGTATCAGATAGATGTTATTTGGTGGCGACATCGAAATTAAAATGAAATTTCAAACATTTCATATGATTTCATTTATATTAAGGCTGCATATAATGCAATATAATATAATTAGATAATATTGCAGTACTTTTCAAAGAACGTCATTAATTTTTTATTCCTGCATCAGAATCTATCATGAAAATATATATCATTTCTGTTTGTAATTCAGAATTAAATGTTGGTTGCTTGAAGATGGAAAATCACAGTCTCATTCTCAAAGATTGTAATTTTATAACTCTTTTAATTTACTTTCACACTTTTACCAAAAAAGGTGACTCTTATACAACCGCGGTTACAGAACAGACTCGTTACTGTAAAAGACTCTGATGCCAAAGCGATTGTCATTGGTTACGGAAAATAAATTATAAGAAATTCCTAAAATTTAATAAACCTAAATTTTAAAAAACAACTTTAATAAGGTTTTGAATCAGACGCAATGTTTTAGAAATATTATTTTAATTTAAGGAAATTATACTAACTAAAATTGCAATTAATAAGGAATATAATTTGATTTAAAACTGAATTCTTTAAATATTATCTAAAAAACTTGTTTTGTAAAGTCATCTTTTGCCTGTATTGTTTGATAAGAATTCTTGTTGAAATATGTACGAAAAAAATTTAGAAACGCATTCATTTAGCCTAAATGTATTAAACGATAATAATTAATTTTCAAAATATGGGTCTTGCATTTATTTGGTTTCAAATATTATAATAATAGTAACATCAGATTTTTTTCTATGTGATAAATTTAAAATTCCTTTTTCCTTCATTGATTATATTGATTATATATTGTTCCATAATAAAAGTCAGTACTTCAAAACAGAAAAATATGAAAATTATTAAGTTGATCTTAATTATATACAAATAAAAACTAGTTTAAAAATAAGATTCAGAAAATGTATTTCCAGTCCTTTTTTTTAAAACTTCTATCCAAATTTGCTGCTGAATTTTCTTAACTTCATTTTTTTCACTTATGAAATTCAAAGGCTTTTATTATTTTGAGCAATTAAGTAATTTACATTTCGTAGATTAAATGAATCGCATGAGCATTCAATTGTCAATGTAAAGGGTGGATTCTGATTTTTCCAAAGTCGTATCTAGTTTAAAAAGAAACTACATCATGATGAACAAAACGACGGACAAATCCACAATCCAAAACAAAAATTTAAGAATTTATTTTACAATATAATATTAAACCTTACAATTTTTTTCAATTATGTCGTCTTGTCAATTGTATCCATAGACAGCAAAATTTTGAATAAATAAAAAACAAAGAAATTGATATGAGCGTCTGTAGCTGCTAAAGCTATGGGAACAAATATTTGAATGTTTTTTTAAATATTTTACTTAAAATATTTTAATCATTTTTAAGTTTATAAAACAATAAAAACTTGTTTTTATACCATAATTTAAAAACATTTCAGTACGAAAGTCAAATCTTAAACACTCTGAAAGAATACTTCTCATATAACTTGCATCATTTTATACGAGTGAAATAAAATCCTATGTATAGACCCCACAATTCATTTTCTACCAGAGCCCCTTATGTTTGCAAGACTACATTATCACTTAAAAACACAACAAAGCTTATCAGGAGAGTCTTCCTGCAATATTTATCCCAATAATGCAAATTTCCAGACTTAAATACAATTTAATGCCTTGATTTATAATCATTTCTAATAATAATTAATAGTGGTATGCATATTTCCTTAAAAAAAGCGTATGTATTAGAAAAAAAAAACTAATGCAAAACCTAGAAGATTTGATAGAATTTAAAAATACAAATTCTGAAAAATTAATGATGATTATAATTTTGTATATTCTAGATTATTTCTCTGTAGATTCATTTGAAGATAAATATTTCTTATGTTAAGCTATTATTTTATTATATGTATCAGATACCTATGTAGCTCGAACTATCAGCCTCAAAGTAACAAAATTTTGCAAGCGGACAATGGACGACACGGAATAAAATAATTTGAGAGATAAAAATTAGGTCCAAAAATTATTGAGGTTAGGAGAAAATGTTGCGCTATATACCTTAAGGTAACTAAAATTTTGCATAAGACATTGGTAAATATTGCATAACGCAAAATCCCTGTTGCGCAGTCGATAGAAGCGACAGTATTTTGACTTGAAAGATGCAGGCAAAATTGTTCTTAAAACTTTACACAAAGTTAAATAACCAACATTCAGTTTTCTCCACGTGTGCTGCCATTACCAATAGTTATGATTTCTTTCAACAATTGCAAAATAAGTGGTGGTATTCTTCGATACCAATTTCCGGTTATCACCAGGCCTAGATGCGATTAAACCTGTTTCATCAATTTTCTTAACCATTGATTTTACTGCATTGGTAGAGGTCAGTTTCATATATTGTTTCGATTTCCAAATTCTCGATGAGCGGCCGCTGAAATAGGTTTATTAAGAAAAATGAGTTTCACAAGTAAGGCTGCCTGTGCTAAAGTTAGACGCACTTTACAACTAACTGATACTTGAAATGGTTGACAATATTCCGCTTCTTTTTTATAACACAAAATACTGGCATCAGTGCCCCCTACGTAATTGGGATTTTAAATTTTTGCTATCTTTCCTCGCATTTTATGTAAAAATTCTTAAAGTGTAGATCGCCACATTAACGCGTACAGGAAGCTTTTATAACTAAAATATTTTGAGGATATCTTGGTACCATGATTTGTTCTGGATTCTCATAAGTGCTACAGCATCTATTCATAATGCGAGACGCTGATTTCATTGACTAGATCGAAATAAAACCAAATGTTAAAAAGGTTTTATAGTTTCTCAATTTGTATAAAATCTTTTTTAGATTATTTTGGTGGTAAAAAAATTCAGATAAATCAGTGTTTTCGCAAATTAATATTAGGTTGTTCGGAAAGTAATTTCGTTTTTTCCTGACAAAGGATTTAATTGCATTTTTCGCACCCAATTTCATACTTAAACCGCAAAATCATTTTATGTTTTAAGAGCTGATATAGCAAGGCTTGAGTGTGAAAAAGTGCAGCTGATTCTTCGCAGTAGTTTTTGGATGGTGCCCTTTTAAATATGGAGAGCAATAAACAGCATTTTCGTCATTGTTTTCTTTTTTGCTATAAAAGGTAAAAATGCTGTTCAAGCCAGAAATAAATTAGCCAATATGTGTGGAGAAGATGTGTTAACAGTACATAAGTACCAGAACTGATTTGCAAAATTTTTCCTTCAAATGAGGAGGCCAAAAACCACCTCGATCAGTTTTTTTTTACAGCAAAGACCAAAACTTTTATGAGCGTGTAATCATGTTACTACCAAAAATATGGCAAAAGGTATTAGACCAGAATGGCAATTTTATAATTTAATAAATAATTTATTCATTAAACGAAAATTTCTTTTCATTTTGACAAAAAAATACGAAATGACTTTCCGAACAACCCAATATATATATATATTGGATATTATATTTGGGAAGTTATGTCTGATATCCGAACTGGCATACTCTTTCCAAGCATCTACAATACAGCAACGGAAGAAGGTTTGGTCCCTATGGATTTAATGTTCTCCACACCCTCTTATATTATAGTTCTTTTGTTCAATCGTATGCGCAATCTGAAAATAGGCGGTTTCATAGCTGAGATTTTACCACCAGGCCAACACTACCATTTAGGTTAGACCAGATAATGAGATTAAAAAATACAGCAACAAACGTGCGATCAAAATTACGGTCTAAATTTAAGAAAAACATCAAAGGCTTATTCTAAACCCTCCTGTAGATGAATGTATTAATGACAAGCTTTATATCTGAACTAAAAAGCTACCAGGTAAGATTCATATATTATTGTTTTAAATTTATCTAGAGGTAATTTAATTTTCATAATGAATGAATTGATGTAATAAGTAATTATAGAGAAAAAGTTGAAAGTTCTCATCGTGTTATTTCAGCTCATTACTCTGTTAATTCCTATTTCTAACTAATTGTCTCGAATAAGTTAGTACTAAGGTTATTTACGCATAATTCAAGAATTAAAGCAGGTGTCAGTTATAATTTAAAAATACTCATTTTAAAAAGGTTAAGGAAAATGCATCTTTATGTACTGTAAATGTAAGCAGAATGTAAATTTTAAGGATTATTTCTGCTTTAATCTATAAGAAGATAAACATTTATTTCATTCAACAGTTGTAAATGTAGTAATAGCTACTATCGTCTTAATTAAAATTTTAGAATTCTGTTCAGCATTTTATTAGAAAGCCCCTGATTTGCCAGATTATATACCTTTCACAAATGCTCTTTATATAACTTCTATGGAGAATAATGTGTTAAAATTGCATAAAAATATCACTAAGAATCATTAAAGAAATACCTTTAATTTTTGAAAACAATTGCAAACGCAATTTCTGTTTTGAATTCGCGAATTAGCATTTCAATAAAATTTAGCTTTAAAGAGAGTTTTGTGAGCGGCATTGATATTCAGTACCTATGATGTTATATATATTTTTTTCTTTTGATTCAAAGCGTATTAATTTCAATAATGCCAATAATATTAAATGAAACCAATCTACTAATTGGTAAATATTTCAGATCTTATTGCAATTTTTCAAATTATTATCGTCGAAATGTTTTTTTATAGAATATTCATTTTGCAATAAACGTTTGCTTACGATTTTTCTGGAGACCAAGAAAATGATTTGTATTGTGTTTGGATTGAATATTCATTGTAAATCTGAGAATATCAAAAATGATAGACACATCCTTAACCTCACAGTTACTCAATTTTATGAATTTTTGATTTAAAAAAAAAACTAAATTTTTTATCCATTCCTATCCCACATTTTTACAAAACAATCTTTTTTACAATTTTTTTCGCAAATATTTCATTTAATAGCAATCTTTTATAATCGGAATATAACGGAATACGAATTATACATGGAAATAAGTCTTTCTGTTACAGCGCCATCTATTAGTAAATTTTTGTACTATTATTTTAATTTAAATCGTAAAGCGCATCATCTGAATAATTTGTAATTCGTATTATTTGGATCAACATAACGCACTTTAGATTTTTGATTAAAAAAAAAAAAAAACTAAATTTTTTTATCCATTTCTATTCCACATTTTTACAAAACAATCTTTTTTACAATTTTTTTCACAAATATTTCATTTAATAGCAATGTTTTATAATCGGAATATAACGGATTACGAATTATACATGGAAATAAGTCTTTCTGTTGCAGCGCCATCTATTAGTAACTTTTTGTACTATTATTTTAATTCAAATCGTAAAGCGCATTATCTGAATAATTTGTAATTCGTATTATTTGGATCAACATAACGCATTTAGAGCCCTTTAAAGCAAATAACTTATTTCTCGTTGACATGGCATGTATAATATGCATGGAGGTATTATCATTCAGATTTCCGTTTAATGTTAAAAATTAAAAATAATTTCCAAAAGATTCGAATTTTCTTTCGCTTGCATAGTCACCACAGTTTTAATATTCACGAAATGTTTTTTAAAGCTAACATCATTTTTACTTGACGTATGTATCAAAAACAAAAAGAAGAGATTTTGTAATTTCAAATGATATAACAAAAATCTCTCATAGCCAATAAAATTTTTGGATAACAGCACCGCAATTGAATACGCATTGCGTTCAACGAAACGCTCAAACTAAATCAAAAAAAGCACCGAAATTTATATATATATATATATATATATATATATATATATATATATATATACACACTGTTAGTAGACTTTTCAGTTGGTAAGAAAATTGCGTTAAATACTGCTCCTTTAGCTTTTAATATATGGAATGCAACGTTTCCTCTTATGGTAACAGCCTTTTCTGTCAGATATACCGTTACCCGGTATATCCCATACACAATTATTATTTACCCCGTATATTTAAGATAGTTAAATCTAAGATTGATTAAAATAAGAGTGACTATTTTATATTTAAAAAAATATCTTTTTTAATTCTTACGCTGTTAAATGTTATATTAATTATTATAATTTTATTGATTTTCCACATAGATGTGTTTAGTATTCAGCCTTTATTCTCGAAATCTCTGCGTTGTGTTACATGGAAAGAAAATTAGATTTAAAATCTCAAAGTTATTAATTTTGTTTTATAAAAATAAAAATTTAAATTTAAATGTCACGAAATATTTTTGAGTAAAATTTTAAATTTCCAGAATATTGCAGAAAAGAGTTTGAATTTTTTGAAGTTTCTTTTTTTTCTAACAATATGCACATTGTTACAAATAAATGCAATATAAAACTCTAGGGTTTAATAAACGTTCAAACTCATTTTTTTATAATTTTTTTAACTGTTTTTCTAATTCTTTTTGGAAAAAATCGAGTTACTATTTAATGCAGAAGATTAAAGAAATAAACAATAGCGGAATAAAATAATACAGACCTTGGAAAGAAATTCATGATTTATTTTCCATTTTCAAACATTGAACATTATATGTAATTGTGAATTACAAACAAAAATAAAAGTCTTTTCATGTTAGATTGTGAAATAAGAACGAACAATTAACGATTTTCTGTCACTAGTAATGCAATAGTGTTTAATTAAATTATACGTAGTCTTTTTATCAATATCAAGTCCTCTCACTCCTCAGAATGTTTCATGGCCAAGTTGTATCAACAACCATTCGAGAGAGGAAGTTAAGTGCAAAATTTCTAAGAAACTCTAAGCCCGCCTCCTGTAACGGCTGCAAAGATTTGATTTTTCATGGATTTAAATGCAAATTCCCCGATTGTGATTTTGGGTACAGTTCAATACGGCATATCCTGAACACTTGAAGCATCTAGCAAACACACACTATTATGCGGCGACTGACTTCTGGATTCACATTGAGTGATCACAACATTTTTCTCGCATTAAGACGATTTTTTTTCGTCCTCATCTTGTATGAACAGCAAGTTACCGAGTTTTCCAAACTTCTTCTTCATCTTCTTCCGTAGGGCAATTAGAAACATTGTTCCCCTTAGTAATTGATTCAAAAAATCAATTTACTGTTGAGCTGTAACGATTTTTTTTTATTCCGATAGATCAATTTCACCAATAGCACTTTTTTGGAAACATAGGCATCACGAACAGAGAATAAACTAATATTCGTACAGAATCCTTCTTATCCAAAGAAAAATAGTAATAGACATGTGCTGCATCACTAATATTTCCCATTTACAGTACATGTGGATAAATGCCATTTGTGTTACAGCCTCATCTATTGGTAAATTTTTGTACCATTTTTTAAAATTAATAAATGTAAAACTCATCATCTGAATTATCTTTATTTCAAATTGAACATTAGAAAGCATTTTAGAGCCCTCTGAAGCGGTTCGAGTTCGGTTAGAGTTCTTGCTAACACTATATAATATGTATTTGGGCATTAGTATCCATATTTTCTTTTAATGCTAAAAAATAAAAACTCCCAAATAATCCAAATCACCTTACGTTTGTATGTTATCTCTATATAAAAAAGTTAATAAGAATTCTTTCAAAAGAGAATATTTTATACTTGACATATTTACCCCAAGTAAGCATAAATGATTTCGCATTCACATGATTAAAAAAAATCCATTATAACACCTGATATTACAGATAACAGCTACACATTTCATTATGTAGCGCTTTTTATGATTACAAGGCAATTGAATAGATAAATATTGAAATAAATTGATTTATATATATATATATTCTCCCTAGAATTTTCTAGTGGTAAAAAAATTGTGAAAAATACTGTGCTTTATTAAAATCTGGATTGTAACTTTTCATCATATGATAATTGGCATTTCGGTCAGATGTACCGTTGTCCTGTACATCTCACACATAGTTATTATTTAACACGCACATTTAAGACAGTTTAATATAAAATTTATTAAATAAGTGTAGCAATTTTATTTAAAAAAAAAATATGATTTTTTTCTCTTATGCTGTTAATTTTTCTATTAATTATGATAATTTCATTAATTTTCCGCAATAATGTATTTAGTTTTTAGCTTTTCCTCTCGAAATAAATGCATTATGGTGTCAGCTACATTTAAATAAAACTAAATGTAATTTCTCAATGTTACTAATTATTTTTAAGAAAATAAAAATTTTAATTTAGATGTCTAGATATATTTTTTTGCGTTAAATTTTAAAACTCTAGAATATTGAAAAAAAAAAGTTTGAATTTCTTAAAATCTAAGATTGATTCAAATAAGTGTAACAATTTTATATTTAAAAAATATCTTTTTTTAACTCTTACTCTGTTAAATGTTATATTAATTATTATAATTTTATTAATTTTCCACATAGATGTGTTTAGTTTTCAGCCTTTATTCTCGAAATCTCTGCGTTGTGTTACATAGAAACAAAACTAGATGTAAAATCTCAAAGTTATTAATTTTGTTTCATAAAAATAAAAATTTAAACTTAAATGTCACGAAATATTTTTGAGTAAAATTTTAAAATCCCAGAATATTGAAGAAAAAAATTTGAATTTTTTGAAATTTCTTTTTTTTTCTAACAAAATGTATATTGTTACAAATAAATGCAATATAAATTAGTTTAGTTTAGTTATATTAACGTCCCGTTTTAAAGCAACACGAGGGCTATTTTGGGACGGACTTCATAATTTTGAGCCACGGTCAGGTGACGAGGACGACAACTGAACTAGCACCCCCCTCTCCAGACCACGCCACACCAGCGGTAGGACGTTTGGCCTGATAGATTTAACGTGCAAGAGACCCCCTCACATGACAGATCTTCGGTGGAATCCAGTCTTGAACCTTAAAACCTTCGGTTCTGAAGCCGAGACTTTACCACCAGGCCATCGCGGCCCTTTCACATTAAATATATTTCCTCTGTAGAGCTAAGACAACACTCATTTCTTTATTTCTTATTTATGAAATAAAGCCCCATTGCCCCAATGCAATATAAGGCTCTAGGATTTAATAGACGTTCAAACTCCCTTTTTTTATAATTTTTTTAAACTGTTTTTCTAATTTTTTTTTTTGGAAAATGTCGAGTTACTATTTAATGCAGAAGATTTAAGAAATAAACAAGACGGAATAAAACAATACAGTCCTTGGAAAGAAATTGATGATTTATTTTCCATTTTCAAACATTGAGCATTGTTTGTAATTGTGAATTATAAACAAAAATAAAAATCTTTTCATGTCAGATTGTGAAATAAGAATGAACAATTAACGATTTTCTGTAACTAGTAATGCAATATTATTTAATTAAATTATACGTAGTCTTGTTATCAATATCAAGTCCTCTCACTCCTCAGAATGTTTCATGGCCAAATTGTATCAACAACTATTCGAGAGAGGAAGTTAAGTGCAAAATTTCTAAGAAACTCTAAGCCTGTAACGGCTGCACAGACTTAATTTTGCATGGATTTAAATGCAAATTCCCCAATTGTGATTTGGGGTACAGTTCAATACGGCATATCCTGAACATTTGAAGCATCTGGCAAACACACACTATTATGCGGCGACTGACTTCCGGATTCACATTGCATGATCACAACATTTTCCTCGCATTAAGACGATTTTTTTTCTTCCTCATCTTGTATGAACACCAAGTTACCGAGTTTTCCAAACATCTTCTTCATCTTCTTCCGTAGGGCAACTAGAAAAATTGATCCCGTTAGTAATTGATTCAAAAAACCAATTTACTTTTGAGCTGTAACGATTTTTTTTTATTCCGATAGAACAATTTCACCAATAGCACTTTTTTGGAAACATAGGCATCACGAACAGAGAATAAACTAATATTCGTACAGAATCCTTCTTATCCAAAGAAAAATAGTAATAGACATGTGCTGCATCACTAATATTTCCCATTTACAGTACATGTGGATAAATGCCATTTGTGTTACAGCCTCATCTATTGGTAAATTTTTGAATCATTTTTTTTTAATTAATAAATGTAAAACTCATCATCTGAATAATCTTTATTCAAATTGAACATTAGAACGCTTTTTAGAGCCCTCTGAAGCTTATAACATTTCTTGCTAACACTATACACTGAAGTGACAAAAGTCATGGGATAGCCATATGCAAATATACAGATGGCAGTAATATTGCAGCGAAAATGTATAAATGCGCAGTTCGTTTTCCAGAGCTTTCATTTGTGTTCAAGTTATTCATGTGAACAGGTTTTTCGTGATTTATGGCAGCACGACGAGAATTAACTGACTTTGAACGTGGAATGTTAGTTGGAGCTAGACGCACGGGTCATTCCATTGCGGATATCGTTAGCGAATTCAACATTCCGAGATTCACAGTATCAAGAATGTGTCGAGAGTATGAAATTTCAGGCATCCCATCCCATCATGGACAGCGCAGTGGGCGACCACCTGCACTTAACGACCGAGACCGCCGACGTCTGTGTAGAATGGTCAATGTTAATAGACACGCAACACTACGTCAAATAACTGCAGGAATCATTGTGGGACGTACGAGGGACGTGTCCGGTAGGACTGTGCGGCGAAATTTGTCTTCCTTGGGCTATGACAGCAGAAGACCGACTCGACAGCACGACATCGCCTGCAGCGACTCTCCTGGGCTCGTGAGCATATCGACTGGTCCCTAGACCAGTGCAAAAACCATGGCGTGGTCAGATGAGTCATGATTTCAGTTGTTACGAGCTGATGGCAGAGTTCGAGTGTGGCGCAGACCCCACGAAGCCATGGACCCAAACTGTCAGCAAGGCACTGTTCAAGCTGGTAGTGGCTGCATAATGGTGTGGGCTGTTTTTACATGGCATGGACTCGGTCCTCTGGTGCAACTGAACCGATCATTGACTGGAAATGGTTATGTTCAGCTGCTTTCAGATCACTTGCAGCCATTCATGGACTTCACGTACCCACATAACGTTGTGATTTTTATGGATGACAATGCGCCATGTCACCGGGCCAGAACTGTTCACGATTAGTTTGAATAACATTCCGGACAATTCCAGCGCATTATCTGGCCACCTAGATCGCCCGATATGAATCCCATCGAGCATTTATGGGGCATCATCTTAAGGTCTGTTCGTGCCCAAACTCCTGCACCATCCACACTTTCACAATTTTGAACGTCTATACAGACAGCATGGCTCAATATTCCTGCAGAGTACTTCCAACGACTTGTGGACTCCATGACACGTCGAGTTATTGCACTTCGCCGGGCAAAAGGGGGACCGACACGATATTAACAGTCATCCCATGACTTTTGTCACTTCAGTGTATAATATGTATTTGTGCATTAGTATCCACATTTACTTTTAATGTTAAAAAATAAAAACTCCCAAATGATCCAAATCAACTTACGTTTAGATGTTATCTCTATATAAAAAAGTTAATAAGAATTCTCCCAAAAGAGAATATTTTATACTTGACATATTTACCCCAATTAAGCATAAATTATTTCGCATTCACATAATTAAAAAAATCCATTATACCACCTGATATTACAGATAACAGCTACGCATTTCATTATGCATGGCTTTTTAAGATCATCAGATGGATGAGAAAAAAAAGTGACTGTTTATAATTAGATTTATATATATATATTCTCCCTAGACTTTTCTAGTGGTAAAAAAATTGTGAAAAATACTGTGTTTTACTAAAATCTGGATTGTAACTTTTCCTCATATTATAATAGGCATTTCGGTCAGAACCGTTGCCCTGTACATCTCACACATAATTATTATTTAAGACGCATATTTTAAGATAGTTTAATCTAAAACTTATTAAAATAAGTGTAGCATTTTTATTTTTTTAAGAAATATGATTTTTTTCCTCTTATATTGTTAACTGTTCTATTAATTATGATAATTTCATTAATTTTCCGCAATAATGTATTTAGTTTTTAACTTCTACTCTCGAAATATATGCATTATGGTGTCAGCTGCATGGAAATAAAACTAAATGTAAATTCTCAATGTTCTTATTATTTTTATGAAAATAAAAATTTAAATTTAGATGTTAGATATATTTTTTTTTGCCTTAAATTTTAAAACTCTAGAATATTGAAAAAAAGTTTGAATTTCTTGAAATCTAAGATTGATTAAAATAAGTGTAACAATTTTAGATTTAAAAAATATCTTTTTTTAACTATTACGCGGCTAAATGTTATATTAATTATGATAATTTTATTGATATTTTTTATTGATATAATTTTTAGTTTTCAGCCTTTATTCTCGAAATATATGCATTGTGTAGTCAGTTACATGGACACAAAACTAGATGTAAAATCTCAAAGTTATTAAATTGGTTTTATACAAGTAAAAATTTAAATTTAGCTGTCAAGAAGTAATGAGTAATTTTAGAGTAAAGTTTTAAAATTCCTAAATATAGAAAAAAAGAGTTTGAATTTATTAAAATCTATTTTTTTCTCTAACAATATCCGTATCGGGACAAATAAATGCAATATAAAGATTTAGAGTTTGATAAACATTCAAATTGAATTTTTTTAAACCTTTTTCAACTGTTTTTCTAAATTTTTTGCAAAAATAAAAGAAACTATTTAATGGAAAAGGTTTAAGAAAACGTATTGCATCATTAATAATTTGACAAATAATGTTAAAAATGATATAATAATTATTATATTGTTGCAAAATCCTATTATTTTATTTCTAAAAAAACCGATATATTTTTGCAAGTATCACGCAACTATTTCATGCAGAAGAAGATTAGAAAAAATCAAATTACATCAATAATAATTTTACAAATAATGTAAAAAATGATATAATATTCATGATATAGTTGAAAAATTTATTTTTGTATGATGGACAGAAATGAAATTTATTTTTGGGTCATTAATTCAGTTTTGGCAAAGAATAAAAATAGAACTGAGAAAAAAAAAACACACATTTAAAATTTCCATTTCAAATAATTCACTTCATTAAATTCATAATAAAAAATTTTAGACGATAGTGATTTTAGTGATTTTTAGACGATATCTAGCGTTTTCTATTGGAAATACCTTCTTCATGATATTTCAAATACTGAGAAAATATCAGCCAGATTGATATTGTACTATAAAATAACGTCGGTTAATAAAGGGTTCATACTTATAATAAATATAAAAAATTATATAAATAATATAAAAAATAATATAATAAATTTCACAAATAATGTTAAAGATGGTATAATATTCATTATATTGTTGCAAAATTTATTTAAGTATGATGGTCAGAAATGAAATTTATTTTTTGACTGTTAGTTAAGTTTTGGCACAGTATAAATGTAGAACTGAGAAAAGAAACTTTTAAAACTACAATTTAAAATAATTTGATTCATTTAATTAATAATAAAAAATTAGTCATTTATTTTTAGACGATATCTAACGTTTTCTATTAAAAATACTACCTTCTTGATCTTACAAATACTGAGTAAATAACAGCCAGATTGACGTAGTATTGTAAAATAGGTCGGTTAATAAAGGGTTAATACTTTTAACTTTTCGAATGTTAAAATTTGGTCATATAAAATTATTTCTGAATTTTAATCTCTTAGTCGTCTATAACGCATCTAGCGCTTTCAAAATGAAACGGTTTTCAAATGTTTAATTGTTCGAGTTTTTATTTTATTCTGCTAAGCAAAGAAAAAATAAGAAAAATAGAAATTTTAGCCAATTGGACAGGACCCGGAACAGGTTAATAATTAATACAAGGCGTTTTCACTTCAGATTTATTAATAAAACCCACAAACTAAAGAAATCCCAAAATCCTTTTGATACAGTTGCAATATTGCTTTTTTAGCTGTTGTTGATATACCGGTTGAAATGGGATATATAAAAAATTTAGGCATTTTTTTTTTTCCTTTAGCCGTCGGAAGAAATAAAAAAATATATATTGTTGTTATGTATGGCGCTACACAAACCCACTGACAGATCTGTCAGTGAATTAAGCTGTGTGAGCATTCCTAGTTATCTCAGTAGCTTCATCTAGGGCCGAAAATTTGAACCACAGACAGAACGCAGAAAATCATCCCTACTCGAATTTGGGAAGCCCAAATTTCAGGGAAGCGATGCCCGGAGGCCAGTTAAGAATTTTAACCACATTATAAAGCCATCTTATAACGCACTTTATGCTATTTAGTAAAAGCAATTTTGTTATGCATATAATGAATAAGTTTAAAAGTAAACATAGAGAATGCATTAATTTTTCATTGTGTGTACTTATAAATTGATGCAGGAATTATTCTCTACAACATTGCATTTTCAGAATTTATTTACCACTAGACAAAGTTAACAAAAGAATATATAATTTTAAACTGAAACATATCCTGTAAGTTCGATTAATATTATTCGCTCATGGAGAGCAACGCTATGCCGAACGCGTTGCAGTTCTTCTAACTATAGCGGCTGAGTTTACGGTTTTTATTACCGAGTCAATTTTGTTATTGGTTTTTTTATGTATTATTAGTATAACTACAATATTTCTTTTAATATTGTAGGAAGTTTATACAGGGTGCTTAAAATTAAACTTTCTCCATAAACAGCATCCTATAAGCGAATGGATTGCATTGAAATTTCGTATGTTGACTATGCAAAAGATGCGCTCACGGAACATCGAAAAAAATTAAATTTCAAATTGTCCACCTGGCAGCGACTTTTCCGGAGAAACATTAATTTTAACTTATTAAATGACCGAAACGGAATATAGAAAGGATTATAATCCAGAATAAGAATTATGAATAATCGAATGTAAAACCGGAAAAAGCTGTCAATTCAATTGTGAAAATATCAAAATTTGCAGGTTTGCATAGAAGAGGAGGCTTCATGGAAACGTTGTCCTGTTTTATATCAAGTGTAATGCATCATCTTGTTGCGACATTGAATGACTTAAAGAATTCCATAATACCTAATGTGCGAAGCATATGATTGATAAATCACGATCGGCTGTTGAACACACTGCCCATCAACTTGGGATATTGCAGGTGAATGAGGGTGCTCACGTGGAGCACCTTTCCCTACATCGTCCTGGACATGATTAAAAACTGCTTCTAATGTGCAATTTCGTTCTATAATGTTTCATGTTTCTGTACACTGAACAACTTTTTTTCACAGAAACAGCGTACCTTACCTTTACATGGGTGTGATGACAAGGTGATTAAAAACTAGTCAATAAATATTAATATTATTAATGCACTTTTTTGTTGACAAATGTGTAATATTTAATGTTGTTCAGGTAAAGGCGTCCTCTGGTGGATATTTATGGATTGTTTTCGAATTTTCTTTGAAAGAATAACATATAGAGTGTATATACCAAATGCCCGTGCAATTCTTTCAGCTATTAACATTGTATGATGCTGTTTATAAGGGAAGTTTAATTATAACCACCTTGTATGTGAACATCTTACAGCTGTAAAACAATTTGAAAAAATTTGAGAAATTACTTTTTTTATGCGATTGAATATAATTCTGAATGACGTTACTCACATAAGTTTGAGTAAAGACAGTATTAAAGAAATTTCTGTTTATTTTGATATGCTCGAATTTCAATAATAGATGCAAATTCATAAGCTATTTAATTTATATGTGGCTTAAACGATAACAGCGAATAGCTATAGAACATGATTGTAATATTTGGAAAATATCTGGTTTTGGGAAAAATATTTGGTTTTGAATAATTGTGATGTGTATGTTTTATCTTTAACCATGAGTTTATTATTATTATTATTTGCGGAACTGTGATATTGAAACTTTGATATTATGGCTAGGAGCATTATCATATTTTTCTAATACATTTTTGATCATTATTATCAACAGGCTATTGATTTAAAAATATTTTTTTAGCCATACGGTAGCATAGTTAGTAACTTGATTTAAAAATTGCACGATTTGAATCTATTAATATATGTTACAAATTAACATTCAGCAATTTTTATAAACATAAAGATATAATATTAAATTAAAAATATGAGCATATCAATTCATCCATTTATAATTTTATGTTTGAAAATTATTTTGGAATAATTTTTAGTCAATTTGATTAAAAAATTGCTTAATTAAAAATTAATTAATTTGTTTCTAATATTTAATAGAAAATCAAACTGGATTCCACGATTAAAATTTAAAAATTTTGGATGTTTCCCAAAATTATGTATTTTTCAAATGTTAAACGCTTCCAAATATGACCTTATAAATGTTTTTTACTATCACTGTATTTTCTAATTATATTTTATGCCGGTCTATTGCCAAACTACTTCTGCTAACAAAGTCCGTAAAACCATTGGCGTCGTTTATAGTGGGTGTACGGTGTGAGAAGAAACAGTAAGCCTCAGAAGAAAACAACAACGGCGTTTATTTAACACGAACACACTAACAAAAAGGTGACAAATAAGCAGACGACAAATATATAGCATGGTGCACAACAGCACACAACGACAAAAATAGCCCACATACCGTAATAGACCATAGGACAAAAACTGCCAGAAAGAAGTCAGGTGGAGACGGGGTGCTCAGATACTCTCTCTACTGTCTCTGCAAAAGAGCAAACTTCTCCCAGTCTCCTTACTTTAGCTGTATCCAACTGTCGATTCACTACCACACGACTGTCTACACACACAACTTGATGGCGCTGTTACAATAGACAACATGACTCAGCATGCAGCTCAATTCACCAATAAGTTCATTCAACTCACCAACATTACTTCAATATCCTCTTGCAGGCTCTATACTTCATTACGACTTCAACTATGATACCTTGCAGGTTGAGACTGCAATCCAATTATAGTTTCCGCGAAGCAGGCTGGTAAACTTCTGTGTCAATCAGACGTTTCTCATTTCTTGTAGGTAGGATTGTTCAAATTCTCTAATTTTCAGCATTATCTATTTTGTAAGATATTTGCCAAATGGTCATGAATATTGTCTCTTTGGTCTAAGATCAGTGACTCGGCTCTTGATCGACATCCAATACAGATTATTGTAAATCAGTCTTTACTGTGAATGAACTAACAGTGCTAGGAAGCACCTTTACAGGCTTGTAACAATATTAAAAAATTCGGGACTTACTCGTAGAAAGAAAGATATTCAAATGATACAACTTTACAAAGAAATATCAATTTTCAGTTGTATATTGAATGCACTATTTGCCTTCATATGAATCTAAAAAGAAAAAGTAAGAAAACTACAATTCAATCATACAACGGACTTTTACTTTTCAAATTGTACAGTTAAAATTTGGGCTATTCCATTAGTATTTTTATTGTTAATTCTTATTACAATTGTCTATGAAAATTTAACTAGCACTAGAAATAATTATTAAATTTGTATACAAATTTAACCATTGAAAAGCGACTTTGAGTTTGTAATGTAAATTTTTTATTCATGTACAGCAAGGTGTGATGGCAAAACTTTGTTGTATCATAAAATCGCAGAATGAATGCGATTTTTTTGTGTTAGATGCTTGAACTAGTTATGCAGGGTGCGTCTAAGCTCTTCGGCAAATATCTAAGGATTGATGTAAAACGTCTAAATAAGGAATTTCAACAATACAATGCATGAATGGAGAACCAGTTGAGAAACGCTAGTTGGCTATGTAATAAAAATAATAAAATTGCATTACTTACACATTTTCATTACTATAGCGAATTTCAGAAGTTGTTTCGAAGTACAGTAATCAGGAAAAGATGGATGCGAATTATTTATATATTGTCTGGGGAATGGGGATGTTTTTGAAGTCATAAAAACTAAACAGGTTTGCGTGTCCCGTGAAGACATGTCAGCAGGATCGGTCAGGGCAGGCCCACACCATGGTCGGTACCCTCACCATATTTCTCCTGGCCATTTACTATGCAGCCAGTTGAATAATCACTTCTTGAGAAACACTATGTCTCCGAAAAGGACTGAGATTTCTGAGATGCTGAGATTTCTGATGCTGTAGTTACCGTTCGAGAAATTCCGGATGTGTTTGAAAAGTTCCTCACTTCGTTCGGGTGCAAAGCCTGTATTATAATAGCTAGTTTCAGTAAATTTCCTATGGAAGTTATCAATATAATTATTCCGTAGATCCGTTTTTTGTTTTGGTCTTACAGTAACGGATTCCTTCTATCGGTTCACCGCTTGCTTTTCAATGTATGGTGAAAATATTTAATAATGGCTAAAATTATTTTTACTTAGGTATTTCCTATCAACTCTGATATTTTTGTCGGAATGTTTTGTAACACAATATTATTTTTTAGACAAAAGGATAATTGCTTATAAGGTTGATATAACCTTATTTTAATTGGTTAAGTTAAAAAAATCACGTTATATATATAGATTCCAGTAGACTTTCTATCAATTGTTATTATTATTCATGTGTCATGTAGTAAGGAAACCACTAAGAATAACGATTAAAAGTGCATACAACTTTTATCTTTCGCCATTTATGTGCACAATTTTCAGTAGGTTCTATCTGTTTCCTCGATTACATACAACGACAAAGCTTTTTGCAAAACTTTGCCTAGTATGAAAAAAATGATAAATACCTTTCTAAAATATATGCTTGTTCTGAGAATAGATTTATCACTACATTTTTTTGTCATTTCTACTGGTAATTAAATTTTTTTAGTAACTTAATTGTTATAACAGTTAGTCAAAATATATGACATATGGTTAAACAGAAAAAGCATTTTTTTTTAAAGTTTCATCAGAAAGGATTTGCGATGTGAAATTTTATGATCACTGCCTAAAATTCATATATTAGCATAAACATTACCTTTACTATCTACCACAGTGTATATAATAAGGCAGAATTTTAGTATTATGGAAATGCCAGGTATTAATTTCAACGATAAAGTATAAATTCATATCATTGGCTCTCTGAACCGCATCGAAGGGCCACGGTGGCCTGGTGGTAAGGTCTAGGCTTCGAAACCGGAGGGTTTAAGGTTCGAGACTCGATTCCACTGAAGAAACGTCGTGTGAGGGGGTCTCTTGCACGTTAAATCTGTGAGTTCATACGTCCTCCCGCTGGTGTGGCGTGGTGTTTAGAGGGGGCTGCCAGTTCAGGTGTAGCCCTCGACCTCTGAACGTGGTCCAAAATGACGAGGTACGTCCCAAATAGCCATGGTGTTGATTTAAAACGGGACGTTAATATAACTAAACTGAACCGCATCGACGGCACAAAGATAAAAAAAAAAAACTGTGAATGAGTGGATTATCGCAACAGCAACACTAGTGGGAAATGTGGTTACATATTGAGAGTCATCACTATCTAAAGTACAACACTTTCCTAAGGAAATATGTCCTTTCATCAATAAGATGAGCCAGACTCGCCTTTCCCTCCTTCCTCCAAGGTGACGATAACAAAACACCATGTCGAAAACTTATTATCATCATTTGGAAGTGACCCCCTAGGGGGATTGCATTATGGAATACGCTATCATTATAATAATTCCATCTACTCTAAGAAGAAATTCTTAATAGGTAATTATAATATATCAAAAAGTTAAATTTTTTTACCGTCCAAAAATTTCTAGGTATGTTTAGAGATAAGATACGGATTTAATATTTAATAATTATTTAATATTTTCTGATCAGATGCATCGATACTAAAGCAACGGCACGGGAAGATAGAACAATGTTTAATATTTATTTCGTTAACTACATCGTTGTTCGTAATATATATCGAAGTTTAAATTTATGAAGTTACAGAATTTCAAAAGGTAAAGGAAATTGTTAGGATATGCCGCCGGATGTTCATTCGGCGTATCCTCCTGATATTCAGACATAGAAAAATTCTCAGGTAAGAAATTTGGAAATGTTTGAAAACAGATTGTAAAAGAAATGCGCACTTCCTTCCTCGTGTCACCCCTTAGTGAGATGGAATTGTTGAAAAATAGTCAGATCAAAATAGGAAACAAACAGTGGATTATTTTATCTCGTGTAAATAAAAGTTTAACTAGAAATGAATGAGGCAAAAAGATTAGATATTGTTTAAAAGTTTTTATTTTTGAAATTGATCTATACTCTCTTTACTCTCACATTCAGAAATGCGTAAAACAATCAAAGGAACTTTATTTTCTAAAGAAAAATAAATTATTGAAAAATTGATGGGTATGCACAATCTGAAATAGGTTTGAGAGAAAATGCATGAATTATCATTTTGAGATTACGGAAAATTAACATTTTTTTAATACTCAAATGACACTCCACCGTAGTTAAAAAAAACGTATAATGTTTATTTTTTATTTCCTACTATTAGTTCACAATCACGTTATATTTCACATTATACTTGTCCAAATTTCCATTCGGTAGTAAAATAGTTTTTATGTTCAAATGACTCAATTCAATGTGACTCGAATTCAAATATATTTTTTTAAATCTTGAAGTGGATAATACTTGATTTTAATACAGCTTTTTTTCGAATGTTAATTCAATAATTTAACTAATTTTTAATATTTTAAATAGAGTTTTAGCCGTTTTTGAAGTCAACAGTCAGTAGCTCAATCGGTAAAATGCAGGAATTTAAGTATTTTTCACGTGAAAGTAAAGATTGCAAACTCCATTCTGGCTGAAATCTCTAATTTTTTGATATTTACTAATACTTTGATAATTTTTAATAAAAAGTAACAGAAATAAAATTGCTGTCCTAAGTAGGAATAAAAGATATATTACTTTTTTTTGTATATTTGATACTGTTAAATATAAAAGTTAAGTTATATTGCAATGGATGTTGATTATGTCGCTGTGTTCTTCAACGCATTGGAGATTGTATATCAATGCGTTTTTTATAATGGAGCTTAAAGAACCGGTGCTCTTTATATTATTCTTCCTTTGCAATGAAACACATATGCTCTAATTTGTATTGCACATTGAAAAGAGATTTTCTTTTTCTAATGTCTACATGTTATCATGACTGTTAAATGCATCATAGTTTTCTTTCTTTCCAGCCCTGTATAAAACTTCAACGTACCTTTGATGTGGGGCGGAAATATTAATGGAGGTGTCATCCATGTCTTCGCCCAGTTCGGAATGACAAAGGCCGTCCCAAAATAGTCCTAGTTTTAAAACTTCTCTCCTTAAGCAAACGGGAAGTTAATAAAACTAAACTGTGCATAACATTATACAGATAATTTCTTTGTAAAATACCGTCTTCTTTCCTGATCCGATTCCATTTTCTATTTAATTCATTCAAGAAATGTTTTTTAAAAATAATTAGTCAGTGATTACTACTCTGCGTATACTTGATAAAAGTTGCTAATCTAAACAAATAGTTTTTTTAAAAAAAGGTCCTTGTATTTCCCCTGCTTTGAGATTATCACCCGCAGAAATTTCTGTGATATTCTTAAAAATACATCAGCACTGTATACAATATTTTCCCTATCAAAATGTGGTATATAAGATGAAGAAAAATGGGTTTTCCCTAACTTCAGCTAGTCCATGCCGCTTGTAAATATACCATCATATCGAGATAGAACAAAACATACTTAACGATGAAAAGTCTTCTTCAGTGTTTTCGGACCTGCCATATATTTCAAAATTATCTGAATTAAATTAAGAATGAAATTAATGAATGTAATTAAGACCTTTCGTACGTACTCAGAAATGATATAATATGGATATCAAATTGTAAATTTAGTTGCCGATAAACCGCCAAATGTGACAACTGCTACATTATTTTACAATAATTTTATTTTAATTAGGTGAAATTATGCCTGAACTAATTACCATTGTCAATTAAACAAAAATATTTTAACTTGTTTGGTTTATTTTTAAAATCCGTGAGCTATTTAGGCACTTTGATTTCCAAGGGAACAACATCAACATTAGACGATAGGTATTTTAAAGGATATACATAGAAATCAGACTCCGAATTAAAATAGCATTCGCAAAGGATATATATGAGAGAAACTACACTGTAAAAACGAATTCCATATAAAGTGCATTTACGGAATATAGATAGTTTGAAATATACACTGTGAAAGCCGACCCTAAAAAAGAAATAAATAACAAATTTCTTGCCTAAGAATTTTGAGGCTTCAACAAATGGCTGCCTTTATGTTTCAAGACTCCAAACAATTATAATGAATACAGTATGCCGTTATCATATGATAACAAAATGTTTAAGGAAAAAATATTACGACTCTTACTTTATAGATGCACTGCAAAGCTTTTATAAAAGCCTTGCTTTAAAAAAGACAAACAAGTGTATACGAATCTGCACGGATTTTCGCTCCGTAGATAATATAATTTTTTTCCACATTGTAGTGGTAAATAAATTTTCAAAATATGATAGTTTGAGTATACACCATCTATTTTATTACTAAACTATATAACCTCCATAAATAGATTGACCATGTTAAATGATGTTTAAAATTCTCAATCAAATAATTTTTGTATTTTGATGTACTGAGAGTTTTTTATCAACACATTTTCAACATTCAAATTTTATTAGTAATCTAACTTAAACTATTATATACACTTTATACGTTTATACGCCGGAGCCTAGGCGTAGGTTTAGCAAGTCTTTCCTATAATCTGAGAGGTCCACGTTTGATTCCTTGTTAAGACACGGTTGTTTTTTATTTGTGTTCTATCTATGAGGTGTGTGAAAGACCTCCTCCCCTTCTGTAAAAAGGGGTTGTGCAAACGAATGTATGAGTATCGTCTTCATATGAGCTAGAAATCACATTTATGCTCTCCTGTATTAGGGGTCTTTACCCTCTAGCCTAAAAACTCGGCTTAAATCTCTAACTGCTTCCGCGGACTTATCTATGATAAGTACATAAATAACTACTACAACATTTTCGTTCAGTGCGCTATGCATCCCGCTAATTTTCAATAATCGAAATTAAAATTTCAACATTTAATTTAACAGGAAATAATTAAAGAACTGGTATTAAAAATAATTACTGCTGAAATCAATCATTTTTCAAAAATATGATTACTTAAAAAACAGAATATTTACTCAGTGAAATCTTACAGATATTTCGTGAAATTTAAATGCTGGTCATAGAAACTGCAACACCATGAAAGAAATAAAATGCAAAACAGATATTTATTGTACCTAGACAGTAGATATGAAGAAAAAATGATCAAATCTGTAAGCATTATGGAGCGAACTAGTTTGAACAGCTGTTCTTCTTAAAAACTGAAAAGGCTTTTGCCAAGTTAAGCATAGCGTAGACAATGGCTTGAATGACAGAAACAGGCAGCTCATTCCATGCTGCTTTCAGTCTGTGCCACATTTCATCAACCGTTTTAAATAGAAAGGGGAGGTGTGAAGGTTTTCAGCAATTCCATGAGTAGATATATGCTGCGAGTGACCGATCTGGAGACCATTCCGGCCAGGTCATTAATCGAATACCTTGTGTATCAAGAGAATTCCGAAAACGAAGTGAAACTTGTGATATTACATTATCTTGTAGGGGGATGGTGTTGGGAAGACCACAAAGATATGGCAGGACCATAGGGCGTAAGATGTTTGAATTGTACCTGTCTACGTTCAAATGGCAGTTCACACAAACAAGGTATGTTATGTTTCACGCACCCAATGTTGCACAAACCCTCACACTACATGTAGGAGTTCCCCTATACAGATTTCGAATGCCAGCAGGCAGCGTGCTGTGTCCTCAGAGATTTTAGGCCCTCACACGACTATCAGAATACTGCAAAGAATGACCGAGATTCATCTGAAAAGAATCCGCTTTTGCTGTACCAGGCACCATACTTGCCATTTCTGACTGCATTGCCAAGGGAAGCCGAAGTAATGGTTGCCTTGCTCTCAGTCCAAGCTGCTGCAAACGTCTTCTCACCTTATCTTGTAGGGAGAGGGTGTTTGGAAGAACACAAAGATAAGGCACGACCACTGGAGTAAGATGTTTGAATTGTACCTATCTGCGTTGAAAATGGCATCGACACGAACACGGTATGTTGCGTGTTAGGTACCCAATAGTTGCACAAACCATCACACTATGGGCAAAAGTTCCTCTATTCAGATTTAGAATGCCAGCAGACAACGTGCTGTTTCCTCAGAGATTGCATACATTCACACAACCTTCAGAATATTGCAAAGCATAACCGGGATTTGTCAGAAAAAATGACATTCTGCCACTCTTGTATCCGCCTTGGTCTGTTGACGCACCAGAGGGAAATTCTATGCTACAATGTCAAGAGAAGTGAAAACTATAGCCGTCATGATGCTGCTGCAAATATCGTGGCACTGTTCGAGCAGATACTAGACGTGCTGCAAACATGTCTGCTTCTTGTCTAACGGTCCGTGAAGTGGTTATACAGTTTTGAAGGGCTGAACTCTTGTCCGGAAAATCGATCATTTGTCATTGAGGACGATGGGATCCTGTATGTCGTTCTGTATGACCCTCATGAATCCATTTATTCTATATTCAAATAATAATAAATGGATTACGCCCAGTACAATGGGCGATATCATGGAACGATAATCCGCACTCAAGGTAGACAAGGATTCTGCCATTATTGAATTCCCCCATTTGAGAGTAAGTATTTCTTCTTCCTTTCAGCATATTTATTTTCATATATTATTTTCAGCATATCTATCGTAGCTGTGGAAATTATCCAAGTTATATTAGAAAAGAATATTAGAGATGCTATCATTTTGAATGATTAAATTTTATTTACCGATTGATTCTAAAGTCGATAAATAAATACCGCTTAGTTATGATACAATTTTTATTTTTCTTCAACTATAACTTCCAAATAACTAAAATTTGTTAATTACTACTGTTGTTACGCTATCTTTTGTTGCCACAAAATTAATTAAGCTTTATAACATGTGAAAAAATGTTAGCGTAGTCATTGATCTTTGCTTTGCTTGTATTTTTTTTTTCTGTATTTCTACTTTTAATGTAACTATTAGTAATGATACACTTTTCCGTTAACCCTTTATTTGAAAATATAAATAATCTGTGTTTAATTAAATGTAAATAATCTGTATTATTAGGTCTTGTGTAAGATAATGACAATATAAGAGCTAAATAACGAATGATGGGCGATGCTTGAAATACCCATCTTTCTTTAACCTATGTTACAACATTCTGTTCTGAAGCATGGTAATAATTACAATGCATCTTTCTATGAATAATAATGATAATCGAATTAAAAAAAGACTGAATATTTTGCATCTCAAATAACTAAATTGTTTGTATAACGATTCCCTAAATATTTAGCGTCGCTTGTGTCATGTTAACCTATGGTCTGTTCTTTATCCACATGACTATAGAGAAAAAAATGCACGTTTATATGCAGAGACATACTTATTTATTTCAGAGAACTCCAAATCTCTAATAGTTGGTTATGTGCTTAATACGTCATGATAAAGATAATCCTAATTACCTGCTAAAGAAAAATGATATTTTTTTAACTTCAGTTAAATAGTAAAGATATAAATGAAGATTAATTAACTATATTTGTAGTAAAAAAACTTAGATATGTGACAAATATAGGCAATTTCTGAAATTGTTTGACTAAATCTTTAATCGTTGAATGTCAACCTTTATCTCAGATCCAAAAAAGCAAAAAAAAAAAAAAAAAAAAAAAAAAAAAACTTATATCAGTATTATTATTAAGAGAAAAAAATGAAAAAAATAAAGAATAAGAGCCTCCTAATATTTAAAGAGTATACATCTTTTTGCATCAACTTTGAGACGGAATTCATTAGTTTGCGTATTTTAGTTATAGGAATGTCCCATTTTAAAGAAACACTAGGGTGATCTTGGAACGGAATCAGTAAATTTGTTTTGTGGTCTGGTGACGTGGGTAGCAACTGAGCTGTCACTGTCTCTCCAAACAAATACACCACACCAGCTGTTTTTGATAGCTGGAAACAGTCAAATGGATAGAAACAGAAAAAAGTCCAAGACAAATGATGATAATTGATGTCACAATTATCACATATTTTTGGTAAAATCTATATTTTTATCACATATTTGTGCTGAAGTAACATATTAATATACTTATTCAAGAAGATATGAATTCAATGTATATTCGAACTTTATTTATTATTGCAATTGCGGCCTACAGAATGAAATATAACAACATGTCAAATCAATATAATATTTAAAACGTGTGAGCCACTTAACAATTTATCAGCACTGGTGAAAAAAGGTAAAGAAAAACAGAATTTGTAAAAGTCATGTAAAAATAGAAAATGTGGATAAAGGCAGTGCATTATTTTCAAATAGTTAATAGAAGCATGACACAATGTTTATAACGCACTGTCTCATTTTTAAAGAAATGACGAGTAATTTAAAGATATTTTTTTAAGATTATATGCGTTGAAATGTATCCATATTTCTATTAGTGTTCAAATAATCTGTGTTAGAACTCATTAATATTATTTTAAAAATGGAAAAGCAGATTTAAAAGAAGAAGAAGAATCCCAAGAAATATCTTTCCATGAATCTAAAATTAAATTCAGAAGTGAGACTGAAAAACTAATTATTAAGGGTTGTTAGGAGCAATGGAATAATTCAATGAAGAAGAGAAAAAATTGTCAATATTCAAAAACAGTTTCGGTTAATCAAATTGAAGATGAGTATTATCTCAACCCAGTATGCATTGACCATGTTTTATTTTTTGAGTATCAAAGTCTCTGATTTCAACGAAGTTCAGTTTGTCAGTGTGGCAGAGTAGAAGGCTCTTCAAAGTAAATAATCAAAGCCTGTGCACTATGACGATTACATAGATTATGAAGAAATTGGATGTCTCTTGAGGTTAAAGAACCCATAAAAATGCCAGTTATTAAATTTTCTATTAATGACATATTGTCAAATCGTTTGTATTTTCTCTCTTTCCTAATAAAAAATATAAACACTCACTTGTTGTTTATTATGCATTTTAATGTTTTACAACTTGTGTCTTGGAAATCGCAACGGTTTTCTTACTCTGTTTTCTTTCTGTACCGATATGCATTTTCTCCAGAATTTCTTTTATTGTTTTAGAGTTTATTGTTTCTTTTATTGTCATCAAGAATAGTTTATAACTTAATACCAGGTGGAATTGATTTTCGGTGGCTCCATGAAAACACCAATACCTAAGTCATCAGCTAGTCATTGGCCCATCAAAACAACACCCCATAGTTTTCGCGCATGGTCATTGGCTCGTACGTAGTATCACACAGTTTTTTATCCTTTCTAGGTACTCTTTGTGTCCCACAGCGTCTAATATTTACAGATTCGCTTAGAATACATGAAAATGTGTATTTAGGTGCTTTTCTAGTATTCTAAACCAACTATAATGATATATTCAGGGACCCAAAGTTATGCACTAAAATATTCGTCTTGACTTGTTCTATACAAATATGTAATTATTAGATAATGCATAACTTACAGGATATCCTGTACCTTTAATAATCGTTACCGAAAGCCTTTCTGTTGCTGTGCCCATTTACACATAACTAGAATTTCAATTTTTTTTCATCTTTTATTTAAAAATCTTTCTATAATAATATTCAGCAGAGTTAAAATTTATATATAATTCAGTTTTCAGTACAATTCATATAAAATTCATTATGAATGCATTTTTATTCATTCGCATTTTTCTGATAAAAGATTAAATGCCAGCTAATAACTAATAAAAATGAATAATTTTCACCTTTTAGGGCACCAGCAAAATTTCTTGAGAAATCTTGCTCCTCATTAGAAAAAAAAGCAAACACGTGTTACAGTTAAAATTTCAAATATTTTAAATTTATATCATGTTCTTTATTTTTCTTGGTGGCAATTATCTTTTTATTAATTCCATGGCAAAAAAATCAGATTTATAGTTATTTATTGCAAAAATTTGACACTAAAAGTAATTTTGTGCACCATTGTTACCACAATCGGTTAAACAAGAACAAAAATTTAATATTGCGTTGTTTAAAATTTTTATGTTTAACAGAGACTCTCAAGATATAAATTAAACTATATAGTTAATTTATAACTGTAGAAGAATTAAATAATAACTCTCTTAGCTTGACTGAATCATTATGATACCATTAATTTCTTATCTTAATAATTATTAAGTATTTCCGATTTCCAACTCTTACGTGTGCCAAAATCATTAGATATAGATAAGATGATTTTGCTTGTGGAGAGCTAACAAACATACAGACATTCACCTCTGTTATTAATATAGGTTTAATATTAATTTGAGCAATATTTTATTTAATAAACATAGTACAGTTTAGTATGATTATAATTTATTTTAATTATGCTTTCGATCTCTATTGTTTTCATATATTTGTTATTGCTTCAATTTATTTTAAATTCTTTAAAAATATCTAAATGTAATAACGCTTTTGAAAAGTTAAGACATATAGGCAACAAATTTTCAATTTATCGCTTTTTTTGTAGTCCATTTTTCGTTTTTAATGTTATTAGAAAATAATGCAGAAGCACAAAATTTAGATATTTATCTTCAAGCAAAGTTGCAAATTAATTCCCAAATTATTCATCCAAACTGGTTTAAACTGGAATATATATATATATATATATAT
>JAPMOQ010040808.1:2481-29073 GCA_026543055.1 Argiope trifasciata | reverse complement strand
ATTGACATATTTTACTACAAAACATTTGTGAACGAATGTAACACAGGATTCAAAATACTCTTATGATTAGAAATATGTATAGAAATAATGCAAAGAAATATTTGATAATTGAAAAAAAATATTTGTATATGTAGACATGTTTTGACTCAGTGATAATAGAAGGTAGCTTAATGACTGTCACAGGTGTAGCAATTTCACATGAGGCCTTTAATACATTAATTCCAATTATCCTGAGACATTAATTATAAATTAAATATGAATTTTTGCGGGTAATTTTAATCATTCACAAGGTATGTATTCATATTGGAACATAAACGCAGTCTGACACAAAAAATGCTGAAGTATAGTTTAATTACAATCAGAGGTGTAATCAATCTCCTCTTAATTATTTATCTAAAATTTCATCTAAATTTCTATGATACTATAAGTCATGACTTTTATTTTTTAATTTTAAAAAACTGAAGTTTAATAAATTTGATTAAATTGGGAAATTATTTTCCTAGATTTTAATACCTTAAAAACAAAATTTCAATTCAAAATATTATAATATTTTGAATAAATTTTAATTAGAATGTTTATGAAAGGTTTTTTTAAAAAACTCAATATTAAAATTAAAAAAGCGCATAGTATTTTTTATAATAGTATAAAAATATCGTTTCTGATTTTGTGTTTATTCAAAAAGGCAATTTAAAATAAAATCAGAAATACATAATGTAAGTATGGTTATTCCGTAAGGAACAATATTTTGTAAAAATTCGCTTTTTTACTTGCAGCAGTTACTTTAGATGGGATAGAGATTTTTTTTAAAGACTAATAACTTTTTAAATTAATAATCACTTTAATAATTAAAAAGAGTCAATTTTGATCACTGGACTGAGAAGCGAAGACAGATGGAATGAAAATGTAATACACAAATGCTATTTTCGAAATCTGATTGGTTCCATTTGTCACCTTAGACCACACATGAGTAAAGCAGGTAACAGAAATTGATTTTTATATTGAGGTGATATTATAACATACAACTGATTTTTTGATAAACTGTATTAATTATGAAAGATTTTGGAACTTCTTGAAGAATAGGTGCACTCAAGGAGAGAGCAAGAACTTTCTTGAATATGTAAGGGGCACGTATATGAAGAGAGATGAGTACCAAAACACAACGGTATTGGGCAAGAAAGCCAGAGTGTTGGAGGAGATCACAGATTACGGACGGAGCTATCGACAATGCGATGAGGAATGGCGTGGCTTAAACGGAAGACATAATCTATTGCATAGGCGGCATGAAACGGCGATGTTGAAGAAGAGCAACGAATTATCCTCGCACCAGAAACACGGTAGCTGGGCGAAAAGTAGTTGGCGGAAAGCATGTGTGGGAAGCAAAAATTGCGTCACTCATTTTGTTTCCCGTGGATTTAATTTCTTTTGAAAATTTCACACAGGGATTTATCCTCGTCAACTAAATTTAAATACTAGCATTTGATTTTTTAAAACAGCAGACGGGGTGTTTCGAAGACTTATGATGCTTTTAAGTTGTTTTAGTTTAGTACGATCAGGCAAACAACAGATAAGGGAATGGGGCAAAGATTTTTAACATGTTATCTCTGGTTCATATAACGTATACTGAAAGAGAAAATGTTTGTTCACAGTGCTAACAAACTGTTAATATTCGTTGAGGGATTTCCAGCATGTCAATCACAAGTAATGGAAACAGCACAAGTATTTTTTTTATAAAGAATGTGCTTATTGGACATTTCCATAGCCTTTCAAGCGGAACTTTTGAAAGTGGGCTTTTAGCCGATACAACAATTTTACAAATCTTCTTTTGAATTAATTAGCAGATGAAATGGAATCGGATAAAAATAACAGAAAACTTTAAAATCATTTTGATATGGGCTGTTTTAAACTAAATCTTTAGAGAGTAATCTGGATTTAAAATTAGATTTAAATTATTAGAACTGTTTAAATATAATTACACACACACACACACACACACACACACACACACACACATATATATATATATATACACACACAGAGAGAGAGAGGGAGATGCGTGAGAAAACTAATAGTCTAGTGAATGTTCCAAACCGGTTTAAACTAAAGAATTTAGAAAATGTATAATTTGGAATTCAAATTGTAACTTTAGTTGGCATTAACACACCAAACTGCTACAACCTGTTTATAATACTCTAATTTTAATTAGTTGAAATCATCCCTGAACTAACTATCTTTATAAATTAAACAAAAAAATTTTGATCGTATTTGGTTTATCGTTAAAAGACATGCGCTATTTAGCCAATAACACTGGGAGTTTTGAGGGAAAAGCTTCAACAGCAGACGACAGACATTTTAAAAAGCTATATAGTGGAAGAGGATTCCAAAATAAACCTGAATTAGCAGAATATAGATTACGAGAAATCTGTAATGTAAAAGCAAGCTAAAACATGAAACTACATTAGCAGACAATAGATATTTCGAAAGATATACTATGAAGGCCAAATCCTAAATTTCAAAAATAGCCCCTTTCTTGCCTTTGTATTTTGAGCCTACGTAAATTCACAGGCTTCACATTTTTACTTTCCAAAACCCTCTAGCGAACGAAAGAGTATGCTATGAATGATTTAAAAATTATTCATCTTACTTTTAACTTGCACAGTAAAGTTATTTTTTAAAAATAAACCTTGCTTTCTAAGAAACGATTTGGACTGTTTGCTGGTGTGGACGATTTGATCCCCAGTCAGCATTATACATATAAAAATTCTTTATTTTTAGTGGTAAAAATCTTCTCTCAATATTTGGCTTGAGTATTAAAAATGCCTTTTTCCTACTAAACAATATGACCACAATCAATTGATTGACTGTGTTAAATGATGCTTAAAATTCCCAAGAAAATAAATTATGTATTTTAAAGTCCTGATAAATTACTCATTCGCACATTTTAAGCATTCAAATTTTGCAAGTACTCTAACTTATACTGTTACATACGCTTTATATATTTCCATGCAGGAGTGCAGGCCTAGGGGTAGCACAACTTAACCTTAAATGGTGTTGGGGAAACGAGTGTGCCAGTATTTACGCATGAGTTAGAGATAACATTTATGATCTCCGTTACTCAAGAGAATTTACCTTCAGAGACTACATCGGGAATCATCGGCCTAGTTTGTTAACTGCGTCAAAGGACTTGTTTTTATGTTTTTTTCAATCATCGAAATTAAAGTGTAAATTTTAAATTTTAGAGGAAATAATTAAAGAAGAGGTATTAAAATAATTTATACTGAAACCAAGTAAATTTTTAAAAAATATAAAGACTTAAAAAAACAGAATATTTTGTAAGTGAAATCTTACGAGTAATCTTACATTGATGGCCATTGAACTTTCAACACCTTAAAGGAAAGAAAATCACACAAAAAAGATATGTATTGCATCTAGGCAGTAAGGCATGAAGATAAAATTATTAAATTTGTAATCAGTTAGGGGGAGCATTAGAGAACTAATTAATATGTAAAGCTTCTATTCATGACAGCCGAAAAGGCTTTTACCAAGTTAGGCAGGGTGTAGATAATGGCTTGGATGACAGAAAAAAGCCTCATTCCGAGCTGCTTTAAGTCTGTCATCTTCATCATTTGTACACGACAGAAAGGGGTGACGTGAGAGTCTTTCAGTGATTCCGTGAGCAGATATCTTCAGCGGCCGACAAATCTGAGGACCATTCAAGCCAGGTCAACAATCTGATACTCTGTGCATTGAGGAAATTCCAAAAATGACGTGCAACCTGTGATAGTACATTATCTTGCTGGAAGATTAATCTTGGACGACCACAAAGATATGGCACAGCCACTGGATGTAGGATGTCTGAATTGTACCAGCCTGAGTTGAAATTACCTTCGACACGAACAAGGAATGTTTGTGTCACATCCAAACGCCTCACAATACATCACACATCGAGCAGAGACTCCCCTATGTCCATTTCCAATGCCATCAGAAAACGTGCAGTGTCCTCAGAGACTCCAGACACTCATATGACCATTAGAATACTGCAAAGCATAACCGGAACCCGTCTGAAAAATGATACCTATCCAATCCTGCATATGCTTTTGTCATTTGAGACACCAGTGTCCCCATCTCTCTCTTTGCTGCATTACCATGGGAAGACAAAGTAATGATCTGCTTAATGGCAGTCCCTTTTGGTGCAAACGTCGTCTCAACATAAGATTGGACCCTGGAAGTGCTTCAAATTTTCTTGTTTCCTGACTAATGGTCCGTGACTTGTTCGTACAGTTTCGAAGAACGGTATTTTCTCTATATTCTCGGACATTTGTCTTTGGTGGACGTTGGGATCCTTCTTCCGTTCTCTATGACCTTCAAAAGTCCATTAATTCCATATTTTTAAAACAGTGTTTGTATCTCGACCAACAAAATAGGCAATATAACAAAGCGGTAATCCATGCTTACGACAGACAATGAACATGCCTTAATCGAATTCCACCATTTGAGGGTAAGCATTTATTGTTCTTACTCGATCTATAACATTATTTTCTAAAAAAACTCCATCTTTACAAGGTGATTTGAGAATGAGAATTTAACTTTCTTTTAAGCAGTAGTCAAGATGTTCCTCACCTTTAGGTCGTGTAAATCATTTGCATATCCCAAACGTTTTTTCATGTAGATTTGTGGTTCGTCAGATTATTCTTTCCTGGTGTTGCTTTAATGTTATGTGATATAATTTTGAAAATTGGAATCATATTGCAAGCAAATAAAAAGCTTTGTACATGTACCTGTAACAAATTTACAAGTTTTACGAACTTTATAATACTGTACACCTTGAAAGGGAAAGACTCTGTTGAAGATATGTTGAAAGACAAAGACCAATTTCAGCAGAAGATTGTAAGTATATAAAAAAATCAGTGTATGGGGATAGCTTTGGGTCCTATGGATTACTTCCAACTTAATTGGAAATATTGAGTGATTTGAAAAAGAACTTACGACAATTTAGAAAACTAAAACATTGTTGATTTTCTTTTAATAAAAGGATATGCATGGAATAAATTTCTATATATATATATAGGACAGTCAATCATTAATTATAAGAAATATTGTTTGTGAAAATAAAAATTGAAGAACGCTTTGTAATTTATTTTAAACTGGGATAAAAAATTTAATTATAAGAATAAAGTTCAGGGATATCAGTACTTAATATACTTAACAAAAACGAAAAATTTTATAACAATTTACATTTTTATTCACTGTTTCTTACTTATGTATAACAATTTCGTACAGCAATAAGTAATATCTCAAACTTTCCTTTTAAGGCTCGGCGTACACAATGTTGCTTTACCAATTTTAACTATACATATACAGTTTGATGTATTTGGTCCTGTGAATACTCCACGAACATCGTGGCAGCCTCCAAACAATATTTTCGATTCATTTCCCCAGTCATAACAACAAAGATTATACATTCATTTTCTAACATATCTAACAGGTCATATGGATTAGAGGAAGTGAAATTCCAAAACACATGATGATCATTTGAAAATAACTGAAATTTTTAGCACAGATTTGTTTTTAAGTAATACAATGAAGTACAATATGAGTATTCAAGAATAAGTACCATTCCAAATATCCAAGAGGATGCCAAATCAAATATCTTTTACAACTGTTATTGAAGAAAACAGAAGCAGTTTTAATAATCCGTCAACACAATATACATATTTAAAGCATGGGAGCGGTTTCACAATTTCATCAACAAGGTAAATAAGAATTTGCAAAAATAAAGTAAAAATAGAAAGTATCAGAAAAATAGAAGAATATTTTTAAACAATAAATCAGACTTCCAACATTATTTGCAAAGCACTGACTTATTATTAAATAAATAATGAATACTTAAAAAAAGTTAAAAAATTATTTGCGTTGAAATATAAAATTTATCCATCGTTTCATCAGTGTTGAAATGATCTGGGTCGAGCTCATCAGGGGTGTATTAAAAATGGAAAAGAAGGTACACATTAGCCATGGGAATAACCATGCTTCAAACATACAAACCTAAGAAATATCATGAGTCCAAATGACAACTCTGAAATGAGACTAAATAACAAATAATTAAGGATTGGCATAATAGAGTATTCCATCAGGGGGGTATTTTAATATTTTCTAAAACTTTTCGATTAAGAGAATCGAGTTTTTTTTATCTCAATCAAATGTTCACTGGCCATTGTGTAGTTTTTGTGCATCAAAGTCATGTGTTTGACCAGAGTGCTACTTGTCAGTGTGTCACCGCAGAAGTTACTTTGAACCGCTTGATCAAAGCTTGTGCAATATAGTAAAAACGCAGACAGAAGGATCAAGAAATTAGATGTCTCTTAAAGTCAGAGAACTTATAAAAATGTCAATGATTCAATCTTCTGTTAACGACATATTTTCAAATACTTTATATCGACTCTTTCCTAAAGTAAAAAGTCAACACTCATTTAATATCTTTTATTTCGTTTTTGAATGTTTTACAATTTAATATATAATGTAAAATTTAATATTTTTTTAAACTTTTTTCTTTCTATTTATCAATGTGAATTTTCTCTAGAGAATCATGTATTGTTTGCGAGGTTTAAGTGTCATCAAGTATAGTTTATTCCATTTTGCTAGGTGGGATTGCTCTTCGGCGGCCCCCTCAGTTTCCCGCATGGCCCCTGGCAAGGTCAATTACGATTAATTGATAATTAATAAAAGTTGCTGGCCTAAAAAAATAGTTTTATTTTAAATCCTCCCTGTCTTTCCTCTGCTTTGAGATATATTCATATGTACGTGTTCTCTCTAAATCTGTAAATACTGAACACTGTATAGTTTGTCAAACACACTGTTCCTGCAATTGATACAATACTCCTTACAAACGCCTTTCTGTTGCTTTAATGTACATCATTTTGCTGAAACCATTTAAAATCAGATTTAATTCTAAGTACCTGTCTTAATATAGACTTTCTGTTCATTTTCATCTGTTTATAATTATATACATCGAAATCGGAAATGTATGCATAATTCATAGTTGGTTATTCTTAAGCTATAATATAACATTCGTTATGAAAGCAGTTCTAATCCTTTTGCGTGCATTCAATCATGAGTATAATTCTTAATAGGAAATTCAAAATCTTCACCTACATTAAACATCGTATTCAATAATTCACTTCAAATCATAATCACTTAAAATAACGAAGGTAAAAGGAATGAGGCCCTGCAATAATTATAACCAGCAAAATTTCTTGTAAAATCATGCTCTATATAAAATAAACTCTTTGTTACATTTACACATAGCTGAATCAAATTGATTTGAATTTATCTCGTGTTCTTTATTTCCTAATGTGGTAATTTCCATTTCATTAATTCCACAGTAGAAGACATATTTATAGTACTTTATTGCATACATTTAGGACTTATTATTATTTTTTGCACTAGTATTTTCACAGTCTATTTTAAAAAAGATAAAACTTAATGTTCCATCATTTTACAATATTTTTAACTTAGGCAAGAGCTAGCTTGCGTTTCCCCCCTATTCTTTGATACGAAGAATATAAGTAGGAATGCTGATTTCAGGATTATTAAGTACTGTTAGCAACATTCAAGCTGGAAATTTAAAGAATCTCTATATTTAAAATCCCCTTACGCAAGAAAATTGTATTTCTGAAATTTGAAGTTATCTGAATAAGATGAGTCACAACGCTTCAAATCAGAAAATTTCACATTGGTATTTATTTTAAATTTGAGCCGAACGTGCCTCATTTTCAAAAAAAAATCCTTGAAGGAAATGCATATTTGATAGATTATCCTAAAACCAGAGAAGAAAAGATAACTATATCCATAAAACTTGGCGCAAATATTTAATATTTATACTCTTCAGTCTGGAGGTATAGCTGAAATCATTTTCGTTTTTCTTATCCGGAAAAGAAAAGTTTTAAAGAAAAAAAGGCATGATTTTCATCATTTAGGAGTGTAGCTAGCATTTTTCATCAGAAAATATCATTACGATTCGGTATTCATTAGATACATAAAGAAAATGTCTTTGAACAGAAAACACAGCATTTAGAAGTACATTTTTAAATATTTATTATTACAATAAACACTTGAAGTTTTTCAAATAAACTAATCAATGTCTGATTAAAGTCATAACATAAATATATCTTTCTATCCATAACAGATTTTCTGAAAATAGAAATTTAACTAAGTTACACATATGCGTACCCCATTCGCTTTCACGCCCATTCTCTGGCTGCTTGCGTTCCATTGTAATGTTTACATTTTTTGTACTTGTTTTCAAAAGATTATTTCCTGTTCTTGAATATACTGTGTATCTTTTTCATAATAAATATTTCTTATGTTCTGGAAAGTAATAAGATATAAATTTTAAAAAAATATTTTTAAATTTAGTAAAAAAAATTATACCTGCCTTGTAATCAATAATTGATATTTCCCGCCGATATCATATATATAATATATGGAATTTTATTAGCTAATAGTAATTTATTTCACATCAAGTGACTTTAACTTAAAAGGAGATTATTGAACTTTTAAATCAAAGTAGGTTTTAAAAAAATGAATATTATGTGCATCGAAAGTAATGAAATCTGAAAAATGTATTAAAAGATGATAACATGTCACAGATGATAGTAAAATGCTACTTATCAAGAATAAAAATAAGAAATACCATTACTATTATCAGCATGTAAAGGTAATGAATCAATTGAAACAGGCAAAAGGCGATCAAAATAACTGAAACAAATAGCTGAAGTAAAATAATCTTCTATTAAAAAGGTATATAATATGCACATGGGAGGTATCGACCATAATTTTGCATATTACCGATGGGCAATAAGGGCAAAAAACGACCAACGCGAGTATTGAAGCATTTTTTAGAGTTAAGTCGCTGTCGATTGTTAGATATATTTTAAAGAGGTTGAAATGTGACAAGCAGATCTGTTAGGAATGAACCCTAAATGTTATGGCGTTATAGCAATTTCAAATGCATATAATTCGGTCCCTTATTGAAATACGAAGGAATTCTCTTTATCACCAAGAACGAGTAAATATTTTGGTGGGAACAAATTGATAAAAGAATGGTCATCAAATGATGGAAATGTAACGCAAAGACTTTTGGATTTTCCATCACCACCATTTGGTGAAAAAACCAGCAAAAGAGTGATACAGATTGCCCCTATCCCATTAAAAGAAAAAAGACTTTATACGTAATTCCATCTACATCAATATATGGGCGATAAAAAGGAATCCAAGTGCAAATATGCAAGATGCAAATCTAGGAAGTGCTCAAAAGGCAATATCTACTTATTAATATTTTTTTTGAAATCTTATTTTAAATAATATTTCATGGATTATTAATCTCATTATTTTTTTATTTTTTCAGCTACAGGCTTTAAAATAGGAAAAGTATAACTATCAAATAACCAGAAAATTGTTTCGTCGTGGATACATTCCCTTCCTTGAGACTTGAGATATACCTTACCGTATACCATATATATGAAGTATACCATATACCTTAAAATTATGGGACTTAAAAGCGTTTGATCAACATTTTATTCCGCCATCTAGTGAGAAGGAGCAAAGTTAAGAATTTTTGAAATCAATTTTTTTTATTTAATTTTTAAAAAAAATCAAGTTTGGATAGGTTATAAAAAAAGGGATTTTTTTAAAATTTATATTTATGTTAGATGTCCCCAAATTTATAAAATTGCCATCATGTATGTTTCTGTACTTCAAAAGCAAGTAACTCTAAAACTGCAGAATATCTAAAACACTTAATGATTTAATTTTTATATCAATAGTTTATTTGAAATATTTATGTATATTTTTTACTTACAATCCCAGCCCAAAATCTTTTTTTTTCCAGTCGTTTCTGGAAAAAGTGTTTTAAATATGTTTTCCGTTTCCTGATTCTTGTGTATTTACCTCTGTCCAGCAAATCAGGAACATAAAGATAACCAATTTTTAAATGCTTATTGAAATCTTTTCTAAGATGGATTAATAATACACATTTGTTTATGATTAATGATGGTTTTCAGGATTTAATTACATTAACGACTCGTTTAAAGTAATAATAGGGCTGTTTTCAAGAGAAACTAGCAATTATGAACCACAACTAGATGAGGAGGACAACACCTGAAATGCCACCTCTCCTACAATCTTAAAAACCAAACCATGGGGATGATCTTTGATTTCGGCGAGCACCAAGTCCGCTCATACGACGTTTTTTCGACGGGATTAGGTCTCGCGCCTGAAATTGCTCAGTTCCGAAAACGATATCTTAACACTGGGTCAACACTACGCTTTGTAGCCGCCAATTTTATTTTTAGGATATATATCATGAGATTGGAAATTAAGAGTGATGAATTAGAAAAGAATACAACATATTTGATCATTTTAAATTATTACATTTTTGTTAACCATTGATTCTAAAGTTTATTGATAAATATCGATTAGATATGCCAAATTTCTTTTGCATTATTTATCTTTCTAAAAATAATGAAATAAAATTGATCTATTATTGCAATTGTTAATCGGCCTTTTGTTCTTCGGAATTAATTAAATTTTGTAACATGTTGAAAACTTTTATAGTAATCGCTGATTGTGGCTTCGCTTGCAGTTTTGTCTTTATTTTTATTTTCCTTCAAATTTATTTATAATTATGTACCAAGATGTTTCTAGAATTTCTTTTAATCGTTAGTAAAAAAATAATGATCCATTATTAACATGACACGGATTGACTCTCCACAAAAGTATCATCGCCAACAAACACCAGGAAAAATGAAACATCGAAAATTATGAATGCATTTCTTAAATAAATACAATTTTTTCTTTCTTTCTCTGTATCTTTTAAGTGAGCAGCAGTGCTTAACACAATAACCTTTACTCGAGTATAAATTTGTTAGATATTTTTAACCAAATCTGCCATAAAGTTAAAATCATTTAATTTAATTTATTATTTCTTATGCACATAAAATTGTTATAATAGTTATTTGTATAGTTCTTTCACTGTTATAGCAAATGCAATTCTTTAATTTTTGTAGTAAATACAATTCTTTTTATAATGATAAATACGATTGTTTTACTGTTTTAATAAATACAATTCTTTTATATTTATCATAAATACAACTCTGAGAGTCACTTTCTGAATTAATTTATAATTTTTAACTACTTTTTCAAATTTAAGAACTCAAACTCAGAAAGCTCAAAAATTTTTTAATTCAATGAACTCAAAATCAGAAAGTTAAAAAAAAATACATGTCAATTGGTATAGTAATTTCATAAAAGTTTGCAATGATTCAAATATGGAGCCATACTCAGAATTACGATTAGCACTATTTAAAATGTTTAGGCTATTACATCAATATTATTTTCATCAACGAAGGTTTAATTTGAAGAATCTATAAAAATTGTATTTTGCTTGCCAAAAGCAGCATTGTTAATAGTCTGTAAGCTGATAAATATGTAAGCGGTTTCTACTCAATCAGTGGTTTCAAACAATGTTTTTTTTGTTATTTCATCAAGTAAGAAGACAATTCATACCCTTTCTCTTTAGAAGAAATACCTTAATATTTTACATTTTCCAAATATGTAGCAATCCATTTTTGTTACATGTAGAATGGTCTGAAATAAGCACTGATGTCATCTACTGATTTAATTATCTCTAAACAATTATTTTCTGCCTATATTAATAAAGATAATTCAATATTTCTCTGTATGCATACATATACGCATATTAGGAAATGATTATTACTTAATTAGAGAAGAAAATCAGTTAGACATTTCTTTGGACATAAAAACGCAAAATAACGTTTTTCTCGAATTAATCAAAAGTTTTTATTGAAATGCGTTTTACAAATAAATGAATCCATGAATTTCCATAAATGACTTGTTTTTCCTTAAACCCTTCAGTTCAAGATGGAAAAAATTAGTATTTAATTTAAGTTATTAGGTGTTTAGAAATTCTTTATAAAGTAGGTGTTACGAATGATGACAGATGCTTTGACTGAACACCTGTCTTTCATCCTTGTTGAACATTCTTTTCTGAAACATCGCAATAATTACGATGTAGCTATCTATGAATAATAATGATAACCGAATTGAAAAAAATCATTCAATATATTGTTTTTAAAAACACTGAATATTTTGTTTTCAAATTTTCTTTATCCGCACGACGATGAAATTAAAATACATATTTATATGCAGAGAAAGTCTTATACTTTTCAGTTGCCTCAAAATCTTCGGCAATCTGTTATCTGCATAGAACGTCATGAAATAAGTCATCCTGTTTGCCGGTAAAGAAAAAAATATATTTCATCTTCAGGTAAATAGTAATGGAATAAAGAAAGGTATATTAATTATATTTATAGTAAAAAAAATGTAGATCTGTGATTAATACAGAAAACTTCTGTAATTGTTTAATTAAATATTTAATCATTGCACGCCAGCTTTTTTCTAAATCCCAAAAAGCAGAAAACTTACTTTAATGTTGACGTCAAAGTAAAAAAACGTCCTAATATTTAACGAGTATACAGCTTAATACATCAGCTTTGAAACCGAATGTTTTAGATAACTTAGTTTAGTTAAAATAATGCCCCATTTCAAAAGAACACCTGAGAAGCAGTTAAGTTGGCCCTGTCTCTCCAAAATACCACACCACACCAACTATTTTTAATATTTGATACAAGTCAAATGGATATAAACATGAAAAGTCCAAAACAAATGGTTATAATCGATAAAATCTGAATTTCTTATTACAGATTTGTCCTGAATTATAATAGTAATTTACTGTATTCACGAAGATACGTATTCAATGTATAATCGAGCCTCCATTATAACTCTAATTGTATCCGACAGAAAGAATGCTAGTAACGTGTCAATGCAACTAAATTGAAGACATAGGCGCCGCTTAAGAGTTATATTTATAGTAAAAAGATCTGTGATTAATGTAGACAAATTTTCTATTTGTTCGATTGAAGATTTAAAAGTTCACGTCAATTCTCTTCTAAATCCCAAAAAGCAGAAAAATCTTGTTGAAATCAATGTTGATAACAAAGTAAAGAAAAAAGTCCTAACATATAACGAGTATACAGCGTATTGCATCAATTTTGAAACCGAATGTTTTTGTTTACTTAGTTTTGTTAAAATAATGTCCCATTTTAAAAGAACACCTGAGCAGCAAATGAGCTGGCACTATCTCTCCAAAATACCACACCACACCAGCTATTTTTAATTTTGGTACAAGACAAATGTATATACACAGAAAAATTCCCAGATAAATGGTGATAATAGATAAAATCTGAAATTCTTATTCCAGATTTGTCCTGAATTATAGCAATAATTTACTGTATTCTCGAAGATACGAATTAAATGTATAATTGAACCTCCTTTATAACTCTAATTGTATCCGACAGAAAGAATTCTAGTAATCTGTCAATACAACATCTAAATTTAAAACATAGGCGCCGCCTAACAATTCTGGCAATGATACTAAAGAAAAGAAGAACTTGTAAAACTAGAAAATATCGGTGAAGACAGCTCACTATTTTTAAACAATTAATAGTACCATGAAATAATGTTTATAACTCCCTGTCTTATTATAAAAGAAATAATGAAGACTTTTTAAGATTATATACGATGTAATTTGAAATTTATCCATATCTCAAAGGCTGTTGAAATGATTTGTATCAGATCTCATCAATAATATTTTGAAAATGTAAAAGCAAATATAATAGCCTAAGAAGAAACCCAAGAAATATCTTATAGTTAATTTAAAAATCAACTCAGAAATGAGACTAGACAACAAATAATTAATTATTGGCAGGCATAATGGAATAATTCCATGAAGTAGAAAAACAACTTATTAACATTTTAAAAACATTTTTGTTTAATCAAATTGATTATGAGTTTTATCTCAACCCAGTATACACTTTCGGTGTTGTATTTTCTGAGTAACAAAGTCACTGCTTTCACAAAATTCAACTTATCAGTGTGGCAGAGCAGAATTTTCTTGAAAGAGAGTGGTCAAAGCCTGTGCACTATTTCGATCACATAGACTCAGATGATGAAGAAATTGGATGTCTTTTGTGGTTAAAGAATCCATAAAAATACCAGTGTTAAAATCTTCTATTTGGGACATATTGACAAATCTTTTGTATTTTTCTCTCTCTCCTAATGTAAAATATAAACACTTATTTTTGTTTTTTATGCATTTAATGCTTTATAATTTAATATGCTTATAAAATTGTAATATTCTATTCTCTTCTGTACCAATTTCCTTTTTCTCTAGAAGGTTCTTTATGGCTTGAGAGGGCACAGTATCATCAAGTGTAGATTGCAACTTCGTGCTATCTATTGTTGTTTTTCTGTGGCTCCATCAAAACAAGAACACCTAGGTCATCGGCTAATCACTGGCCCATCAAAAATACATCACATAGCTTTTGCACATGGTCATTGGCTAGATTGGCGTTTAACAGAGTTTTTTTATCGTCACTTTGCACACAAGGATGCCCAACATTGTCTAATGTTTACAGATACGAATAGACTACATCAACTGGCTATCATAACAGTCTAAACCGACTTCAAATATATATTCTGGGACCAAATTTTATGCATCATTATATTCGTCTTGACTTTTTCTTTCCGAATCTGTAATTATTAGATGCTACATTCATTGTGTTATATCCTGTATGTTCAATCAATATGATACTCTTATAAAGGCCTTTCTGTTGCTGGGCCCATTTAAACATGAATAGAATTTCAAACACTTTTTCCCCATAGACGGGTTATTTTTTATAATTATACTCATCGGAGTTAAAAAAATTCTAAACAATTCATTGTTTTCAGTACTATTTATATAATACTCGTTAAAAATGCATTTTGTCTCATTCTGAATTTGCTGTGAGCATTTAATCATATGGATAACTTCTGATATTGAGGTTACTATTCAACCAACGGGAAATATTGAATAAAAGTTAATACTTAAGCTAACAACCCCTTATAATAACTAAGCTAAAAGGATGATGCTCTACTATTAATTTCACCTGCAAAACTTCTTGAGAAATCTTGCTCCAATTTAAAAAAAAGGTTTGCAATAAAATACGGTTAAAACCTTTGAAATATTTTAAATTTATATCATTTTTTAAATTTTCCCCTAGTGGTAATTACCATTTTATTAATTCTCTGGCAAAAAAGAAATTCAGATTTATAGTTACTTGTTGTATAAATGTGAATCAGAATCTGTCTTAAAAGAAAAAAAATTAATGTTACAGCGTTTAAAATTTTTATGTTCAACAGAATCTTTAAAGATACAAATTAAACTATATAGTTAATTTATAACTGTAGAAGAATTAGATTATGTCTTAGTGAGATTGAATTATCATGACACCATTCATATCTGATTTTAAAAATTATTATGTTTTTCCGATCTGTAAGACATAATTGTACCAAATCCATTAATTATAGATCAGATGATTATGTTAATAGAGAGCTATCAAACATATAGACATTCGTCTCTATTATTAATGTAGGTTAAATATTAATTTGAACAATATTTAATTTATTAAGTATAGTACAGTTTAATACGATTATGATTTTTTAATTAGGCTTTCCATCTTCAATCCGTTTCATATGTTTGTTACTTCTTTAATTTTTTAGAATTCTTTAAAAATATCTGAATTTAAAATTGTTTTCGAAATGACGAAATGTGTTGGCAAAAAGTTATCAATTTATCGCTTTTTGGATGTATATTTTTTGCTTTTAATGTGAATAGTTAATCGTCATGCAAAATTAGAAATGTATTCCAAATTATTAGCTTTAAATTTTTACGAATGTCACAATTAATTTAAATCATTAACAAGTTTAAATCAATGTGAAACAATGTCGTGATTATCAACATGCGTCGATAGTTACAAAAATGTTTTTTTCCTTTCTTTACAAAGTCAATCGGGTATCAAAGCTTCTGTTTTTGTTAGGTAGAAAAATTCAATATAGTTTCTTTGCAATAGTTTGTTTCTTCAATATAGCATTGCATATGTTAAAACTTTTTTTGACTGCTGAAATAAGGGAAATTTCAAATGAAGAAAATATTTCGGGTGAAACAAATTTTGAATACCGAATAAGGCTAATTGTATACCAAATCTGTCAAGAATTATTTCGCATTAAATGCCTTCAGAAATAGTAGATACAAATTCAAGAATATAACTCCCAAAAATGTCTTTATGATGGCAGAAGATATTTCAAAAATCTGCAGAATGAAGTAAAAATATGCTGTATTGAAAAATAAGCGGATTTTTCTTCAAAACTAATATGATAATAAGTTTGAGCATATCTTCAGTTTCATGCATGGAGAGCATTAGTGCGTAATCACTTCTACTTTCTTACGAAAAAGAAATAAAAAATAGAATTACGAAAATGTTGACATTTCTTTATGTCAAGTAAAATTTCCTCTAATCCATTTTTTTTATTGAGGGCTGATATAATATATGTTAGTTAGAAGTGCATTTTTGAAAATTAAAATAAAAGAAAAAAAAAAACAGTTCTATTTCAGAAACCTAAATGAAATAGGCACAAACAATTCAAATGCCAATACAAATTGATCACCTGCTCCTCAAACCCAAGGGAATAAATTGCATTTATATTAAGATTATCAACATTCTTATGTATATGAAGAAAAATGGTCTAAAATGGACTAAGTTAGATGAACTTGGGAATCCTCAAAACGCAATTAAGAAAAAATTAAGGGAATATTTAAATTTTCTGACAAATAAACAGCTTTCAAGCTAGAATCGCTCAGAATTTTACAAGTTTTAAAACAGAAAGCTAAGTCTGGCTTTACTGGCATCAAAAATATTTCAGATGATAGATCTGTGAGTATTTTTGACTATTCTATTGTACAATAAAAAGAGAGATACTTCTAACAATATTAAAAGAAATATTTACGAATAAAGAAATGACTAAATGACTTACCATTTTCTGATTAAACACCATACAATTTTTATAAGTAATAAAAAAAGAAAACATATATTTCAAAAAGTGTCCACAAATAGAATCACACATCTTTAATTAATAAATAAAAAATGAATTGCAATGAGTTGTCAATAAATTCTTTGTCATAACTTCAAGTTCATGATTCTTCAAAATGACCAACAATAACATCACGTGTTTTTTTGTCATTGTCAATGATTTTCAAAGGAAGTCCAAATCCATAATAATTATTAGACACTTGAATACATAAAGTATTTATTTTTTTATTAAAAACAAACAAAAATGAAATTCAAAAGAAGAAATATACTTTAAATTTTTAGCAGAACCATCATAACATATTGCTTGATTTAATCAATTTCCCATTATAAATGCAATTCTTTAATGATTGTGAGACTCACTTGTTCAATCCATTAACTCAAAACCCCAAGACAATATTGTTTAAAATGTGATTCAATATTAAGTCTAAATTCTTAGAAAATGTACTATTATATCCGTTTAAAACATTAATAAATGAACATGTATTTGAAATTATTATTTCTGTTTTAAAAATTTAAGCAAAAATGAAAGACTCTCTCAGGAAGAGAAATGACATGTGAAACTTTATAATTATTTATATTTTTTTATAGTTTTTATGATGGTTATTTTTATAAATTAATTTAAAATAAATATTTAGGTTACGTGTTTGATCCAGCCAGCAGAAGATTCCCCGTACGTAATGGGGAGTGACGAATGTAGAAATTTGTCGTGGTTAGAAAGAATTCCATGTGGGGAGTAAAACCATTAGGGGTACTGGATCAGAGATGATCGTTCCATGATTCAGGTCTAAATTACTATCAGTACATGTACGAATGAAAATGAAGTCCATCTCGTAAAAAGGAGTTTGACGCATGAGTGGCTAAATTGCAATCTTGGCTCAAGATGCCACCACGGAAAAAATCAAGATACACATACTATCGGCTTAAATCGTTGTCTTCCAAACAGCTGTCTTGTCTAGTGACAAATGTCATACGAAACGTCAACCAATTAAATATACCTTAACATAATTTGTGTTTGCTTCATTAACTACAATCCATTTAATTATATACTTTCAAAATAATTATATTTAATGTGATGAAAGTGTTTAAGAGGTTCCACATAATTTCACATTTGTTATAATCTTTATTTAGGTCATAATAAGAGTTTTTGCAAAATTTTTAAAACAACCTGCTATTAGTCATGAACTTAAATTCTAATTTAAATTAAGTTTCCAATTATTTGATGTTATATTTAGATTTCTCTAATTTTACATTTTTTCTTTCCTGTCCCTTCATTGCTAATTTTGTAACAGTGAATTTTCATTTACAATGCCATATTCTAAGAAATTTTTTGAGAAACAAATTGATAAAAAAATCTAAATATTTTAAGAAAGCAAAAAGAAAACGCTTTTAAAAACTTCAAGATTATGTAGTTGCTCTAAATACAACACAGACAGTAAAAGAAAAAGTTTCGATAACTAGTATTAGGAAAATGAACTTTTTAATATCTATTGAAAATGCAGATGCTTTCATATTTAAGATTGACTCAATTTAATATTTTTATTATATTCGTGCCTGTAATTTATACTAAAAAAGTATTCTTTTTTTTTTTTTTGATTATATGAGGAAATAACAAAATCGAACCAGTCACAAAGGCATAATTATTTTGTATTTTGTCTAAAGAAATGTCGAACTGGATTTATTTTCAAATAATATATTAATCATTTCCTAATATGTGATTCTGTTCCCATTTATAGATATAATGAGTGATCTTTATCAAGATATTCGAAGGTGCGGAAAATAATTGTCGATAATTATTTAGATATATTTGAAATCAGTGCTTGTTAAAACACTAAGTTACACGGAAATGCCATGAGTTGTTATTTATTTGAAAAAAAATATTGGAAAAATTTCTTCCACAGTAAAAGATTATTTTTATTTACTTATTACTCGAGGAAATAACAAAAGCCAACCTATTTCAAACATATAATTATTTTGAATTTTGTCTAAATAAATGTCGAATTGGATTTTTTTTTCAAACAAGATTTTAATCACAATCTGATATATGATTCAGTGTCTATGTAGAGACATAACGAGTAATCTTTATCAAGATATGCAAAGGTGCGGAAAGTAATTGTCGATAATTATTTAGAGATATTTGACATCAATGCTTATTAAAACCCAATGTTATATGTAACCGCCATTAATCGAATCATATTTCAAAAACAAATATTGTGAAACTTTCTTCTACAGAAGAGAATATTTATTTTTATTTATTACATGAGGAAATAACAAAGCAGACCTGATCCAAACTTATTATTTTGCATTTTGTCTAAAACATTTCGAACGGATTTTCATTTTCAAATTAGGAATAAATCAATTTCTATTATGTGATTCAATATCCCTATAGATATTTATTTACTAATCTTTATTAAGATATTTAAAGATAAAGAAAATAATTGTTGATAATTATTTTTAAATAATGGGAATCAGTAGCTTCCATCAATGTTTTATATAAACTTATGACACATGTAACAAACAATAATCTCTGCATATTTGAAACAAAAAATCTGAGGTATTTTTTCTAGATGAAACGAGAATTTATTCAATTTTTATATGTTTAAATTTTAAACAAATCTTTACAATCCAATCATTGGGTAGAAAATCCTCATGTTTCGAATACTTTAGCTACTTTTAACAATGCTAAACATAAGATTTACTTTAGATTCTTTTAATTGAACCTACTCCAATAAAAACAATACAATGTACAAGCTAAAAAAAGTTGAATAAAATTCGCAACTCTTAATTATGCGGTATATAAATAAATTATTGTAATGAAAATTCCTTTTATTATAACAAGAAAAGAATTGATTTTTATAACAAGGAAATAATTGTATTTAACAATTGATATAGAATTGTAATTTGTAACGAGTTGACTATAGAAATAGTAAGAAGTAATATATATAATTTTAACTATGCCTCAATATTTCAATAAGAAGTTTAAATTTAGTAAGAGTTAGTTAGAAGAAGTTTAATAAGTTTTTATTCGACTAAAGGCTGAAATTTTAGCATTGCTGTTCATGTAAAAGATCGGGAAGAGGTAATTTTAGTTTACAAAATGCTACATGATACATTTTTCTAGTTTGCTTTTTTCAGTTACTTGATGAAGCTAATACTTTCGTGGAGAGTTTTATTTAATTTAAATTTTGTAATTTTAGAGAGAATTTCTTACATAATTAATCGTTTTCTCTACGATTTAAACAAAACTCGTTATAAATGCATTTTGACTCATTCGCAATTTGCAGCGAACATTTAATCATAAACATAATTCTAGATAAGAAGTTTACAAATGCTACCAACAACATGTATTAAATAAAGGTCGGGACTTCAAGTACTAAACCCTTATAATAGCTAAGGATAATGGATGCTCTAAAATTAATGTCATAAGCAAAACTTTTGGGAAGTTTTACTTTTCACTAAACGCAAGTTATTACAGCACAAGTGTGAAAACAATTCCAGTATTTTAAATTTATATCATGTGCTTTATTTTCCCTGCTGGTAATTAATTTTTTTTAATTCCTCTGCAAAAAAAAAAGATTTATTTTTACTTATTGTATAAATTTGACACTAAAAGTAATTTTATGCACCATTATTATCCGAATCGGTTTTAAAAAAACAAAGTTTTAAAGTTAGACGGTTTAATATTTTTTGATTAACAGAATCTCTAAAGATATAAATTAGGCTATATAGTTAAATTATAATTAAAAAAGAATTAAATCATAACTATTCTAGCGAGACTGAATTATTATGCCACCATTCATTTCTTTTCTTAAATATTATCATGTATTTCCGATCTGAAAGATATAATTGTACCGAAATCATTAGCTATAGATAAGATGATTTTGCTAGTAGAGAGCTAACATACATTCATCTCTTTTATATATATAGGTTTAATATTATTTTGGGCAATATATTTTTTTATTAAATTTATTACGATTTTGTATGATAATAATTTATTTTAATTAGACTTCCAATTTCCAATGCATTTCATATATTTGTTGTTGCTTCAATTTATTTTAAATTCTAAGAAAATATCTACATTTAAATATTTTTTTGTAAGCCAACAATTTGTCGGCTACAAACAGACAATTTATTGTTTTTTATTCGTCCATTTTTAATTTTTAGTGTTAATAGAAAATATTGCAGCAGGCGCAATCAATGCTGATGGTCACAATTAGATATTTATTTTTAAGCAAAGCTACAAATTGATTTCCAAATTAATCATTCTCTGAATTTACTTGAATTATCTTAACAAATTCAAGAATATGGCAGGCGAAAATTTCTTGATGAAGGCAGAAAATACTTCAAACAACTGTGCAATGAAGTACAAAAACGCTGCACAGAAAAATGCGTGTTATTTTTCTTTCATAACTGATGGCATTAAGTTTGAGAATGTCTTAAATTGCATGCATGGGGAACCTTATTGCCTAGACACTTTTTTCTTGTCATGGTAAAAAAATAAAGAGTGACTTTATGAAAATCTAAATATTTTTTTAAGTTAATTGAAATTTCCTTTTTTCAACCAATTTTTATAGTGACCTGAGATAACATATGCTAGTTAGAATTCACTTATATTTTTTCGATATTAAAATAAATGAAAAAATAAATTCGATTTCAGAAAATCTAAATGAAATAGCTACAAACAAATCGAATAGCAATCAAAATTGGTCCCTTGCACCTCAAACCCAGGAAGTAGAAGGCAATTATTATAAGATAATCCACAGGCTTTTAAATATCAAGAAAATTGGTCTATAATTAACGACAAAATTGGATGAGCATGGGAATCCTCCAAACATCACAAAGAAAAAATTATTGTAATATTTAAATTTTCTGGTAAATAAAAATCTTTCATATTGTTCAACAGTGAAATTCAAAATAGGAAATATGTTTAAATATGTTATGCATGACCACCAACGCATACTGCTTAATAGTGATCCAAGTTTCATCAAACTTCCATCATAAATGCTGTTCTTTAATGATTGTGAGACACACTTATCAATCACCATTTACTCAAAAGCACAAGAAAATATTGTTTAAAGTATGATTCAACATTAAATCTAAATTCTTACAAAATGTACAATCGTTTTCATTTAAAAGACTAATAAATGAACATATATTTGAAATAATAATTTCTATTTTAAAAATTAAAACATAAGTGATAGATTCAATGAGGAAGGTATATGACATGTGAAACTTTATTTTTATATATATATGTTGTTTTATAGATTTTTATTTTTAATTTATATAAATTTATTTGAAATAAATATTTATGTTACTTGTTTGAACCTGCCAGCCAAAGATTCCCTGCATTTAGTGGGGACAGACGCACACATAAATCTGGCGTGGTCAGAACGTCCTCCATGTCAGGAGTAATCCCATTGGGGGGTACTGGATCAGGGGGAATCTTTCTATGATTCAGGTCTAAATTACGATTTCTAGGTGAATGAATGAAAATGCAAGAATCAGGTCCATCCTGAAAAAACGGCTGTGATTTGTCCGTGACAAAATCGCACTCTTGGCTCTAGATGGCGCCATTAAAAATAAAGAGACGCACCCTATCGGCTTAAATCGCTGTATTCGTAACAGCTGTCTTGTCGTAAGAAACAACAACCAATCAAATGTAACGTGACATATTTTTTGTTTCTTTACTAAATACCATTGATTTAATTTTATACTTTTAGGATAATTATGTTTAATATGATGAAAGTGTTTGACAGGCTCCAGAAAATTTAACATTTGTTGTAATGTACATTTAGATCATAATAAGAGTTTTCGTAAAATTTTCAGAACTACTTGCTAATAGTATTGCCCTTAAATTCTATGTTAAAATAAGTTTCTAATTCCATGACGTTAGATTTAGATTTGCCCAATTTTACACTGCTTCTTTCATGTCCCTTCAAGGCTAATTTGATAACAATGAATTTTCTTTCACAAGGCAATATTCTAACATATATTTTTGAGAAAAAAAATGATAAAAAATCTGAATATTTTAAGAAAATGAAAAGAAAATGCTTTTAGAAGCTTCAAGATTATGTAATTGCTCCAAACACAGCAAAAACCTTAGAAGGGAAAGTTTCGATAACTAGTATTAAGGAAATAAATTTTCTAATACCTAGTGTAAATGCAGAAACATTCATATTTAAGGTTGAATCAATTTAATATTTTTATTATATTTATGCCTGTAATTTCTACTCCAGAAAAAGATTATTTTTTTTACTGATTAAATGAGGAAATAACAAAAACGAAACTGGTCCATAGGTATAATTATTTTGAATTTTGTCCAAAGAAATTTCGGTTTTCTTTTCAAATTATGTATTAATCACTTCCTTATATCTGATTTATTGCCCATGTATAGATATGTGTTATTTTTATACAGATATACAAAGGTGCGGAAAGTAATTGTTGATAATTATTTATAGATAATGGAAATCAGTAGCTGCCATCAATGTTTTACGTAGACTTATGCTACATGTAGCAACCAATAATCTGTACTGATTTGAAATAAAATATCTGAGGTATTTCCTCAAGACAAAACGAGAATTTAATCAAATTTTATATGTTGGTATTAAAAAAATCCCCATTTCAGACCAGTCATTGTGTAGAAACTTCTTGTACTGCTACTACTTTAGCTACATTTAACCATCTTCATTAAAAATAATATAATGCACAAACTCAAACAAGTTAAACAAAATTACCTCTTAATTATGCGGTATATAATTTAATTATTGTTGTCGTTCAATTAATTATAAAAAGTCTCGACAAGTTAATGGATTTGACAAGTGGACAGCATAATTTTTAAGAATTCAATTTATCATAACAAGAAAACAGGTGATTTTTTTATAACAAGGAAATAGTTGTATTTATTGTAACAGTTTGATTAATAAGAAAAATAGCAAGAAAGAATGTATATAATTTTAACTATCCCTCAACATTTGATTCAGAAATTATGTTTTAATTCGACTAAGGGCTGCAACTTTAGCATTGATGCTTATGTTAAAGATCGGGAAGAGGTAATTTCCACTTCGTTTACAAAATGTTTTGAAAATTTTCTAGGCTGCTTTTTTTCAGGTGCATGTTGGAAATAATAATTTTGAGGAGAGATATTCCGTGTAATGTAAATTACTAATTTCTACTGATTTGTTTTCTGATAACGAATTATTAGTAATTCTAGAAACATCTTTGAATATAATTACTAAAAGTTTCCTGAAAAATTAAGATATAGAAAATGAAAACTACAAGCAAAGCAGCAATCAGTGATTTTGTTCATTCTTTTTCACACTTTACAAAACTTAATTAATTTCCAGGCAACAAAAAAAAAAAACCGCTTAACAACTACAGTAATAGACAAATTTTAGTTATTTTTAGGAGAAATAATAAAGGAACAAATGTATCATATCCAAGCGGAATTTATCTATCGACTTTTGAAACAATCGTTAGCTAAAATGGAACAATTCAAAACGATAGCCTCTGTTACTTTCATTTTTAATAAAACTTGCTTGATTTCCACTGCTACGATATATATGCTAAAAATAACATACGAAAATAGATATGCTGAAATGCTTACCCTCAAATGGCAGAATTCAATAAAGGCAGAACCGTTGTTTATATTGAGTGTGGATTACTGTTCCATGATATTGCCCATTGTACTGGTCGAAATGAATGCATTGTCATTGGGTTATGGAATAAATGGTATCATGAGGGTCATATAGAATAACATGCAAGATTCCAATGTCCTCTTATGACTAATAGCAGCAAGAGAACAGACTAGAGGTCAGCTCTTCAAAACTGTATAACCACTTTACAGACAGAGAGATAATTCGACTCTGCTGCATCGACAGATAAAAGTGGATGCAAGAGTTGCAGAATGTCGTCTTTTCAGACGAATCCCCACTATGCTTTGCAATATTCTGATGGTTGTGTGAATATCTACAATCTTTGAGAGAACTGCACGTTGGGTGCCGGCATTCTAATTCTGCATAGGGGACTCTTGCACTTAGTGTGATGGTTTGTGCAATTAATGGTATCTAACAGGCAACATCCCTTATTCGTGTCGATGGTATTTTGAACGCAGATTGGTAAAATTCAAACATCTTACTCCAGTGGTCATGTCTTATCTTTGTGTTCTTCCAAACAATAAAAGATAATGTACGATCATAAATTGCTTGTCTTTTTTGTAATTTCCACGCCACACATGTTGTTCGATTGTTGACCTGGCCTTATGGACCATATGGTCTCCATATTGGTCACCCGCTGAAGCTATCTGCTCCTGGAATTGCTGAAAGACTCTCACGAAGTCCCTTTCTACCTATGAATGTGGCGAATTGTGGCGATGAATGTGGCATACATTTAAAGCAGCATGGAAGGAGTTGCCCGTTTCTGTCATCGAAGTAATTATCTACACCATGACTTGTCGAGTAAAGGCTGTTTCAGTTGTCAAGTATAACAGATGTTCATATTAGTTCACTCATTAATAGCCTCCCCCCAATTTCTTATAAATTTTTAATTTTGTCGTCATGCCGTAATATGTTGGTGCAATGAATACATTTTTAGCATTTTCTTATTTTCATGGCGTTGTGGTCCGAATGGCAAGCAATGTATATGCCGAAAAATTAGTAAGATTTTATTTAGGAACTATTCTATTTTTTAAGTAACTATATTTTCCAAAAAAATATAGTTGTTCAGCAGAAAATATTTTTAATACATGTTCTTTAATTATTTTCTCTTAAATTTAAAGTACAAATTTTACTTTAGATGTTGTAGTTGTTATTTATGGATAAGTCCGCCGAAGCAGTTAGGGATTTAAGACGAGTTTTTCTACGGTAGTTTCTGAGGTTAAAAACTACTGATCAACGGGGAACATAAATTTGATTTTTAGATCACATTAAGATGACAATCAAACATGCATTTGCACATTTTTTTTTAAATGGCGGTAGGACTCTTTCGCACACCTTACAGATGGGGCACAATTTAAGAACTTTAAACATTTAAAACTTTTAAATCAATTGATCGAGGGCATTTAACTTAGTAGCCACTAAAGAATTGTTAATACTCGTATCATCACATTCAGAAAATTTATTTACCACTATAATTCAAGAAAATTTATAGATAATAGTGACCAGGAAATAAGGATGCGGCGGCTTTTTTCCATGGGAATGAGTTTTTGAAAGCAAACGTTTGAGAAAAGATCTGCTGTGTAATTTAAATGAAAGATTTATAAATTCTTTGCGTTTAATAAATTTAAATTCGTTTCATTTACTTTCGTTTGTTCTATTATTGAGGTTGAGCTAAGAAATCTAATTATTCTATTCCTTAGAATTAGCTATTATTAATAAATGTAATTTTATTAAAATTTTATTTTACTGCTAGCCTAATTGTGTGTTTCCAACTTAATTTTGAAACATAATTAATAATCTATATAAAAATATACGAATGATTTTAGTTTGAATATTATGTATATTAATATCCCGTTGTATAACACAGCATTACGGGTCATTTAAAATGGCACTGGTAATTG
>JAPMOQ010040802.1:253227-277370 GCA_026543055.1 Argiope trifasciata | reverse complement strand
AAGAGAGAGTGTGTGTGTGATAGAGAGAGAGAAAAGAGAGAGAGAGAAAGAGAAAAAAAAAGAGGAGATAGAAAAGAGAGTGTGTGTGTGTGATAGAGAGAGAGAAAAGAGAGAGAGAAAGAAAGGAAAGTATTCATGATAAACTTTTATAGTAGTTGAAAGTTTATCATGAATAAACTGTGAACTGCTATGTGAGATTTGTAAATAATATTAACCTAGATGAGAGCAAGTTATTTTTTATACATATATAAGATTGTAAATAAAAGAATCATTTTGCTACGTCATTCTTTTATTTAATCGAACTGGATCAAGATATTGTAATAATTATATAAGCACCTGCAAATTTACTCACCCCAATGATATTGCCTTTACTTGTAAATGCATACTGTAATTGCTCTCAGAAAAATATTTCACAAACAATGAAATATTATTTGACCAAGAAAGCATTATTTTCAAAAAGTAATTTGGATTTAAGTCTCTAATATTTATTTTTGAATGAAAATTCATGTTTTAACTTCGAAGGATAAATCAAGATTCAAAATTAATTAAAATTTAGATCTTAAAAATTCATTTGAAATTGCCATAAGACGCAATAGCTAAGATTTGTTTTTGATTTTACAATAATTTTTCACTTAATAAGTAAATAAATATTTATTTAAATATTAAAAATCGTATCATAATCTAGTCTTTAAAGTCATAAGCATACACAGTATAAATCAATATTCAAAATTAATTAAAATCTAGAGCTTAAAAGCACTTGAAATTGCTATTAGCTTAATGACTATAAGTTTCCTTTGACTTTACAACAATTTTTCAATTAATAAGTAAATGAACTTTTTATCAATTATTTATACTTGTATTATAATCTGGTTTTTATACTCATAAACAAATCCGTACTCTCGCAATCTTATAATAACATAATCCATACGCTCATAATCTGATCATAATATAATCCATACACTCATAATTTGATCATAACATAATCCATGCACTCATAATCTATTCACAATATAATCCATGTACTCAAAACTAATCATAACATAATCCATATATTCATAATCTAATCACAACATAATCTATGTACTCTATACAATCATAACATAATCCATACTCTATACTAATCATAACATAATCCATACTCTATACTAATCATAACATAATCCATACACATTAATATCACAACTAATCATAACACAAAACATTCACTCATAATATGATCATAACATAAAAAACATACACTCATAATTTCATCATAACATAATCCATACACTCAAAACTAATCACAACATAATCCATACACTCATATCTAATCATAATATAATCCATACACTCATAATATAATCATAACATAATCCATACACTCATACTTAATCATAACATAATTCTTACACTCATAATTTGATCATAACATGATTCATACACTTATATCTAACCATAAAGTACTTCATATACTTCATAATCTAATATTAACATAATCCGCATACTCATAATCTCTTATAATAACATAATATGAGGAACAATATTAAAAAAACTATTAACTACTGAAAGATTTTGCTTTACTCATTAGCAAATAAACCTTTTCTCATGAATTTAATGAAGCGAACGCATATTCTCTTTAACTTCCAATTTCAACCATTTTCTATTACAGACGACAACATATTATTTACATTCAAATATAATTATACATGGGTAAATAGGACAATTCAGTGACAGCAGTCTCTCTGATGCGTTTAAAGCTATGAATATGTGAATAGGTCATGTTGGTCGAATGCATCGTGTCTGTTGTCCACTTGGATTACTGATTTAGAAATCTGCATAGCTTTCGAACAGTTTCAGGCTAACGGCTTATCAGCGTAATTTATCCTTTCCAAACCGAGCTCTTTTAGAAAAAAACGTATAGAATATTCAGAAACATTTATTGTTAACATACTATTTTGTTCTTCGTTTAATATCACCATTTGTAAAATAAATGGCGCATAAACATGTGCACCTTCTTTTCATGTCAAACTACATTGATGATCTATCTGGCCAAACATTTTCATTGTTTTGGATAGTGAATGTAGCTTCATTTGCTAATGCAATGAATTTCTTAAAAAATTACAGTTTTTGTACTGATTAATATAAATTATCCTGTTGAGTATGGATAATAATAGAAAGTCAGAAATGGTTCTTTGCAGATGAATATAGCATCAATAAAAATACACATAATTTTCAGAAACATTTATTTTTAACATACTGATTTATTCTTCGCTTAATATCACCATTTGTAAAATAAATATCACGTAAACATATAAATTTTCTTTTCATGTAAAATTGCATTGAATATCTTTCTATTCCAACATTTTCATTTTTTTTGGATAATGCATACAGTGTCATTGGTACTACAATGAGTTTCTTGAAAAATTACAGATTTTTTGTACTGATTAACCCTTTATCTACTGCATTATGAACTACTGAAAATTCCTTCATAAATATATTTTTTTCTAGTTGCCATATTGCTAATTAAAGGATATACAAGAAAACAAATCTCCCGGTGCGAAATTTAATTTGTTAGAACTAATTAATTAAAGTGGTACTTAAAAGTACCGTCAGTACACTATGTATAAATTTCCTCATAATAGGAAAAAATACGGATGATATTCGTAATGAAATTTAATCTCTTAAAAATGTTAAATAACCAAAAAACACTCATAAGAAAACAAAGAAATTATCGAACTGACATAATTTTATTTTATACATAATAATGGTAGAAATTCACATTTGAGGATAATCATAAAAACATTTTTTTTTTCATTTACGCATTTTTTTATTCATTCTGTATTTTCTTAGAATATTATTTGCCCAATCATTATAAGATAACAGATTATTTAATGTGATTAACGGTCGAATTATTCGGTGGTACTTATAAGTACCGCCAGTACACGTAGTGTTGAAGAAAAACTTGTTTTCTAATTGTTATTATGATTGATTAAAAACTTGTTATAATGATTGGGAAAATAATATTATAAGACAATACAGAATGAATAAAAAAATTCAACACTTAATTTTGGTTTGATATTATATATTTATAGCAAAGAAGAGATAAGAGCTACAATCCGTACAAAATAGCAGCATAAGAACACAATGTCCGTTTGTAAATAGCTTTCTTCCTCGCAAAATTCAACAGCCGAGAACAACTACTGCTATCTCTCTTGAAAAAGAAGAGTTAAAAGACTGTTTCTAAAACGTACCATCAGAATATAAGTAATGGTTGTTGTGCTATAAAGTTTTAAAGTGATTGGTACTTATAAGTACCGTCAGTAGATAAAGGGTTAATGTAAATTATCCTTTTGGATATGGTTAATTGTAGAAAGCCAGAAATGTAAGCATGTGCATTTTCTTTTCATGTATAGCTGCATTGAATATACATCTGGTCAATTCTATTCATTCTTTTGGATTGTGCATATAGCTTCATTTGCTACTGCAATGAATTTCTTAAAAGATTGAAAAAAAAACCCCCTACTGATTGATATAAATTATCCTTTTGAATATGAATAATAATATAAAAACAGAAATGGTTCTTTGCAAATGAATATAGCATCAATATAGCTATTGGAATAGAGAATTAATGGATAGAGAGAATTTATCACTTTTCAGATCATTTAAATGTCTGCTTCGTTTTTTGATGGTGATGGACTGCGGTGGTCTACTGGTAAATTATCGGCTTCAAAACGGAGGGTTTCAGGTTTGAGACCAGATTCAACCGAAGATGTATCTTGTCAGCGGGTAATTTAGTTGGGGAATAATGTCTTCCCTTTGGTGTGTTGTGGAAGTTTGGAGAGAGGGTGCAATCCCAGATATCGTCCACATTATTTGACTGTATTTCAAAATTACGAGGTTTTTCTTAAAACAGTTCTAATGTATCTTTGGAAATAGGACGTTAATATAACTAAACTAAACCTTTTTGATTATTACTTGTAGAAAATACCTTTCCATCCTGTAAATATAAATATATATATATGGCTTTATAATTTTTTTCACCTATGGATTTCAAAATTTAGCTTACTTCAATTATGGAACTCAAATCAAGCTCAGATTTACTCTTGATTTGAACGTGTTTCAAAATGACGAGGCTCGTCCCAAAACAGCTCTAATGTCATTTTGGAAAAGGAACGTTAATATAACTAAACTAAACCTTTTCGATGGTTACCAGCAGAAAATATCCTGAATTATTTATCTTTCCTTTTAAAGCATATTTACATAGCTTTAGAACCCTCCCCCCCACACACACAGGATTTCAAAATACAGCTTATTTAAACTATGTAACTCAAATCAAACATTATAAAATAATCTTTCGGAGAAATTAATTCCTTTCTCTACCAAATAAGTTACTCCAGAATCAGTATCTATGCTGTCTGACGAAGTTACATGCTAATCCTCGACTTATTTCTGGTGGGCGTGTCTTCTTTTCCGATTCTTGGAGACGGGCGGGTAGTAAAACAAAAAAGGGGAGTTTCCTTTGGGAGGGAGGCTGATGATGCCAGCGGGACATTTCCAAATTAACGTCAAGGCAAGCGTCTCCGGCCGATGGGGGATCTGTTGGCTAGTGAAAGGTTTCAATTTCCCACTAGTGCCTTTGACTAATGTGGCAGTTGTTTGGCCTTTTATTTATGTTGAGGTGTAAAGAAGAAAATATCTTTGTCTCTATCAGTAAATAAATGAAGCGGTAAGTGCACAAGAGAATGACGAAAGAAGGCGCGGTGGTGGTTGCTCTAATGCCACTTGGTCATAAAAAGCCCGAATGAGCGAGGCTCCTTCGGATGAAGGTAGAAGTGTGCGCCTTTCGTTGTGAACGAGCACCGTTCAGGTGAAAGGATGACTTTGCTCGAACACAAAACCCTTTATAGGGAGGGGGTGGTCGAATTCATTCATCCATCCTCGAGCCAGAATTGAGATCCAAATCAGAGACCAACGTGGTACCCCCAGAGGTTATGGGAACTTGGAAGACCTATTGAAAACACCCCAACTGCCATGAGCCAAGACGAGGATAAAATTAGCAATCTTTCGGTTACGAGACCGACGCTCAACCAACCAGGTTACCTCGGCCCAGAAGTCGTTATTAGCCCAAACGAAACAAAGAATGAATTTATTTTCTAATAAAAATATGATATATTGATGCACAAGTAATTTTGGAATGGAAACAAAAATGAATGAGAACAAACTTTAAATATTATGAATAGGAACTAAATGCTGTGCAATCAAAACACGTTATAAAATTGTCTGATACTCCAGTTTTTAATTCTTCTGTTTCCTATTCAAGACTCGTAATGATATTTTCTAAAGATCTGAAATTTTTTTTGAAAACTTGAAATGGATATATTTGAATTTTTGCCAAAAAATAAAATTTACACACACATACATCTTATAAAAAAGAAAGCAAAAATATTAATTTAGAATATAATAAGAATAAATTATCACTCCATCATTATTCAGCCGTAAGTAATTAGAAAATTATGTAAGTTTCACTGCTAAAGTTTCATATTTCTATTTGATCCCATTATTGATAAATGTAAAGTATTGGCAATTTTTAATCTTGGTCCACAGAACTAAAAATATTAAAATATTTTCAAATAAAAAAGGACCATTTGTCACTTTTTTTATCGACTGAAATTTCCTTCTTTGTTTTTATATTCAGTAAATTTCAAGCGTCATGAAATTGATCTTCCATAACAGTAAACAACCATAAAAGCATTAAATAATTAAAACCCATTTCCAAAGTCATCAAAAGTTAAACAGAAACTAATTATTTCTAAATCGAAATTAAAACTTCATTCGGAATTAAACCACAAAAAGTTAAAAAAAAAATCTGAATGAAATAAAACCTATTTATGAAACAAATCAACAACAATTTTTGGGTGAATATTCTTATGTAGTTTTATTTTATACATTTTTGTACATATCGTTACTTTATTTGGTGATCTTTTTAATGTTATTACGTTTTTGTGTTTTTGCTGTTATAATTGGTGTGTCTCTTTTGCTTTAATTTTCGGGGGACTTTCGGGTCACGAGGGGTCAATATTGGTGGACAGTGTCCAATTTCCTACAGAAAAAATCCCTTATTTTGAATCCTTGCTTGAGAGTGACTTTTGAAAAAGTCTTCAGGCCGAAATTTTTTTCTATTTCTTGTAATTTTGATTATGTTGTATTCCTTCTTACTTGTCTTATATTGTTAATACTCGTATACTTTTTTAAACTGCTATTAATACAAAATATATAAAACCATTAAAACAGACTCGAATTTTAATTAAAATAAAATTTTACTTCTATTTTTTAAAATGTCCACTTAATGTCTATTTTTTTAATAAGCTTTCAACTGCTTGAAAATATAGATTTAATATAGTTCAAAGCTGCCATATTAATACTGAGAAAATATTCTAAAAGGTAAATTAAGGATATATTTTATTTTGCTCATGCAGGAACAATAATGTATTAAAACATTGCTTTCAAGTTAATTTAAGTGTTCTATTTAAAGTTAAGGTGTATCCGGTTCACAATACAAAATAATATGACCAAATAATTATTACAAAAAGATATTTCAATCACCCTTTTTTATATGAATTAATGCCACTGTTGCAAATTTAAAATTATTATAGATTAAATCCATATCCCCAGTAACCCTTTTTCCTCATATAAGTAATATATTTATAATTCTCTCGAAGTTGTAGCATGATGAAGAGGCACACGACAGTTGAAGATACATTTAGTTTATGAGTTTTTATATAGAATTATAATTTTCGAAACCAGACCGTGGAATTGATATTGTAGTTAACCGGCCGTTTTAAATATATTTATTCCTACTACTCCTTATTAAAAATAATTTTCCTCTGATTTTCTTTACATGCAGAAAAAAAATAAAAGAACATATGTCAATCATTTCATTTCTATTCGGAAGCCAAATTTTTATAATTATACAATAATTAAAGCAGATATTACATGTCCTTTATTTTTATTGAGTCATCAAGAGTGCCAATATTTCAATAATTGTGAAAAACGCATTCAAATATTGGCCCAACAATTGAATCCATGTTTTCACTATTTAAAACAAATTCTTAAAACTTGAAAAAAATTCCATTATAAGGTAGGGTAAAGGAAATTATTTTAACAAATTCTTTCTTACATCAAATAGCTTTAAAAAACGATTGCATACCAAACGATTGCATTTAAATACCAAATTAGCCACGATTACACCAAATTAATAGTCATCAAAGTACTATATATTTAAAAGATTGGACTCATTTTAAGATACTATTCTGAAACAAATTAAGATACTATTTTAAGATATTGTCTCCAGCTTATAAGATACTATCTCAAGCTCGATAAAATCGAGTTTACTATATCGAAAACAATGTCAAAAGTTGTTTTTAACTGCGCAAGATTTCTAAAATCCTTAAAAAATATGCTCATATACAATGTTTAGGATGTCCATTCATTAAGAGTGATTACGAAAGATTACTGAGTTGAAGAAAAAAGCACCAACGTTGTTATAAATTGTTTTCCGATAGCTTAGTTAATGACTTTTATTATGATGTTTGACGCACCTTTTTAACATTCACTATGAAATCCATTATCATAATTACATACGTACGATTAGGAAAGTATTCGTGTAATTTATTCAGTAAACAAAGTTAAAGGAATATTGCTGAGGGAATTTTCAGTTTTAGAGAATGATGTTGGATTTTAGTTTCTGAAAATTAGTTAAAAGTAATTTTTGCTTACTTTTATAATAAAATTCTATTCTTGTGAAATCAAGTGAAAAAAAACGTGAATTATTATAGTTGTTGTATATATATATATATATATACACTGAAGTGACAAAAGTCATGGGATAGCAATATGCAAATATACAGATGGCAGTAGTATCGCAGCGAAAAAGTATAAATGCGCAGTTCGTTTTCCAGAGCTTTCATTTGTGTTCAAGATATTCATGTGAACAGGGTTTTCGTGATTTATGGCGGCACGACGAGAATTAACAGACTTTGAACGTGGAATGTTAGTTGGAGCTAGACGCATGGGTCATTCCATTGCGGATATCGTTAGTGAATTCAACATTCCGAGATCCACAGTATCAAGAGTGCCGAGAGTAGGAAATTTCAGGCATCCCATCCCATCATGGACAGCGCAGTGGACCACCACCTGCACTTAACGACCGAGACCGCCGACGTCTGTGTAGAATGGTCAGTGTTAATAGACACGCAACACTTCGTCAAATAACTGCTGGGATCAATGTGGGACGTGCGAGGGACGTGTCCGATAGGAGTGTGCGGCGAAATTTGTCTTCCTTGGGACAATTTGACAGCAGAAGACCGACTCGAGTGCCTTTACTGACAGCACGACATCACCTGCAGCGACTCTCCTGGGCTCGTGAGCATATCGAATGGTCCCTAGACCAGTGGAAAACCGTGGCGTGGTCAGATGAGTCACGATTTCAGTTGTTACGAGCTTATGGTAGAGTTCGAGTGTGGCGCAGATCCCACCAAGCCATGGACCCAAACTGTCAGCAAGGCACTGTTCAAGCTGGTGGTGGCTGCATAATGGTGTGGGCTGTTTTTACATGGCATGGACTCGGTCCTCTGGTGCAACTGAACCGATCATTGACTGGAAATGGTTATGTTCAGCTGCTTGCAGATCACTTGCAGCCATTCATGGGCTTCACGTACCCACACAACGATGGGATTTTTATGGATGACACTGCGCCATGTCACCGGGCCAGAACTGTTCGCGATTGGTTTGAAGAACATTCCGCACAATTCCAGCGCATGATCTGGCCACCTAGATCTCCCGATATGAATCCCATCGTGCATTTCTGGGACATTATCGAAAGGTCCGTTCTTGCCCAAACTCCTGCACCATCCACACTTTCACAATTATATAGACAGCATGGCTTATATTCCTGCAGAGGACTTCCAACGATTTGTGGACTCCATGACACGTCGAGTTGTTGCACTTCGCCGGGCAAAAGGAGGACCGACACGATATTAACAGTTATCCTATGACTTTTGTAACTTCAGTGTGTATATATATATATATATATATATATATAATGTTGAATTATTGAAATATAAAAGATTATTTATGAGTAGTAATATTACAGCCAGATATAAATACTGGTTATAACTACTGGTATACTACCACTGGTACGGTACCAATTAAGTTTCACCTAACCAAAAGAAATATTATAATCAGCCATTTTATTCAATCTATTATGCGATTTTGAAGATTATTTTTTATTATTTATTTCTAAAATTCGGCTAGTGTGCAATAATGTACGGAATGCTGAATTCCCGATCTGGATAGAAAAAAAAATTTGATAGAAAACTGCACTTATAGTCCCTACATATCCAGTTTCATTGACTTACGTCATTTCGTTTATATGCCCTGATTTTCCATGCATGCTAAAGTGTTGCAGGATGGATGATCAATCTCTTGACCAATTTGGTTAAAAGGTTGCTAAGAATCTTCATTATATATTCTTAACCTGTATGATAAATTTCATTTATTTAGCTTTTTGATTCAGTATTCTTAGAAAGTAAATGTCGAAAAAATTTATAAGTTTTTTTCCCCTTCCTTATTCTTTTAAAGGACCGGGATAGCTGCAGTTATGCGGGTGACAATATTTTTAATAATTTCCGCTCAGTACAATATTCCACTGACAATACTCTTAATAATTTCCACTTAGTTCAATATTCCACCGACAATACTCTTAATAATTTCCACTTAGTACAATATTCCACTGACAATACTCTTAATAATTTCCACTTAGTACAATATTCCACCGACAATATTCTTAATAATTTCCATTTAGTACAATATTTCACCGACAATACTCGTAATAATTTCCACTTAGTACAATATTTTTCCGACAATACTCTTAATAATTTCCACTTAGTACAATATTTCACCGACAATACTCTTAATAATTTTCCACTTAGTATAATATTCTTAATAATTTCCATTCAATATTTTCAGTAGTCCTTAAAAAAAACTAATTTATTCAGAAATTCGCTACTAGGTGGATTCACATGTATTACAATTTAATTACGTTAATTGCATAATAGACAAATGAATTTTGTGAATTTTGAAATAGCGCCTTATCAACAAAGATATATGTGTATTATTTCAAAATTCTAATATATCAGAAAAATAGAAGAAAATCTGGTTTCAAAAAAAAATTTCTTTATAAATACGAAACAAGTCAAGTCAAATAAGGTATATAAAATGGCTTAAATAGAAATCAATACTGCCTTTCTATGCCAATGAAAATCAAATATATTATAAATTTTCTTTTTAAATGAAAATGTTTGAATAGTCATTTTTTAATGAAACTGAGAATTACCTTATGTCAGTTCAAATTTATTTCCTTGTTTGTAATTATAGCATCGACATAAGTGAAAAACCTAATATGACAGCTAACCCTAATCATTTTTTTTACAAAAGAGCAGACATTTCAAACTAGGTACTGAACTGAAGAGAATAATGAAACGTTTTTAGAAGAGAGGTAACAAGTATTAATAGTTATTTTCTCATCATAATTTCTTCCACATTTTCATCAAAAACAAATTAGTTCTTATTTTTATTCAAAATATTTTCAAATCCTTGATCGTTAGAGACAAGATATTAAAGAAACTGTCATTTTGTTTCAAATAATAATATTCTTTTCCTGTTTCATTAAATCTTAATTAAGAACTCTGATGTCAAAGGAAATGTTTACAAGATGTTTTATTGATTCAAATTCACATTAAGATAAGAATGATTTTAAAAAAGGTTTATTTTCTGAAAATTATGTTTTAAAACAACCAATCATATTTTTGGAAAATCGATTTCTATAAATTGTTATGAATTTTTAGTATCGCTTTACAGCACAGGTTGTTTAAGCAAGGCCATTTTAAGGAAGACACTTTTACAAAGAAATCTGATGAATGTTAAATGGATACCGAGATAATGACTTCCAGAAGTAATGAGAAACTTGATGACCATTTAATGACTTGGTGACATATTTGGCTACACTACCGAGATGAAGACTCCCAGAAGTGATGATAAACTTGATGACCATTTAATGATTTGGCTACACTACCGAGATGACGACTCCCAGCAGTGATGACAAACTTGATGACCATTTAATGATTTGGCTACATACCGAGATGACGACTCCCAGAAGTGATGACAAACTTGAAGACTATTTAATGATTTGGCTACACTACCGAGATGACGACTCCCAGAAGTGATGACAAACTTGATGACCATTTAATGATTTGGCTACACTACTGAGATAACGACTCCCAGTCATGATGAGAAACATGATGACCAATTAATGGTTAGGCGACATATTTGGCTACACTGACGACAACATTTCATAAATCACAAGAATCTTGGATGCAACTCAGTTAGGAGGAAAGTTTCGGCATTTTTTTTCTAGAAGCTTATTTGAACTTCAACGGAAAGTAAAAAATGTCAGGAGATAGAGTAGAAATAAATTGAATATTAAATAATTGAAAGTAGAAGATGCGACAAAGGCTTGAATAGTCGTGTGAAGTATCTCTCTTGTGGAGTATTTTTTTGTGTCATTATGATTATTCTTTAAAAATTTGCTGTTTGTAAGGTGTATGTTTCGCCTGTGTTTTGTTATCTGCTTGTCCGTGTAGAATAAAGCAAAGTTACAACGTTTTTCCAAGATACTATTAAAACAATGTTTGATTCGACTAAAATTGGGACCACCTTTTTCTAAAACCTTTTAAATCACAAATTTTCACCCAAACAATCTATAAAAAACAATGGCTATGTGGACTAATTGTATGATTAGTAATAGATTCATTAAAAAAAATTAGGCGTGATAGTAAAATTGTGTGATATCATTTAACCAATTGATTCAATTAGTTAGTATGAATAAAAGGCACTTTCCGTTAGCTGGGCGCAAACTAAAAGTCGCCAATAATGATGCAATTAACGCCAAGCGGAATATCGCCGAAGGTAATCTCTCGCCGCCAGATTTTTAAAGCAAGTCAAGGCCATTTTGTCGCAAGCGCCAAAAGGGCAACTGTATGCTGTCACCAAAAGTTTTGCTTGGCGACATTTGTATTGAATAAACTGTCATCGTGGATCGTTTCTTGAGGTACAATTTAACGAAAATGTGAATATAAATATTCGAGTTAAATAGTTGTCTTTTTTGTTTAGATGTTTTATTTTTATTTTCGTCATTATGCTTCAAACCATATAATAAGTAGTTTAAGTTAAATCTCTGAATTCTTCAAATGAACCTGAAGAATTTGAATAGATAATTCAATGAATGAATTTGGTATAAGCGACAGATAGGTACTTTCTCTTTGGAGGTAGACCTCAAAATGTCGAACATGGAGAAGATGACTAGGATATCAAAGGAAACGATATTCCTATCGGAAATTTTCATTAAAGACCCCAGAAGAAAACGTTTGCTCTTTTTTTAAAAACCTTCTGGTTGCTCACCCCGCGATTTCTACGGGCTTGTTTCTTCCTTAATTGAGGATCGCATCCCTTTTTTACCCGTTTAACCAATGAAACAAATTATATACAGTATTAGACGTTTAGTTTACGTTTTGGGCAACAGATGTTGTGCGGAGTTGCGGATAAAAAGAGTAAGAGGACTGTATGACAGCGTTCTTTTTGTCTTTAAAAAAATGTTAACTCCAGTATCTATAGGTTATCATAGCAACGACAGAATCCATCTCGCGCCACCACGTAATTCACAACAAATCAAGTTATTGTTACAGTGAACAACCAAAAATATTATTATAGAATTAACAGAAAAATATTAAAAATTATCTTATTGAGCTTCAAGTTGTCTAGCTCATACAGTGTTACATGGTTGCCAGGTTGGCCTAGTTACAGAATGCGCCAAGGGATGAAGCTCCTCCTCCAAAGGCGTGATTTACAAATACGGAACAGATATCGTTAGTTGTCCATTAAACAGCAGCATTTGAAAGTACGTGGTATTACCGCTGAAACTTTACTTTTTTCCACTTTTATTTTACAGATTTAGTTTAGTTTAGTTATATTAATGTCCCGTTTTGAAGCAACACGAGGGCTATTTTGGGGCGTACCTCGTCATTTTGAACCACGATCAAATGACGAGGACGACAACTGAACTGGCACCCCCTCTCCACACTGCAACAGCGGGAGGACGTTTGGCCTGACAGATTTAACCTGCAAGAGACCTCCTCACACGACGGTTCTTAGGTGGAATTGAGTCTCGATCCTGAAACCCTCCGGTTCCGAAGCAGAGACCTTACCACCAGGCCACCAAGGCTTTTTTTTATTTTACAGTAATGAGTGTTAGAAAACGTTCAGAGATTGACAGAGAGCGTGTTCATGACGATATATAGTATTCTGAGAAGGATTTTAGTTTTGATTTTTTTTTTTGAATTTTCGGATTGCTCCTCAAATAGTTGATGACTCTCATCATGATTCAATCAACTAACAAAGCTTTCGGCAGTGGTGCGAATTTGATATGAAGAATACTTCTAATCCTCTTCCTCCTTAAATTTTATATATTTTATTTTTTCATATTATACAATAAATAAAAATTAACATTAATTCAACTGAAATTTGTTAAAATAAAATTTTATGGTGATAGCATTTGAAATTGGTATTTCTTGCAACTTACTTCTTCTTGATGAAAATCTATTTAAAAAATGTTTTCTAGAAAGATAAATGCCTTTTTCAATTCTCCGATTTATATAATCTTAAAATATGCAAAAAATGAAGCGTTTACGGTCCACAAATTGGGCATTCAGATGAGAAATGATTGTTATTTACAAATTTAATGTGTAAATTAATGTGCATGTCAACATGTATGATATTTAACAAAATTTTGTTATCAAATTTTTCATAATTATCTTAACACTATTAAAGGTTGTGAGGATTAATTATCACTATTTTTGATAAGAATAATCTTGTTTTGCTATATTTAATTAGGGAATTAGTGTTTAACTATATACTAGCAAATGATTAAAAACCTAGGTTATTTGAAATAGAATAATGTGCTGATTTAATTCTACCAAGTGGCAAGAAAGTCGTTAGGTCTCTAAAATTTTTAATGATGTTAAAATTAAACATATTTGTATTCAAAAGTTGCTTAATTTAAATAAAATTAATAATAAATTATTAATAATATCACAGGTAACAAATTACTGCCAAGAAATATATTTAACATGAACGTTCAGTACTTTTGAATTCTAACAAATAAATTCATCCCAAATATGTATAATCTAAGAGAAATTTTCAAATTATTTTAAGGCAAAAATATACAACTTCTGAATAATATTTCTCAAAAATCTCTTTTGAAGTTCTAGCTGAAGATCTGCTCCTATCTAAGAGAAAAGAATGACCAACGTAAGAAAAATCTTTAGCATAGCTGTATCCTCCTAGCAACATCATTCTCAACGTATATACAACGTATATCTCTCAATAAATATACACTTGACAGTAAGGTGCATGGTTGTTCAGACAGTTGAAGAGACTCTAAAACGTTTAAAGTGCCATCTCTCGCAACATATTCTATCTAGGCTGAGAGAGATGACTTCAACTAGGATCGTGGTAAAGCGTGAAATAGAAATCCACTCGAAAGAATTTCTGTACATGCCTGTGGCATAAAATGTGACATCCGACTGAATTTCTCAAATTTCAACAAGGCATCGCACTTAAATACTTTTTCTGTATTTTTCCCAAACTGGATTATTCTCTAGACACTGAATATTCACAGAATGTTGAGACATCTGGATTATTCAAAGTTGTTTTTGAGAAAAGAGTAGACGAATTCTCCATTTTTTTGGCTTCTTAACACAGTGATGTTTGAGGTCGTACAGTAATGAAGTAGATAACTGGACTATTCAAAGTGGTTTTTGAGAAAAGAGTAGACGAATTCTCCATTTTTTTGTCTTCTTAACACAGTGATGTTTGAGGTCGTACAGCAATGAAGCAAATTTGATCGATCTTTGTATTTTTCTTCAGATTCTCTCGATTAAAAGATGGATCAGAATTAATATATGAGAAAGTAGTGTAATTTTTTCATCAATTAATGAAACGAAGAATCAATTTGACTTGAGACATCTATAAAGAAATAAGGAAGTTACACCAAATGATTGTCATTAATCACTATAATTTTCTTTGCTGCAAAATAATAGTATTTCATCTGTAGTAGCACACAAATATTATACAATATTGTATGACATTGCTCAGTACTCGCAATATTGTTGAATTTTGTGGAATATTGTTTGATGTCATATAATATCGCACAATATTGGGCTATGGGCTGTAATACCTGGGATTTAATGCAAAATGGGAAAAAATTATTTTATTAAATTTTATTAAAACAAACAATTATGAGTTGTCAGGCACACTTCTTTACAAAAGAGAGATGATCTTTTGTCATTTCCGAAGTTTTCTGGATATTATGCTACATTTGTTTACTTGACTTCTTTGCTTTTTTACATTTTCCCCGAAAAATATATTAAAGGTCTATTGTGAAATACTACTATATATATTAGGTTGGAGAAAAAGAAATCCCTTATTTTTACTTGAGCTTCAAGATTTTATTTAACATGCTTCAGATGATTAGATTTAGGTGAAATATGCATCGTTTTGTTTTATAATGTGTTGCCATTTTAAAATTAGCTTCATAATGCCTCGCTCATAGAAGTTTTGGTCCCTATTGACAAAAAAATCTTGTAAACGACTTTTGCAATCACCTCTGGTTGCCAATTTCTGGTCATTAAGAAAATTTGGAATGCAGGAAAAGGAAGGTAATCGCTTCGTGCCGGGTCTGGACTGTATGGTGGATGAATCAAAAATCTCTGCCCAAGCTTTCGGAGTTTCTGGCGAGTCACTATAGATGTGTGTGGTCTAGCTTTGTCCCGATGGAACGCAACATCTCTTCTGTTGGCCAGTTCTGGCCGTTTCTAATCAATAGCTAGCTTCAAATGGTCCAGTTGTTGACACTAGAGATCCGAATTCAGTGTTTGGCCATACGGCAGCAACACATAATTAACGATACCTTTCCAGTCCCAATGCTTCCCAAGATTCCCAGAATTGACGAAACCAAAATTGCACGCAATTTGCAGTTACAATATCGAAACCATAAATACCATTCACAATTGCATTTTTACCTTTGCATTTGCCTGGCTTGCATTTTCACCTTTATCAAAGAAAAATTGCAAAATGTGACGAATTTTCTCTTTGTTAACTTCCATTTGTAAATCCCTACACCTCACAACTGAATGGACCAAACAAAAGGCAGCAAAAGGATTTTCTTAGAGCAAAATGCCAACTTGACAACGAGCATAAATCTGAAATTATTTGATCAATACTTTTAGAGATATCGATCACTTCAGCCATCTACCGACAAAATAATGGATTTCTTGTTTCCCAACCTACTATGGATTAAATATTTTGAAAAATATTAAATCAGCAGATGTATCTAAAAAAAATAAGAGGATTTTTCCAAATCAATCTTTTTTAGCATCAAAAAGCAGATATAATATCGAAAGTTATTTAATGGTGCAATAAATACGAGAAAAGCATCATTTTTACAATTCATATAATCAGTTCTAATTCTGCTCTAATACGTCATAAAATTACTAAAAAATAAAGTTTTCCGGTAAAAGTCTTGAAAAACGAATTAACAAATATATGCTTTTATTCAGTCTTTTCCAATCAATTTTTTTAAACTTTTTCCTCTGATTAAGGTATACGACTACGTTGAAAATACTGGTTATCCACCAATTTGGCGAATTTCTTTTTATTGTTATTTCTTGTAGTTCAGACTTTTATTATTAAAAAAATTGCCTTTTCTGGGAAAAGGGAAAACCTTACCTATCATCCAGAGGCGCATATTGTTCCAACTAAATTTGTCTTCAATTTTCTCAAAATTTTGATTTTCTTAAAAATTGTCCACTGATAACATGATATCTCGAAAAATGACAGAAAAAATTACAAAAAATTTCAACGTGTGTTTTAAATATTATGGGTAATGAAATGAACCAAAAGTTTTACGGTTGATGAAGTACTTTTTCATTAATAAGTAATTTTATTAAATTAAGTTGAGGATTGATGGAAAAAATTCTTATATACCTATATCTGTACCCATCACTTCTTTGCATCTCAAGATTTTTCTTAGATGTTGGTTCCTTTCATTCATCATTACATTCTATGTCTTGTGTGCAAAGAAATGTTAATAATGCTGCATCACAATTTTGTGTAGAGTGTTCACCGTTTTGGTTAAATTTCGTTACAATTTACTATGCATGCTCCTATTTCTCAAGTATATATTATATTTTCAAGTAATTTTTTTTTGTATTTATGGTATTTTGTATTATTTATGACAGCACATCTATAAACCGTAATTTTAAAGAGTTTAAAAAAATTTAATTTTTCAAAAATTTTCCTTCGAACGTTGTCGGACATCTTAAGTATTATTTGTAGGTAAAGAAAAATGAATAAATAATATTATTCAGCTTTCTTTATGAATAATATGAAGATTTATAGATGGATATTTAAGATGATGAATAAATGTTATCGATTCAAATAACATAAAAGATAATTCTTATTTTATTTAGGAAAATTTCTGAATCTGAAAATAATCTGCTAGTAAAGAAGAATAACTGATATACATAAGCGAATATGAAGTAAATATTTGAAGAGTACTAAATAAAAAAAATGTATCTAAAAATAAAATCATTTCTCCAATTGAATTTTCTTTAACATCAAAAAGCAGAAAGAATATTGAAATTTATTTGAAGAACATATGATGCAATAAATATGAGAAAAGCCTCATTTTTGAAATAGACACTATAATTGCTTCTAATTCTGCTCGTCAAACAAATTAATAGATATATGCTTTTATTTAGTCTTTTCCTATCAAATATTTTTTTCAATTTTTCTTCTGATTAATTATTCTATCCAGACTTTAATCTGCTTTAGTTAATATTTTGAAACCACGCATACCTTTAACGAGTTGTATTCACAACGGTCTCACCGCGAAGTAGAAACCGAACAAAGTTTCCTCCGTGCCTCTAAAACCATGGTAAAAACAGCTCCAAATAAAAGTGTTCTAAACCGCACCATCCCCCTTCGATTCCTCGGGAGATTAGGGGCTAATCACACGCCCTAAAGGAATCCAATCAGCGCTTAACAAGCGTGATGGGGAAGATACAACGCAGGACGCTTTAATTGAGGTCCTGGCCATTTTTAAAGTTGCAGAACCATGCTTAAGGCTTGGTTTCTGTGGGAGAACAAATGAGTGAGGGTTGAGAGGTTTTCAAGAAACTAATCCAGTTTCGTAGAAGGAGAATGAAAATTAGAAATGATTTCTCTTAGAAGACTACACGAAATGCATGCGTGGGAGTAAATCCCATCTTAAGATGAAAATCTCGATTTGCAGATTTTTCATTTGCCTTGTCGAAGAACAGTCGCCTGAGGATTCGTTTTTGTCTAATGCCACTTGGTCATGCCAAGCCCGAATGAGCAAAGCTCTATCGAATGAAGGGAGAAGTGTGCGCCTTCCGTTGTGAACGAGCGCCGTTAAGGGGAAAGGACGACTTTGCTCGAAAGCACACGTACAAAACCCTTTTTAGGGGGTAGTCGAACTCATTAATCCATCAGCAAATCAGAATTCAGATCCAAATCAAAGACCGACTCATCCCTGATTCAGTACCTCCTGAGGTATCATTTGTAATGGGAACTTGGAGAACTTTGCAGTCACGACCTATTTTAAGTGCCCCAACTGCCTTTAGCCAACAAGGCGGTCTTTGACCAAGACGAGGACAGAACACACGACCTTTCGGCTTCGAGACTGGCGCTCTACCAACTAGGCTACCAAGGCCTTGCCTGCCGTTTAAAGCCAATGTAAATTATTTAGTTTTGTTTAATTGTTTTAACGTCCCTACACTTTCCTTATCAAAACATTTCAACAGATCTCCGTATTACAATAAGCGAATTTAATTGGAATTTCAGCTTCAGTAGTGTGCCCATTCATGTTAGTTGTAAATAAATTTAGCTCTCTGTCTGAATAATCGCTCTTGACTGAACAAAATTTTATGTTTGGTTAGAAATTTCATACTATTTCAAGCATTTATGTTGTAAGTTCATAACCACAACTCGTGGACAACAATTTTATCTTTTGTCAGAAAGTTAACACAATTCCCAGTATTTCTGGTATAATTTCTTAACTGCAAATCGTATACAATATTTTTATCTTTGGTGAGAAATTTCACACTATTTCAAGCATTTTTTATGTAAGTTCATAACTAAAATAAAAGGAAAGTCCACCAGAAATCATCTTCTGAAGTATTTTCCACTTTGTTTTACATTTCTTTATATACTTTTTATAGCTCAGTAAACAATTACATTTACCATTGTAACATCAGTATTAAAAGCACACAATAAAAATACACAGTCTCATATTCTAATATACCAATTCAAAAGCAGCTGTCTTCCTTTTATACAGATTAGAGAAAATTTCAAACTGATAAATCCCGGTTAATGTAATGTTTTAGCTTATCAACGCAGAAGTGAAACTAATAAAGGGTTTCAAAATTAAGTTACGTAATAAACATTTATTATCGATGCAAAATAGATGATGAAAGATAAAACACAAGATATTCCTTATTCAGGTAAAGAGATAAGTATTGGTATTCAGATATGGAATATCAAGTTTCAGATATAGAAGATAAGGCTCAGATACGTAATATAAAGTTTTTAGATATACGAGGCTCAGATTTGGAATGTAAATATTCAGATATAGAAGATAAAACTCAGATATGGAATATAAACATTCACATATAGAAGACAAGACTCATATATGGAATATAAAGATTCAGATATAGAAGATAAGGCTCATATATGGAAGATAAGATGCTCCTTATTCATAATGAATAAAAAGTAAAATTATTAATGTTTACTCGAAATCATCTGACCCTTTTCTAAGGAAGGAGATTACTTTAAGAAGGATTTTTTTACAATTGTGAAAATCTATATCTATTTTATGTAGACTATAAATTTTACAATAAAATTCATTGTCTAAATAGAGAAAATATGAACTTTTTGTGTTTTTGAAAGGAAATACACAAAAAAAATGTTGGGGATTTTTAGTACGGAGTTTAACGGAATAAAACCGGCTAGAAAAAAGATTTTATGAGGAATAAAAAAAAGGAAAACACACGAATAGATTTATCTTATGTACAAATGTCCGATTTTTTTATTAAATAAAAATAGAAACATGCATGCACACAAACATTTATATAGAGAGATATATAAGAAAATGCAATATAGCAAGAAACATAGCGAATTGCGGGAATAAATGTGATTCATAACTTATTCTTATTGCGAAAGTAAAAGAAACAATACATTTTTTTCTCTGTTTTGACGCACCCCTATGATATGTTGGCTACAAAAAAGCGTTTATTGCTCCGTATTGTAAATGCGACCTGTCAGTTAAAATCTCAATCTTTTTGCTGCGCCTTAATTTAGACGGAGAAAAGAGATGAAGAAAAAAAAAAGGAAACCTAGTAAGTCCCATATGAGATTGTTTTATGGACAGAAAAAAATTAAACTCCAAGAGACAAGTGGTTGTGTTTGTTTATTTTATCATGATTGCTTCAGAGCGAAATTCGATTAGGAGCAGGTAATTGGTTCACGAGTTGTAAAAAAAAAAGAAAAAAAAGCAGAGATTTATTTTATTGAGAATCCAGACGGAAAGTGCAGTCATAAAATAATTAGGAACTCGACGGATTTCCGGAGAATAAATTCTCCTAAACAGTTTCAAAATTTGTTGAATAAACTTATATGTTAACTTGGGGAATAATCAATCGTAAAGTGACAGTCAAATATGTCTGGAATTAATAATATAGCGAAAAAGTTAATATTTCAAGTTTGTCTCAACACTTTTTAACCCCTTAACGGTCGCATAGTTTTGAAGAAATTAGCCATAAAAGTGAATATTTTTTAATCCAAGAAAAATATACAAAACTGAGTGCATGTACAATATTTGCATTCAGGTTTAATTTTTTAGTTAAATTTTAGCTTAAAATTTAAAAAAAATCGGAAAAGACAACATTCAGGGTTATTACGACTGAATGTTAAGGCCGCGGTAGCCTGGTTGGTAGAGCGTCAGTCTCGTAACCGAAAGGTCGCGGGTTCTGTCCTCGTCTTGGCCAAAGACCGCCGTGTTGGCCAATGGCAGTTGGGGCACGTTAAGTATGTCGAGACTGCAAAGTCCTCCAAGTTCCCATAACAAAACGATACCTCTGGGGGTACTGAATCAGGGATGAGTCAGTCTCTGATTTGGATCTAAATTCCGTCTTGCTGATGGATGAATGAGTGTATGAATGAATTCGACCACCCACTGAAAAGGGTTGTGTCGTGTGTGAGCTAGAAGTTGGACTTCTGCCCTGTGGGTGCTCAGGGGTCTTTACTCTCAGAAGCTACTGCCCCCCCTTTCCGTGAAAAAACACGGACACGACAACAACAACAACATGACTGAATGTTAGCGTTCCAACAAAGACAGAATATAAAAAATATGTGTTTTAAGCATTCAAACATAATTTTATTGCATTTACATATAATGTAAATAAATACTAGTAATATTTTCTTGTGTGATAAATTTTAAAGCATGAGATGAATAGACCAACATCATAACGAGGACAATCGTACCGAGTTTCCTTTCTGTTGACATCTAGTTTAAAATAAATTAACTATCTCTGAAAACATAACCAATTGTCTAGGGTAACCATCTGGCGTATATTTTGAGAAATAAACATGATTCTGGGCATAAAAAATAGATTGTTTTAATATTTTTGGCGTATTACTTTTGAATAGGCCAGCCCGGAAATATCACGGGCGCGAGATATAGAGTTAGAAATTTCACCTTGTCATTTTCACGGGAGCGAGAAGAAAGGGGTTTTAAGAACTGATGCATGAAACTGAAGACAGTTCAATGTGTAGTCTAATACTTGAACATAAATTCGGTTAAACGTACAATAGTTATTCTGTAAAATTTTAGCAGTTTAAGCTATCATAATGTGAGAAGATGTTGTTTTCGCTTGAGGATTTTGGATCTACAAACTGTAAAGGCAACAAGTTGTTGAAGCCTTAAAATGTGAAGGCAATAAATTGTTGAAATCTCAAAATGTGTTGGCAAGAAATCAACGATTTATCCTTTTTTTATTTTAGAGTCGACTTTCACAGTTTAGCTTTTGAAATATTTATCGTCTTCTAAGTTTTATATATGTTTATAGTTTTATTTTATACTTCTATAGTTTTATTTTCGTGTCGGCTTTTACTGTATAGTTTTTCCATTATCTATCATACGCTAATGTATTTCTATTTTGGTTTCGACTTTCAGAGTATAGTTTTTCCATTATTTATCATCTGCTGTTCTAGCATTTACATGGAAATCAGAGGGCTATTGCCTAACTCATGCAACGTTTTTTTTTTTTTTTTTAAATAAAGTAAACAACTTAAAATATTATTTGTTTAATTATTAACGATTGTTGGTTCAGGGATAATTTCAACTAATTAAAGTAGTTTTTTTTTAGAAAATAATTCAGAAGGTTGTCACGTTTGGTGATTTATCGGCAAATAAAGTTACCAAATTATTAATGCGCTGAGTTTTTACGACTTTATTTATTTACACACACACACACACACACACACACACACACACACACACACACACATACACACACACACACATATATATATATATACATGATATTTTATATATTTTGATATTAAAAATCATTATTAATGAATTTTTACTTGAAAATATTATTATTTTTAATGCATATTATGACATTACTAAAATGTTTTACGCACCACTCCTGAAAGGTAATTTTTTTCATTTGAATTAAACTTATCAATATGAAATTTTGTGTTAAAATAAAATGTGATCAGAAACGACACATCACTCACTTAAAGATAAAAAAAATTGATATGAAAATTATCTAAAAGAATAAATCCAAGGTCAACGGAATACCTGAATTATGCTCATCCTCCCAGAGGTAGTCAAAATGTGGTCGTTTCAGAATCAGTTATCGAATCTCAAAGTAAAAAAAATAAATAAAAATAAAAAAAAATAATAAAAAAAAACGAGAAAAGACAAACCAAAAAACTTAGATACACAAGAATGCCTAAAGTCATACGAAATTTTGCTGTTTGCTCACATCCTTCATTTCCTATGAAATGTTTATGGTTTTCAGTTGATGATGATGTCGTGTCCGTGTTTCCACGGAAAGGGATTCCAGTGGGCTCTGAGGGTAAAGATCCCTGAGCCCACAGAGGATAGAAGTCTGACGTCTAGCTCACATGAAGGTGGTACACACATTCGCTTGCACATCCCCTTTTTATAGGATGCCACATTCATACATCTCACTGATAGAACACATAACAACCATGCCCGAACCGGGAGTCGAACGCGGGACGCCCAGATCACAGGGAAGACACGTTACCCCTGTGCCAGAGCGGTTTTCGGTTGAAACACGAATTACGTATGTAATCTAGACGTATACATAATCGCATGGCAGACAAGCGAATGAATAGTAATAATGTGTGGATTAGATTCCTGCTACAAAGTTTGCATGAACTTATATTGAGTTTACTGTACAAAAGAAATAATTAGCAACTCCTCTTAATCAAATGAAATCGAATTAACTTAATGAATTGAGTTCTTAAGACGATTTAAATTTATCAAAGCACACATCCATGAAAAAATAAGGCACCGTTTTTATTTACGAAAAATAATCATTTTCAATTGGAAGAAATTTAGTTAAAATAGTATTAGTATATATAAATGAATACGTTTCATTTTCATAATAAGACAACGATTATTTACTTTCACCCTTAGATTTCTTGATTTTTTTAATCCCTCAGAAATCCCTTTGAGCCATGTACTGAATAATAATCTATATTCGAGGCTGATGCACGTATAAATCTTGCCGAGCCACGAAGTCTTCTACGTTGAGATAATACCCTTAGGGGTATTGATTCAGTTATTCTTGTTCTCTGATTCAGGTCTAAATTATGATTTGTGAATCTAAGACGTACTCTAGACTCTAGATGGCGCTATTGAAGCAAGAGATGCT
>JAPMOQ010040802.1:238792-253217 GCA_026543055.1 Argiope trifasciata | reverse complement strand
TATTCTTACTATTCTTGTAATGCTATTCATGAAGTATTCTTACTATTCTTGTAATGCTATTCATGAAGAATTATTGTAATGTTATGTAATGTAATGCTAATATTCTTGTAATGCTCTTCATGTATTCTTTTATTCTTATTCATGAAGTATTCTCGTAATTTTATTCTTGAAACATTTTTGTAATTATTCTCGAAATGCTTGAAGCATTCTTGTAATGATAGTCATGAAGTATTCTTGTGAGGTTATTGATTGCTAATCTTGTAATGCCATTCATGAAGTATTATTGCTTCATTTCCACTGCATTGACTCCACTGATTGCAAACAATATTTCGCATTGTATAAAATATTTCTCCAATTCTCAATTGCTTGGAATATTTCGATTTGTAAAGAATATCCAAAGATGAATTCTGAAATCTAATGTTTCCCCTGTGGTTCTGAAAGTTTTCTTTCTTCATTCACAGAGAAGAAGAAAAAAAGAAATCTTTATTCTTCGATTATAAAAAGTAAAATAAAAAGGACAATGATCGATGTTTTCTTTCTATCATCCCACTATCTCAGGAAGGTTTGGGCTCTCGCTCGAATTGCTTCCGCAAAGCACCGATGAGAGAAATGTTCCCCGGGTGAATTTCTTGAGAGAAATATCTTCTTCTTTCACATTAGTCTCTTCTTTTCCCACTCAGATGTAGAACAAAATCCATACATAGGATGGAGAGGTATAAAAGTGATTTGGAGAAATTCAAATGAGGAAATACAGAAGGTGCCTTTGATTTAGAATCTGAAAACGGCTTCAGATATATCTCCTTCACCACTCACCTCTTTGGAAAAATGTTCAGAATGACCTTTGCTCTCCTTTAAAGGATATAGTCTCCTTCTTGGATAACTGAACGCATTTTCTTATGGATTGTATATATATATATATATATTGTTACGAACCTGTAATTTTGCTTTCCCGCACTAATAATGTCATTGTACCCAAGACCTATTTACAATCATCTGTACTGAATAGTGCCCCAGTGTCGCATCAATGATCCCAGGGATTGGTGACAAACTAAGCTATTATTTATAGACGAATTTTGCAACTTTGGCGGCAAAATGGATAATACCCGAAACGTCGAGAATTTTAATGTATCTGTCCATTAGGAGCTGAGATACATCAAGAATGTTCCTGATTGGTCCAGTATTGGCTTTTAGTCTCGCCTTCCGCCGCTATAAAAGGCATTCAATCTGCGGAGTGTGTCGATTCTTAAAGGTCTGGTATGTTGGAGCTGAGAAGACCTGAATAGAGAGGTCCTGAATGTAGGAGTCACCGAAAGAGTACCAGAATATCTGCGTGCTGGATCACTGTGGACAGTCGACATGACTTTTATCAAAGCCTGTTGTGTGAGTCGATCCTGACTGTGTGGTATACTGAGTAGAACTGAATTGAGAGGTATTGAAGAGGAGTAATGAGCAAGGAGTGGTCTGGAAAATACAGAAACAGCGGAGAAGTACCGAGTTGCTGTGTGTCGTATTTCGACGAAGCCTGTGTCTTGTGCCATAGTCCGTTGAGCTGTCGTCTCGAACGGAGTATTCTTGAACTGAGGAGTAGTCCCGTTGTGCGAAGTAGTGAGTCGGCAGCAAAGGCAAGAAGAGACAAAATTGTAGTTTCAAAGTTAGTAGTGTTCAGGAGAGACCTTATAGGCTCAAAATACTGAAGTTAAGATTATTTCCCTATACTAAATCTTTAAGCTTAATGCAAGGGGTTTTTAGTCTGCGACTCACTTTAAAATTGAAGAATAAAATTAAGGTAAGAAGATGTTCAAGACACTATTCAAATATTGTGATATCAAAAGATGTTAAGCGCAAAAAGTAAGTGAATATTATTTGGAAATAACTTTTCCAACCCCAGATTTCGGATTTCTTTGGCTTCAGGCCAAAAAATTTTCCAATATATTATTTTTTTTAATCAGAAAAATAACGAGTATTATTGTTTTCAATCTTTAAAGAACACTCTTGACCTAAATAAGCAATTATTTTTTTAAATGTTACCTGTTAGTAAAGATTTCGCTACAAAGCTTTTAGTTAAAATAGTGGAATAGAAAAGTAAAGTTTTAATATGAAATTCGTGAAATAGGAGAGTATTACTAATATCTGTATAATGACATCTTATTTTTGTAAAAGAAAGATACTGACTATAACAAATATAGACAATGTTATATTTGTGCCCCAAATAAAACATACAATCCCATCATTGCTTACATTAGAAAATAAAGAAAAGCTGAAACATCTGGGCAATTTGAAAGGAACGAAATGAACGCAGAGCCCACGATAAAGCCACACAATGCCACGGCCCCAAACAGTAAATAACAAAAGTAAAAGAAACATCAGATGGCCAATATTTCAAAAGTACAAAACACAAAGCCAAGCATAAGTACATAAAAAAAAGAAAGAAAACGCAACACAGCTAGAAAAATGGTAGCCGGCAAGAGAATGGTTGTGATTTACATCCAATTCTTATTGCAATAGTAAAAGGAATCATAAATTTCTTCTTTCTTGACGTACCCTAATGATTTCTCTGCGAACGGAAAACATTTATAACCTTGCCTTGCTACAAATGGTGCCTCGCTGTAAAATCTTAACTCATGCTATGTCTTAATTTAGGTGGAGGCAGGCAATGTGTTGTGAACCACAAGAAAAAACTCAGAAAATCGAAAAGCTTTCGTAGAAGTTTATCTTCTGAGCTATGAAAAATTAAACTTCAAAAGTCATGCGGGTATGTTGGTTTATTTTATGATGATGAAATTCCATTAGAAGCAGGTTTTGAAATGTTAATGCTGTGTCTTCTGAAAGAATGGTAAATGTCAGTAACAATAAATTGGCATGTACCATTAACATACCAGCTACAAAAAACATAATTTCTGCTGAATGAAATCATATTGTCAACCTATCAAAATCCAAAAAACAAATATATATATATATATATATATGAACATTACCTGTGGAATTTATTGAACCTTTAGAATAAAAATGCATTGAAATTAGAGAGCGCTAATACTGCTACAATTAAAACATAAATGAACTGAACAACATTGAAATAACATATTAGCAAAATGGAAACATTTACCGCCAAGAAATCAGATGTAATAAAGAATCTGTTCTGAAGATTTTTCAAGTGTCACCCTCAGACAGGGATTCAAACCAGAGAATTTTCCAGTGAGGGATCTGATTTTCGTCAAAAAATTGACCCCTAGTGACCCGAAAATCCCAGAATATTAAGGTTTTAGAGATAAAATTAGTATCACAAAAGAAAAATACATAATTTATACAATAGTAAGTAAAAAAAATCACAGCAAACTAGAAAACACAAGACCATAAAGAAAGTAGAAAGACCATTAACTAAACTAAAATATTAGATAACTCATGTTTTAATGAAGAATTTATACAATACTAAGTCAAATCAAATTCAAACCAAAAAATCAGAGCAAGTCTGTCATCAGAAGAACATAAAAACATATTTATCAACATATGAAGGTAGAAAGAGCATTCACCAAATTGAAAAAGTATCTTCAAACGATAGAAAGAAGTAAAAACCTATAGGTGTAACGTGTACTTAGTAATACCAAATTTAATTTCGCCAGGTTTGTAATATATACGCCTACCTTGTTTGGTCATATGCAGCGTCACCAAAGGAGCTATTAGAGAGTCATCTATTGAGTAAAACTGAAATTGAGAATTTATTTAGTTGTTTTCTAATTAATGATTAGATATTGCAAAAATTTTGGGGAAATTCTACTTATGAATTTAAATACTAATAACGTCTAGATGGCCTAGATTCTCTAGGCCAATTAGACGCGTCTTGATTTCTAATGAATGGATATATAAAGTATTCGAAGTTTCTAGTATTCCATTTTGTCGCCAAAATCATCAAATCCGTTATCTTGTCACAAAATGGTGACCAAGGTTTAAGTTGAGGCACCCGATCAGCGCCCATAGGGCTGAGTGTAAAATGGTCTTCCTTACAAATACACTAATCTCGCTGAGAAGCAAAATTACAGGTTTGTAACATCATATCGAAATATTTTTGTGACTATATTTCAAAAGAAAATAAACGTGCATTTATCTTTTTTTCAAATAATTTCCCAAGAATGAAATTTAAAATTCTTACGGATCCATAAAAAATTGACATAAATTTATGATTTTCATCGATGCATATTTGAAATACAATCACTCAAATTTTAATGGACTAATTCATAATTTTTTTTCTGCACTTTCCACCAGGTAGATTTTTTTATATGAATTTCGTTACTGATGATATATATTAATAGGCCTAATATGTTTATTAATATGTAGGCCTAATATGTAGTTATTTACTATACCCTTTATTCGAGATGGCATTGAAAACTTAATACTATAATAAATATCTCTAAGAAAGACTGGAATTAATTCTTTAATGAAAAAAGGGATAGAACTGGGGTTTAAGATTCACATAATGATAATGATCTTAGGTCTAAAAATTATAATTATTTCAAAATCTTTTATCATTATTGATCAATTTATAGATACATCACACGCTTCTATGCTTTCGATTTATCCGGAGACAATTAATCATAATTATTTTATTTTTATTATACAGATTTATTTACATACGTGCTATAACAAAAGAAATTATTCAAATGGCAAGGCAGTTTTACACAGCTTAGAAAATCTCAAGAAAAATAATGCAATAAAATATATACTGGAATACTTATTTTTTCAACAGGCCAAAATTATGATTACTCTTAATTTGAAGTTAATTTAATTTAATAATCCAATTTGTAAGTCCCTTTATGGCATATCATAATAAACGCTTTTTAATTTCTTAACGCTACGTTGTATTAACTTTTTTCTTCGTATGAAGTCATCAAAGTGTTTATATTGTAATGGAATTCTATTGTTTTTTACGTGAAACAGTTATGCATAGAATAAATATAAGCAGCTTTTCTTAGCAATGTGGCATCTGGGAAGGCAATGTGTGATAATGTACAAAACAAGTGTGTTGAAATTAGAGAAATCATTATTTACATGGATTGCACAAATAATATTTTTTTCTAAAAATAATCGATATAAATCAAAATGAACGTTTGTCTGTAGGTCTCTTCTGCCATCCTAAACCGTTCAACTGATTGCAGTGAAACTTGGTCAGCTTATTGCTTACACCCACGGGATGACTATAGGAATAGAGAAATTATCTAAAATGAAAAATAAAAATTTGGATCTGAACCCTATTGTTACGAACGTGTGGTTTTGCTTTCCCGCTATAATACTGTCATCGTAAGGAAGAGAGTTTTACAGTAATGTGTATTGAATAGTGAGTGGGTGTGACGTCAGAGGTCCCAAGGCTTGGCGACAAACTTGGCGACCATTTGGCGACTTTGGCGACAAAATGGAAAGTACCCGAAACATTGAGAATTTTCCCTATCCGTCCACTAGGAGCCGAGATCCAGCTAGAACGCTCCTGATTGGTCCAGAAAATGTTAGCCCCGCCTACCACCAGTATATATAAGGAAGAGGGCTCCAGTGTAAATCAATCATTCGTCACTTTCTATTCATTCGACATTCATTCAGTCTCCAGCCATGGAAGGAGACGGTTGTCAGGACGCTTCGCTATGTAGCCAATCTACGTGCACTAGCTCCAGCAAATCGAAAAGATATTCTGATATTTTTTACACTACTCCGTATATGAAAAATATTGCGGATCACTGCAACTACCTTAAATCTATATATAAAAATATGAAAACAGCTGAAAGTTTCTTAAAAAAGGACTCTCCTCTTAGCTATACCTATAAAACAGAAGCAGAACGCCGCCAAGATTATGAGAACGCAAAGGCAAAGTACGATGAGGTAATGAAAACTGCAAAACCCTGCATTTTAAAAAATTGCTATGCACATCGTGGAAACTACAACTTATGCAGTTTCATCCAAGAGAAAGAAAAGAGTCTTCTCATACTCCGTCCGAAAGCCAGATTACACGCAAAGAAATTAGAAGAGATGATTGATAGGAACCTTGATCACACTACTGAATACCTTGATGAGTTTTCACTCCATAAAGATATAATAGCCAAAATCGAAGAAATTGAAGATGAACTTTGCGAAGTTGGCACATGCAATATCAGTAGATGTGATAAACATCCCCCCACGCCGACTGAGGAAAATATGGAGGTCGAACAGTCATTCCATGTTGTTGATAAGAAACACACCGCTAAGAGAAAAAATTCTTTTGAAACCCAAGAAATAATTATCCAGAACAAGTTTCAAGTCCTTTCGCAAGAAAATGTAACTGATTCCAAAAAATTTCCACCCATAAACTTGAAGATGTCACCGGATTACAATCTTGTACTCCAGGAGATATGCAGAAAGTTTCCTGACACTGTTAACAAGTACTCCAATGACTTCATTAGAATCACCCCTAATAGTGACGAAGCAATATCGGAAATTATCAAACTACTGGATAGTAAGAACAAAGAATATGTCATCTCAGAAGATCCCTTTGAACGTCCCCTTAAAATTATCATCAAAGGCCTACCAGGTGATACAGAAAAAGAAGAAATCAAAAAAGAGCTAGAGGAAAATGATTACCAAGTAGTTAGAATATCGCAACTGAAAAACTTCCGTAACAACTCCCTACACCCTATTTTCCTTGCAGAAATCAAAAAATCTGGAAATCACCTCAACATCTATAACCTCCGATCTCTCCTCTACATGAAAATAAAGGTTGAAACGTATAGAAAACCAAATAAAGCGACGATGTGTTTTAATTGCTCAGGCTTCTTTCATAGCGCGCGGAATTGCAAATTCAATCCGCGCTGCATCAAATGCGATGGAAACCATCCCACCCGGAACTGTCTCATCAAAATTCAGATCAAGGAGCCCAAATGCATTAACTGCAAAGAAATTGGTCACCTGGCCTCCTGGAGGGGGTGTAAAAATTATCCTGTCATCCGCAAGACTCCCACCCAAGATAGATCCTATGCTGATGTAGCGCGAAAGAATTTTGAACCCAAGCCAAGAATGGTCAATGAAACCGGAAAACCTGAAATCCCCCCGACAACAACAGCACCAAAAACATCTGAAAATTCTAAAATTGAAATTGATGAATTCAAAGAAATGTTGGAAGCTCTCAGAGAAATTAAATCCCTCTTGCTCGAATTCCCAGGTATCCTCAATGCAGCGAAACAACTCAAGAAAACTACCGACAAAGGTGAGAGAGAACTAATTCTGATCAATGCTTTACTTGCCTAGAGACTCGCTCCTGATTCGCCCAGATAGTACAATAGTTTATTCTACCCGCCCCTACTCTCCAGTGCTTCAAAGTCTACTTTCTTCTCGATTCCCGAAACCCAGAAGTCTCTCCTGCCAGCTCCCCTCTGATTGGCCGACACAAGTCAGCTCCCTGCTCCTGCTCTCCCTATTGGTTCTTGACCTCGCCGGACTGATTTGGTTCCCTTTGTACCTTGGCATGCTTTTCTTCCATCTTCAGGACGCATCGAAGAAGTTCATGTTTATTTTTGACATTCAGGTACTTAACATCTTTTCATGCCTCATTCTTGTTGTTGTCAAAGTTGAATTTTTTACGAAGACGATCATGGCAAACAGCGACCGCAAGGTTTACATCCACTTTGTCATATTCGGGGATAAGCCCCTTGCAGGGGCTAAGTGCCTCGTTAATTCAACTCATATCTGTAAATCAATCGAGTGGAATCAATCGAGTCGGATAAAGCCGAGGCGAAGCAGTGGAGAAAAGGGAAAAGAGGTCTGAAGAAGAATCAAGTGGAGTCAAGCCGAAGTGCGGCAGTGGAAAGAAGCCGAATCTGAACGGCCTGGTGTTCAACGAAGAGGACAAGTAACGCTGTTGTATTTATCGAGAAGACCTAAGAGAGAGAGGTCTTGAACTGAGGAGTCCTGATCGGAGGACTATTGTGCGGTATATACTGACGAAGTCCGTGTCGTGTGTCATAGCCCATTGTGTCGTCGTCGGGAACGGAGCTGTCCCGAACTGAGGAGTAGTCCCGTTGTGCGAAGTAGTGAGTCGACAGCAAAGGCAAGAAGAGACAAAGGAATAGTTCAGCCTGTTCTGGAGAGACCCAGGAGGTGTAAAGCGAATCCCTTAAAGATTCCCTCTCCGACTGAATCCTGTCTAGCCGCTCTGTGGACATTGTCACTACAGAATTTCTGCCTTTGGACTACTATCTACAGTGTGTTGTCCTGTGTGTTCGTCGTAAATAGTTGTCTCCTGTACATATTTGTGTTGTGAATATTTGTCGTCTGTGTGCTGTCCTGTCCCCGTCCTGTAAATAAACGTCTGTGTTGTGTTCGTCAACTAAAGGACTGATCATTCTGTGTGTCATCATCATCATCTAACATCATACACAACCACTATACAAGTTTAAAAGAACCCGACGGATTTTTAAGGATATAGGAAATCCGTAACAGTATATATTTACCACTGCTTGATCTCCAAATAACTCCCCGAGGTGATAATAAATTCGGTAGAGCTGCTAAATCCAAGTGAAATGTTAATATTTTGTTGCTATTGTAAGCAAAAGTCATGCAGGTCATTCTCAGATTCAACTTCAATACAGATTGTGCGAGAAAGTTTATTATTTTTTTTTTATTTTATTAAATTCGTGTCCTTTTCAAAATAAATATCGAAAATATTGTAGTACAAATCATTTTACACCATCCTAATTTTCAAACTTTATCTTTTCTACCATATTAATGATTTTGTGGTATAAATATATTTTCTATGACGAATGAATTTTAAAAAGAAAATATTTTACCTCCAATTTCTAACCTTAAACTTGAGAATTCGAAAGGATTATTAAAAGAGTCTCGAGTTACCATAAATAGTTTCTTTCATTACCATTCCGAAAGAGCACCAAGTTTTGCAATTCTAAAGGAATACAGAAATATAATCTATATCTATCTATACTTATAATAAAGCTCAATGTGTGTGTGTGTGTGTGCGTGCGTGTGTGTGTGTGTGTGTGCGTGTGTGTGTGTGTATTGGCGCTCTACAGGCCAGACCATTGAACCTACAGCTACCAAATTTGGTACATGTATACCTTGGAGGTCCGGAATGTGCACCTCGCAGCCCTTTTTTCGAATTTGTAATTAGAATTTGAATTAATTAAAATTAAAGCGAAATTTCGACGTTTTTCCGCTATAACTTCCGAAAATATGATTGCATAAACATGATTTTAACATCAATTTAAAGATAAAAAAATTAGCTTTCTAACGGTATCAGTGTTTTTAATTTATAATGTAAGCTTCTATTTTTAAAGAATTTTTAAAGAAATATTTTGACCATGTTTTTATCACGTGCCTGGATAAAATAAAAGAATGCCGGAAGTTCGAATAAAAAAAACTATCATCGCAAAATAAATCAACAGAAATGCAACTTTCAGCACGTGACTGGATAAAATAAAATAAATATAAAATGTGATATTTTCTTTAAAAAATAAATGCAAAGCAAACATTTCTACAATCTTTTGCAATATCTATATCATTAACTCAATAAATCTTCTTTATTTACAGTAAACCTGATTGAATTTAGACAGGATATGCATTGAAACCCCGACTTAATGGCATATTTCTATAATCGTTTGCAATATCTGTATCATTAATTCAATAATTTTTTTCCCTTTTTCGCTTTTTTTAAAAAAACATATTTAATATTTTGACAACATCATCGAATTTTTTTTTTAATATTTTGGAAGCATAACCGATGGTTAAAACTGACTGATTTATAAAATTAAAAAATATTATAAGGAAAAGGTGTACTTTTAGAACTTTCTGTCCATCATCTTAAAGAAAATATTAATTTCAGTTCAATCAATGCCCGGAATTACTTCAAGGCTAATGAATATGTGATTTAATTGAAAATTTTAGAACGCTTTACTCATGGCGAATCAGCTGGTCGCCAAAGGCGGCTGGTATATAATAATGAATATTTGTTGATTCTTGTTTTATGTCCTGTTTACCGTTCATCCTATTTCGATAAAGCATTGCCAAATTATTGATTGATTGCACTTAGTATTATTTTTTTCGTTCTGCAGAAACGTGCCGGGTGCCAACTATTAATACATAGGAAATATTGTGAACAATGTAAAAATGAGACCCTTTCTCTTTATTAATTTTGAACTTCTGTACTAAATAGGAAGAAGAGTTTTATAGATTTTTATTCCTGTGAATAAGATTCATAAGGCAATCGACTTGAAATTAGGTTCGTTTTTGTCATTCTCTAATAATTTAAAATTAGGAAATCAATATCCAATTTTCTTTTCTTGCCAAAAGAAATGTTGATACAGCCGATGGATCAAAAACTTCGCAATAATCTATAGGATTTAAGCTATCCAACCACGTTAAAAACACTTGCTATCGACCACATAGGCGAACTTTTTAAAAATTTCTTATAGTCCAGACTTTTCTCTTTCCAAAACAGTTTATTTTTTCTAAGAAAAGGAAAGCCTGGCCAGGGACACATATTCTTTCAGCTAAAAATTGTCTTTAATTTTCCTAAAACTTTAATTTTCATAAAAATTCTCCACCGTTAACGTATTTTAAAATCTAATAGAGTTATTAACATAAAAATGTCAGCGTGTTTTTTTAAATAATATGGGCAATAAAATGAATTAAACGTGTTATTTTTTGGTGAAATACTTTTTCATTTATAGTTGTGTTTAGAAAAATTAATTTATGAAAAAAATGCATGCATACGTATATTTTTACCCATAAGTTCTTTGCATCTCAAAATGTTTCTTATCTTTTGGTTCATTTCATTCATCGTTATATTCAATAATTTGTGTACAAAGAGCAATAGGATAGCTGAATTATAATTATGTGTAAAGTGCTAACCGTTTTTGTTAAATTTCATTAAAATTTATTACAAAATTTTTCTGTTTCTCAAAATTAATTATATTTTCAAACATTTTTGTTTTGTTTATAGTATTTTGTATTAGAATTGAAAACATGTCTTAAGACAATAGTTTTAAAAAAATGCATTTTTTTTAAATAATGTAATTTTTCATAGTTAAATTTAAAAGTTTTTTTGTAAATATTTCAAGAAAGTTTTAGACAGATTTCAGTAATCTTATACTATAATACGAGGAATGGTTGCCAAGTCGAAAATCGCCCTAGAATTAATAAACTCCGGTAAACTTGGGGGTCTGGGGTTTTTGGCCACGAGGAATCGATTGGCGCCGGTTTTGAAGCGCTGCGGTCGAGCAGTTCGGAGTTACAGATAGGATATTTTCAAACTTTATTAGTTCGCCATAATGGCTAATAGGTTTCAAGCGGTAACGTGCTGCCATCTATAGCCAATATGGTGAACTAATAAAGTTTCCAGAAGATGATCCAGAACTGATCTCGAAATGGATGATCCATAACCCGTGTGGTGATATGAATCCAAGCGCTCCGTGCATGGTCAGCAAACATATAAGAGACCAGTGCAGATGGGGATTTCCAATGGAACATCAAGACATGACATCGATGGTGGACGATGAAAAGCCGAGGTTTAACCGGTTATCTTTTCACCAATGGTTTCACAAATTTTCTTATGGCATGTATTGTTTTGATAAATCACAATTGAAAATTTAAATCTTCGAGTTAGCTTCGATACCTGTTTTCTCCGAGCGGAGCTCGGTCACCCGCTGGTAATAATTAAAAAAAACTATCTGAAAATAACATAAGCAGAATTTAGAGGAAAACGTATCAGATTTCTTCATAATTCCGAACGGAATCGATAACCGTCTCTGCTTTTAACGAGCTTTCTTTGTGGTCTGTTTATTTGGCGATTATAATATAGATAAAGTGGTCGTCTGATCGTTTTCCAATCCGAAGGCGACGAAGAGGTTTGTATTGTAAATGGAGCTCAAACCTCGGCGTGTTTTCTCGAGTCATTAAGCATTGCGAATGCAGAGGATTTGATTGAAGGAACGGATCAGTTACATTAATGAGCCATTTAGAGAACACAAAAGGACTGTGGCAAAGAGTTTCAGCAATCTGGAGCTGCAATGAGCTAACACGTAGGACAGCATTTCTCTTTTAAAAAATTCTCTGAGTCGAAGAAGATTCAATTTCTAGCGATCTAGTACCTTGCTTTCAGTGGTTAACATCCTGAATATGGTATGGTGCGGTATGGTAAGGTGTGTTTTAGTGTCACAAGGTCCAATTTATTACAAGTTTCACCGTTCACAAGGATTTTTAAATAATTCCATTATGAAATGTGTAAATAAAACTACACAAAAGGATTATGGTAGAGAGTTTCAATAATCTGGAGCTACAATAATACTACAGTACAGGACAGCATTTCACTTTTAAGACATACTGAGGGTCGAAGAATTTTCTGTTTATGTAGACCTAATATCTTTCCTTTTAGTGGTTAACATTCAGAATATGGTATGGTGCGGTATGGTAAGGTGTGCTTTAGTGGCACAAGGTCCAATTTAGGACAAGCTGCCCCATCCACGAGGAGTGTTAAACAATTCCATTATAATATGTGTGTAATGAAAGAAAGATGTACTGTAAAAGTGTCAAAAGTTGAGAAAGGCCAACATTTTTGGACGTCCCGATTTCAAGCCAATGTTCGGGCATGGCCGTTCTTCTTCTATTTCTAGCTGCTAAGTTTGTGAATATGCCCCCTGTAAAAAGTGAGTGTGACTCATTAAGTAGCTAAGTAGTACTATTGGAACTAGTTGGCTCTACTGAGCAAAGAAGAATTGCTCACTCGGCTCAAATAGCTGACAGATAACCGTCAGTGGGCTTATAAGGTACTGAGTGGTATGGTTTTGGTTTTTTGGCGCAAGGTTCCATTCAAGACAAGCTTCGCCATCCACAAGGATTTTTAAATAATTCCATTAAAAACTGCGTAAATAAAAGAAGGACGTATTCTAAAAAATGTCAAAAGCTGAGAGACCTATGATTAAGAATTATTTGGAACAAGAATAAAAATAAATCTCGAATGTCGAATGCTATGAAGGAAACCAATGGTTTTTAAAAAGTCAAAAAGTTTTGCTTGAGGTTTCTCACCCACCAAGTCACGTAAATTTAAAATAGGCGAATGAAAGTGACTTAAACGATCGGAAGTAAAAGTAGAATATTGAATAAGGATATGTGCCACAGAATGGATCACTCCACAGTCCGTACAGTGAGGGACCCGTTCACCAAACAACAAATGTCTATGTGCATATCGTGCGCGTTCAATAAGTGGAATGAATATGGGGCTTCCATCATATGCTAGTTAAACATTAAAATTTTAAACATGAAGCCTTAATTGACTTATCTCGATAGAATTCTACCTGAGTGATTTAAATATAAATTGCAGAAGAAGGGATATATCGTTTATCTTTTGCTTATTCGGATTTATTAAAAATAACAATTATTGTAGTTAATGAAAGAATTAAAAAAATTATTCTTATTTATGTGTCATACTTAAACAAGAAATTGTACTCATAAAAATAATTGCATATGTTTTCTTAAATAAAATTTCCAAAGTTTAGAAAACTTCTTAAATACACTGATGGAAAGAAAATCCCAACACAAAGAAGGAGCTGTGCTAGATAAGCGAAATTTGGTAGGCGTGTTTATACATCTGAAAGATGACGTCGATTCAAATTTCGAGTTACGCGCGTAAGTGTAACACTAGTAGTGACACTATGAACAAGCAAATGAGGTTTGCTCTAAATAAGCGCTGTAAGATTCGTGGTCGTTATTTACAGTTGAGATTTGACGTAGTGGGTTAATGCTAGTCAAGGATGCCTCTGAGAAGACGAAGAAGCAATTATCAACAGCTCACTGAGTTTGAACGAGGTCGTGTTTTAGGGCTACGAGAAGGTGGGTTGCCTTTCCGCAAAATTGCTGAAAGACTTGGCAGGAATGTATCCACTATGCATTAGTATTGGCGGCAGTGGTCAAGGGAAGGTACTGCCTCAAGAAGGCCAGATTCTGGGTGGCCACGTGGTACTACTGAGAGGGAAGACCGTCGTATTCGGCGTATGGCTGTGGCTAATCGCATTGCGTCTGCAGCTGAAATTCGAGCTGCAGTTGGCCCCACAGTGACACAACGAACTGTTACAAATCGGTTACTTCAAGGACAGCTCTCAACCAGACGCCCTTCACAGTGCATTCCATTGACTCCAAACCACTGCCGCTTGCGACGTGAGTGGTGTCAAGCTAGAACTCATTGGAGGATGGAGTGGAGTTCTGTTGTGTTTTCTGATGAAAGCTGGTTCTGCCTTGGTCGCAGTGATAGCCATTTGTTGGTTAGAAGGAGGCCAGGGGAACGCCTGCTAGTGACCTGTCTGCGGTGACCTGCTAGTGACCTGTCTGTAACCCAACATGCTCTACAGAGTGTCGACATGTTTCCTTGGCCTGCTAGATCACCAGATCTTTCTCCAATCGAGCACGTATG
>JAPMOQ010040802.1:184469-209105 GCA_026543055.1 Argiope trifasciata | reverse complement strand
TTTTTCGAATTTTTAATTAGAATTTGAATTAATTAAAATTTAAGCGAAATTTCGACGTTTTTCCGTTATAACTTCCAAAAATATCATTGGACAAACATGATTTTTACATCAATTTAAAGATTAAACAATTAGCTTTCTAACGATATCAGTTTTTTTAATTTATAACGTAAGCTTCTATTTTTAACGAATTTTTAAAGAAATATTTTAATCATGTTTTTATCACGTGACTGGATAAAATAAAAGAATGCGGAAGTTCAAATAAAAAAAAATTATCATCGCAAAATAAATCTACTGAAATGCAATTGTCAGCACGTGACAGGATAAAATAAAATAAATATAAAATGTGATATTTTCTTTAAAAAATAAATGCAAATGATTCTATGATCTTTACAATATCTGTATCATTAATTCCATAAATTATCTTTATTTACAGTAAACCTGATTGAATTTAGACAGGATATGCATTGAAATCGCGACTTAATGGCATATTTATGTAATCGTTTGCAATATCTGTATCATTAATTCAATACTTTTTTCGCTTTCCCGCTTTCTTTGAAAAAAAAAAAAAACATCTTTCATATTTTAGCAACATCATCAAAAAAAAACCTTTTTAATATTTTGGAAGCATAACCGATAGTTAAAACTGATTGATTTATAAAATTAAAGAATATTATTAGGAAAAGGTGTTCTTTTAGAACTTTTCGTCCATCATCTTAAAGAAAACATTGCTTTCAGGCCAATCAATTCCCGGAATTACTTCTAGGCTAATGAATATGTGATTTAATTGAAAATTTTAGAACGCATTACTCATGGCGAACCAGCTGGTCGCCAAAGGCGGCTAGTCTGTCATAAAGCTGTTACCTCCGAGAATGACTTGCATGATATTTGCGTACTATAGCTACAAAATATTAACCTTTGACTTGGTATTAACATTTATACAGAATATTTTGTGTCCTCGGCGAGTCCTTGGTAAATAGATACGGTTGAGATTCATTTTTTTAAGATTAAAATTAATGCGATATTTCATTACCCATCCCTTAGGTGTAAGCAATAAGCTGACTAAGTTTCATCGCAATCGGTTGAAGGGTTTAGAAAGACATAAGAGACACACAGACAAACATTCCTTTTCATAGAAGATTAATTAACATTTATATAGAAGATTCATTACAATTTATATAGAAGATTAATTACAATATTCGTCATTTAATGTTAGAAATAATTATTCAATATCTAATCTTCCGAATACATTGTTATTAATTATCTCTGGGAAATACTTGAGTAATCATTTAAAAGCGAAAAGTGAGATACTTCTGAAACGAGCAGTCACATTCACTTAAAACACCAAAACTATTATCTCAAAAGTTTCCTTCAATGAAAACTGACCTTTTCACTACCGAAACATGTTTTCTTTTCTAAACCCTGAGGGAAAAACATTGAGAAAACTTTATATCCTTACAATATACATTTTTTTCTGCCCTTTCGCGTGCTTAAAAGTCATCCATCGCATGATGAAAATGTGAGTCGAAGAAAAAAGAAACTGAAACAGGAAAAAAATCGTGTAAAGAAGTTATTTTTTTCCAGCTAATTAGAAGATTATATAGAAAAACAACACAGCAGAAACAAAACAAAAAAGTTAAAGTTTATTTGTTTAGATGTTTCTTCTCTTTCTGTAAAGAATGAAATAGAATAAGTAAGCCTCGGGTATTAAATTGATAATTCCTAGTAGCTCACTTAAAACAAAAATTAATGAAAATATATTGATTTATATGTTCATTTACAAATAAAAAAAAACTAACAAAAATATTTAACTTCCATGGGAGACATATAACACCTTTGTAAAATTTTGATAAAGGAATTAGCATTTAGAAAACTCCTTTTAATCCAAAATTTTGAAATTTATGAATGTTCATTTTATATTATGACGTTAATTGCAATATTCATTATTTAATGCTAGAATTAATTATTCAGTATCTAATTTACCGCAAACAGTGGTATTATTATTTGCTGCAAAATACTTTACAGTCATTTAAATGTAAACAGTCAGATACTTCTGAAACGAGCTGTCACATTCACTTAAAACATCAAAACTATTATCTCAAAAGTTTCCTACATTGAAAAATGTCCTTTTCACTAGCGAAACATGTTTCCTTTTCTAAACCAAAAAAACCTTTTTTATTATGTAGTTTATATATTTTTTCCAACCGTATGTTTTTATACCCTGTGGGAAAAACTTTGAGAAAACTTTATATCCTTACAATATATTTTTTCCCGTCTTTTCGTGTACTTAAAAGTCCTCCATCGCATAATGAAAATGTTAGAAAAAAAAAAAAAGAAAAAGAAACAAAAACAGGAAAAAAAACTGTGCAAAGAAGTTTTTTTCCGAGCTAATTAGAAGATTATATAGAAAAACAACACCGCAGAAACAAAACGAAAAAGTTAAAGTTTATTTGTTTAGATGTTTCTTCTTTTTCTGTAAAGAATGAAATAGAATAAATAAGCTTCCGGTATTAAATTGATAATTCCTAGTAGCTCACTTAAAACAAAGTTTTAATCCTTGCAACTTTCTGGTACGCATCTCAAATTGTTCTATCAGGATATTTTATTTTTCGTTGGATTAAATCTTTCTTCGATAGAATGGATTCATGTGGTTTGGTTTTAGAAAATAATTGAAAGTAAGTGAATATGCGTGCTTATTTTGAAAGAACTGCTTTCTGTTTCATTTGCCTTTGATACAAGTACATATTTTATACACGGATTTCATTCTTAGAAGAGTCTTCTGTAATTTAAGAGTTCAATTTATGCTAAAGTTAATCTAGGCTTAGAAAACGTTTTCATAAGGCAAACATCGAATTAGCGGCACAACAATGCAAAAATTATTTCATAGGGAAGAATTATGTATTTTCTCTTTTCTCTATTATCCAGTAAAATTAATCGAATTTTTTATTGCTTGATATTATTGAATATACTACATTTGACACTAAAATGTGTAAAATTAATAGAATTAAGTATTTGATATTTTGAGGGAATCTTCTAGACTTCTCAAATAAATAGGAGACATTGTTAATTCTGTCATTGACAAAATTAATCCTATTTAATGAAAAAATAATTTGATTTGTTATTCTTTTCCTTCGTAGTTAATTCATTGCAAAAATTTGAACAAATACATTTCTGAATGCCAACATTCTTATTTGTTTCTAAAAAATCACTACGCATAAATAAAATAATGTATTCTAACTTATAAATAATCATTTTTAAAATATCTCACTCCTTGTATAAAATACTTGGATATTCTAACATTAATTTCAAAAATTCCATTAACGATTTCACAACAAATTATTTATTATGAAATACGAGCTTTTTACCATAGTTAAAAGTCAAGATTTGTTAGATTGTAAATTAATGTGCCTCTTATACATTGAGATGTTTAAAAAATATTTACTAATAAGAGTCGAATTATTTATTCTAGTTAAAATTTAAAGAATTCTGATCATTTTACAATCTTTCTATACCATTTTGAACTCGAAATACATAGTCAACGTGCACACTCTAAGCAATGTAAAAAGGATTTCAGAGGAAATATTTTTTTTTTCTTTCTCTATTATCCAGTAAAATTAACAGAATTTTTTATTGCTTGATATTATTGAACATACTACATTTGGAACTAAAATGAGTGGACTTTATGAAATGAATGGAATTTATATATTTAAGCTTTCAGGGAATCTTCTGGATTTCTCAAATAAATCGGAGATATTTTTGTTCTTTCACTGGCAATATTAACTTTATTTAATGAGAAAATTAATTCTTTTTATTTGCTATTATTTTCCTTCATAAGTAATTCACAGAGAAAATTGGAAGAAATGCATTTCTAACTGCTGTTACGGATTTCCTATATTAATCCGTCGGGTTCACCCGTATAGTGGGTTTGTACGGTGTGAGGAGAGATGAACACTCAATGATCAGTCCTTTAGTAGACGATACAACACAGGCGTTTATTTACAGACGAGACGCACACACAGCAGCACACAATAACAACAGTAGCTCACAAGTAGTTACAATATCCGCAGCACTGGCTATGGTACTCGACGCTGCTTCCTCAACAGACTACAAGGCACACAACTCAGTTCAGCACTTGTTTGGCTCGGCCACATCTTGTCTTCTCCCCTGGAGGACTCGTTATCTGACGTCGATTCCGACTACTCTGCTCTCAGCTTGAAACTGTCGCCCTTATATAGTTTCCAGAATGCGTGGCTAGAAATGTCTCGACCCATCAGGGCGTATCTGCATGTATCTTGCTTCCTGATGGACGAATCGGGAAAATGCTCAATGTTTCGGGTACTTTCCATTTTGTCGCCAAAGTAGCCAAATTCGTCGCCAAGCTCCGGGATCATTTCTAAGAGCACCCGCAGCGCCCAGTACATAATACTGTAAGTCGTTCTTTCCAGTGAAGGAACCAATCATGCTGGGAAGCAGCGTGCACGGACTCAAAATATTCGTAACAATACCAAAACTCTTATTTATTTCTAAAATATCACTACACATAAATTAAATTATGTATTCTAACTTATAAATTATTACTTTTTAAATATATCATTCCTTGTTGTAGTTGGATATTTGGATATTCTAACTTTATTTTCGAAAATTAAAGATCACTCGCCAAACTATTTATTATGAATAATGAACTTTTACCATAGGTAAAATCTACACTTATTAGCTCGTAAATTTATGTGCGTCTTATAAATTAAGAAGTTAAAAAAATTAATTATTTATCATTATTCTAATAAAAATTTATAAAATTCCGGTTATTTTACAACTTTCTAAATCATTTTGAACTCAAAATAAATAGTTAACGTGCAGACTCTACACAATGAATAAATATTCATTCTTTAAATAACTATCAAATTTCTTCTTCTTTCTTATTCAATACTTCTACTCTATTATTTTAACTAGGTATTATCTGCATGTAATATTATGTCTACAATGGTGTAATAAATGTAAAGAAAACTTCAAAAAGATTAACTGGGTGTATCGCTGAATTTGGAAGGGCAATATTTTACTTAAGTTACTTCTTGGGAATAACCTGACCTCAAAAAACTAGTATAAAAATATTTTAATTAAGTTTACATAAAAATTTATTTGCAAAGTTAACATTTTTCCTCTTAATTTACTATTCTACAAAATTTATTTTTATGTCTTTATATTCTAAAAGGTCCAAAGGCTTACAATGAGATCTGATTTAATTTAGAATACTGATTTCACTAAATTAAAGAATATTTTTAATTTTTACAGAAATATTTTGCATTGTTTTTATAGCTGAAATTGTGCACTTAACGAATTATGACGAAGTCGTATAGTAGTATCTTAATAAGCCAGTAGCAACCACTAAACATTGGTGATCCCTTTTGTCTATCGGATATGTTAAGCGACTGAAAATCGTAAGGTCGCGAGTTTCATCCTTGGCGAAAATCAATCTTTCCATTAGCGCGACACCATAAATACTACTAGCCACAGTAGCAGTAAATGTATTTACTATGCCTGTGTTAGTTTTAATAAAACAGAACAAACATTTAAAAAAGTAATATAAAGGTAGATGAATCCATGTATAGATTTTCAGCTTCCAATATATACAAGTCCATTGTTAGTAATTAGAGGTTCGAAACTCCTTTAAATCATTTTTGCAATTTCTTTGAAATAAAGTGTCCGAAAAAGTAGAGCAGGATTTTATTTTCTAAAATATTGTTCGCTAGCATGCACTTTTAAATATAATGTTTTATCAAGTTAGGCGGGGAATTGCATAAAAATACTTTCGATTCTGTAGAAATGAATTAGAAATTTTTCAAAAGATTTGTCCCTATAGTCAAAATTGTCATTAGAGCAATGTTTTATACGCATTTATTATATACAAACAAAATTAAAATCTTCCATCTTATCAAAATATAGAGCAATACATGCATTTTTAGATTTAGGGAGCTTATGACAAATTTTACTGACAATATTTATTTCAAAAATGACAATTTATACGATACCGAAAATTTCTCGTAGGTAAATGTGTTTCTATAATATATCTATACTACAGACACACATAATTATCATTACTTGAAAAAAAAATTGTTTCTAGAGCATAATATTTTTCACTTTAAATAATAAACAGTTTTAACTTCATGTTATTAATAAATAGAAGGAAAACTTGACAAAATGAATAGTTAAGTTTAGCACGGAAGCTGTACATTAATGGCAAAATAAATTATTTTTGTACAATCTAATATTTTCTATGAAATAACAGATTTCAGCAATGAAGTATCTTTTAAAATTCTAATTCTAAATGTTAATACTGAAGTTAATTATAATACAGTTCTTCGTATGCAGAATTATTAGAAAAATATAATTTTTATAGTAAATGAAAATGCTGATTTTATTCATTTTTGGTGAACTCATCAAATGATTCGGTACTTGGCATTTGCATTTTTGTTATTTTCTGATATTAATATTTGTTATTTTCTCGTATTGTTATTTTCTGATTCCGCAATTTTAGTAACTTTTTGCAATATATTGTTACAAGCCTGTTAAGTTGTATCATACCATTGTAATCTGTATTGGATGCTTCAAGGTATCATGTGAGAGATCCCTGAGCATGGCTACAAAAATTGGTGACATGGTTAGAATTTGGGCGACCTTGGCGACAAAAGGAATTTTATAGAGGAATATAGGTGGTCTGTACATTTTATCAACTGGAAACAATTTTTCTTAGTAGCATGGAGGACTTTACAAAGATTACATAATTTCCTGTCATCGACATCACGTCCCGTTGAAAGATTATAAGAAGCAAACACTCAAGTGGAGTGGATTTTTGGACAGCTCTGTCGAGAGTGAGTAACAAACACGCAAATTTTCACATTTAAAATATTAGTCTAGATATTCACATATGCAACATCGATTGGGTCTTAACGCTTATTTTAAAGGTTTCAAAAAGATGAACCTCCACAAAAATGTAACTTTTCTTTCGTTTGATTCATTTTAAAACACCAACCGAAGCAGTGGTTTCCGAAGATGTGAATTTTGATTGAAAATTTCTTATTATTGAAATTACTTTTTTGCTATTGTCAAAACAAAACAAAAAAAAATCCGTGATTTTTGTAATTTTTAATGTTTTTAATTATGAGTTTAAATTCTAATTTCCCATTCTGAGTTCAAAAAGAATAAAATAGATTAAGCAATTGCTCCAAAAATTGTATTTGTTATTTTTGATCTCACGAATTTCCAAAAATGAGTGCTAAATCAACATATGTAAAATGCACTATACAGGTTAAAGAGAATTTAAATTTGTAATGATAAAGTTATATATATAAAACATCATACATTTTTAGTTTCAAATGACAAGCAAGCTATGCATTTTCAATGTTTCTTACATTTTTTTTTTTACATAAAATCTGTTCAAATTAGTTTTAATACTTACTTATCTAATAAAAAAGAATGAAAAAATATTTTTAACAAATTTTTTATTTCATATAAAAAATATTCTTTCAAAAACAAATGATAAAGGTGAAATGAATTTAAGATAAGGTAAGATGACTTTTTTTAATAATTAATAAGTAAATTCCGCATGCATAGATGCTAGCATGTAAAACACAACAAGAATAAAATGCCCTCATAAAACGAGTGTGCTTTGATCCAAGAAAATTCTCAAAACTAAGTCATTACTTTAAATGATGTACGAGAACTCCTTTAGTTAACGCCCAGGGTTTGTTTGTTTTATTTATTTCCAAAGAGAGGGATAAGAAACAATTAAATAAATAACGTTGAAATTTTTCTTATCTTTTTTTCAACCGATGCTGTTTTGCTAAGTAGCTTACTAATTAGTCGCCAAAAAAAAAAAAAGCTTTCAGACTTTTTTTTTCTGCCAGTTTTTTGAGGAATATTCTTTGAAAGAGTTTTAGGTAACAGTGAGATTGATATTAAAACCATAAGGAGAAAATAATATATATTCGTAGAGTGTAAGATCTGTTAGAATCTAAAAACTTTTTTAGTTGTGAAAAAAAAAATCTGATATTCATAAAACAAAAATGTTACTTTTAGAGGCTAAGAAAATAAGTGAATGTGATAGATCTGGTTGAACGCACATAGGATTGCTTGCTCAAATAATTTTGTAACGGATAAAATATTCTGCTATGCTCTGCAGTAAATAGGTTTTGACATATTTTGTTGAACAAAAGTTCTGATTCATAATTAACTTTGTCCAGCCACGTAAGTTTGAAAATTATTTGAGAAGCAGTGCTTAGTGGTGACACTGATACTGAAAGAAGATTTTGGTATCGTGATTGAAACCCACAATGGATTGATCCGAAAACTAGAAAATATATAATTTTGGAAAAAAAATTAAGAAAGCAATTGACACCAAAAGAATTTGCATTGAAAAGGGATTTTCATCCAAACACTCTCGGTTCAATTATTTTAGATATTAATGGCGGGTTTTCAATCATTTAAAAAAAAATTCAACTTTTTGAACACGATTTGTAATCATAAACGAATCGTAATTAGTTTCCAAACATTATGCAAGTTTTGTTTGTTAGAAAATTGTTTTTACTTCGTCATTCAACATCTTCTCATTCCAACTAATTTTACAGAATGATATATTTACACAAAAGTTTTTCATATTCGTCACTTTCTTTATTTCCAAATCTATATGAAGAAAATGAATGTTTTTCTGCTTTTATGCCTTCCTCAACCGTTCATCCGATTGCGTAAAAAACTGGGTCAGCTTATTGTTTACATCCGCGAGATGGTTATAAGCATAGTACAATGATCTAACATTGAAAATAAAAATTTTGATCTAAACAGCATTAGTTTACCAAGGATAAATTCCCAAATAAATAGCCTAGGAGACAATAGATTCTGTAGGAATGCTAAATCCAAGCTAAATGCTCATATTTTGTAGCTATAGTACGCGAATGTCATGCAAGTCCTCTCAGAGGTAACTGTATTACAGATTATGCGAAAAATATTGGGGCAGGCCAACATTGAAATTTTTTAATTTTAATTAAATTTTAGAGTTTTTCTCAGTAACAGCTACAAATAGCGTAGTACAAATAATTATGCAGCATCTTAATTTAAAAAAATATCATTCAGACTAATATAGTCGAAAAGATATTTAACGAAAATATGACGATTTTACAGTACAAATATATTATCTAGAGCTAATCAGTTTCATGAAAAAATGTTTTAATCACATTTTCTAAAATTAAACTTGAGAATTCTGCACGAATTTCAGACGAATCACGAAATACAATAAGAAGTTTCTTCATTACCATTCTGAAAGAACACCAAGCTTTACAAGGAATTTTTACTCGTTTTGCATTTTATATACTGTCGTACCGTTTATGCTATTTCAATAAAACATTTGCAAAGTATTGCTTTATTTCACTTAATATTTTTTTTCGGCGGCAGCAAATTTCCGGGTATTAGCTAGTAATAAATATCAGCACAATCAAAGAAGCGATAATCGATCATTAGGACTGTTTCTCTGCTTTTTGGCGAAACCATGACTTTTTAAAAACCACTAACTTATCAAATCTGTCATAATTATTGCTTGGCGGCTTCCAACTGATTGCTTGCTTGACGCTACACGAAGATATTGTTGGAATTATTTCTTTGGTCTCCACAATCGCCAAATATTGCATTAAAGCGACAATTGCAGAGAATTAAGTTGGCGCGATTTCATTCAATTTTTGAACAACTGATTGCTTGCTTGGCGCTACAGGAAGACACGGAAGTAAGAATTATTTCCTTGTTTTCTGAGAAATTTATTAAAACTGAATTTGAATTCTGTAATTACAAATTACTCGGAAATCTTTATTTCTGACTGATGGTCACCGAAAATGGCGCAAATATTGCATTAAAGCGACAACCGCAGAGAAGGAAGTTGGCGCGATTTCGTTTAATTTTGAACATCCATCATCCGGGTTCTACAGCCACTGTCAAAAAGTGCAGGTAACAGACTTCGGTCGGAACACGTTTGTGTCTCATAGATCTCGTTGTCATGCTTAAGTCGTTATTCAAGAACGAAGAATCTCGGAGTGCATTGCAGAACATTCATCATCAGGATGTTTGTGTGCGCATAGAAACAGAAAGTTTGTCTCAAGAGTTTTGAATGTAGAAAATTCTACTCTTCTAAGCCTTTAAGAACTGATGCTGTTTAGAGAAGTTATGTAACAGAAACTACTTTGAGTAAAGATTTCAGAATGATACTATTTGCATACTTTGTGAATATTTACATACTTAATCTTCCAGCGGGGGCGGCCGTCATACCAACATGAAAGGTTGCGCGTATTTCCCACATACGCTATAGTAAATTGTAAATTTTCAAGAACGTAATTATTAAAATCATATTGTAAATAGCTTAGAATTAATAACTACAATTACTTTAAACAGTTACTACATTTACTTTTTTACTTAAAGAGAGGTAGAAACAATATAAACATATATTGCAATAACAATATAAAATGACCACAGGTTAACCAAATTGATTTAAAAATAATACAGATGAAATTGTCGATACTTTGACAGAACCATTTGCATATAAAATATAAAAGTGCAAAAAATAATACAGGGTTTGTGTGTAAAAAGGAAAAAGTAATTGAAAGCTAGATATGAAAAGGTAGAAAATAGTTTCATTGCTATTTCATTGCAGCGTTGCAATTTGAGCAAATGTGTTTAGTGTGCTCCAAACATATAAATTTCTGGCAAATCACACAACTGAACCTCGTGATTCTAGACCGCTTTTATTTTTGACAGGTTTTGCATCTTTTTTTCCCTGAAATCACATCTTCTACTTCTTCAATACCTAGTTCGGCTTTGGTCTTCAGCACCTTGGACTTTAGTACACTTTGTAAAAATATGCTTTTTTTAAACATTTTCTTTCGTGAGTGCATTTGTCATCTGCCGCCAGTCTAAAACAACACAGATTTATTTGTAAAATCATACAAAGTCAGATGTGACACAAACTGACATGAACAGTCGCGCGTGTCTCTAAAATATAAATATCGGATAGGTAGAGACCTGTTAACTCCACAAACTGACGACGACAACTGAAAGTAGGTCAAAGGGAGGGCGACAAATAGCCGAGGACAATCGTTCCCAGTGCCACCAGATCTGAAGGTATAAAACGAAACTCATCTCTAGTGTAGCTCTCACATACGCCCACCCGCTGGAAGGTTAATGACGGATGCTTGCTCGCATTTTAAAAATTCCCGTATTACTGTTTATCTTTTCATAAAAATACATTAGTGTACTTAAATTTAGAGTTTTAATCAAAAGGTTGAATTTCATATATAAAACTGACCTGTGAATGGTTCTAAAAACCGACAGAAATTTATCCGTATGAAAAGTAAATATTATCCATTGACCAATGACCATGCAAATATGTCGTAAATATAAATACAGTCATGATAGATAGGTTTCAAACAGCATAAATTAGAAGCACTTGACGATGACTTTTTTGTATTGGAAGCTTTATAAGCCAGTTAACATCCTCAAGACTGAATGATCACTTTTAGTCTATTGGTTATGTTATATGGCTACTAGCCAAAAGATAGCGAGCTCGAGACTAGCCATCGCCAGTAGCAATAGTTACAAAATTTTGTTAAAATGCCATATTTTTTAAAATTTTAAAAAGATTTTATATTAAAAACAAACATACATCACTCATAAAATGATTCTTCCTCTTTAAACTTCATTATTATCCGTGATATTTTCAAAGCACAAAAATATACTTTGATGATTCATTCATTATTCTGAAAACATGATTCAAAATATTAAATTCTATTTGGGAGAGAGCAAGAGTCCCTTTTCTGAGACAGAAGCTCCCCTAAAAGTGATAGGAGGGTGTTTCGGATTGCAGAACAACTCAATGAGGAGGGCAGTAAAAGTTCTAGTGATTCTTCGACCAGTTGCTTAATCCACACTAATTCATTATTAGATCGTTTCAATTTGAAATTTAATCCCAAATTCATGAAGTAGACTTGGGAACTTCCCTCCGAAATTCGTCAAAATAATGTTTTAAACATTCTCTTTTTCCTTATATTTTGCAGAAGGAAAGAAATTTCGGTTTAGATAATAATTTATTTCTGTTCATGTCACGAAATGTAGTGCTACTTTTATACAATCAATGGCAAATTTTTCACTTAAAGAAAGCAGTTAAAAAATTATGAAACCTTTAAAATCAAATTATATCATGCTTTAAATTTTTTATCAAGTTATGACTGGAAAGTTATGACTTTTTTATCAAGTTATACTTGTAAAATTTTCTATTTCAATATGCTTTTACTCTTGCAAACGTCGGAATTTCACATTATTAATAATAAAACAAGGGGAACTAGGAAGATTAAGAATTTTCACTCTGATTTCTTCAACGTGAGTATCAGTAATTATTTGACTTTATGTGATATCTTTATGAAAGGCATTACAATGTCGTTGCTATTTATCTGTGTTATGTCAAGCGTTACTATGCGTGATTCCAATTTTAGATGGAAAAAACTCATTTGCCATATATATATATATATATATATATGTATATATACACTGATGGAAAAAAATCCTAACACCAAGAAAAAATTATAGTACAGTAATGAAATTTTAGGAATACGTTTGTCTCTGTCACATATTTCATTGATTAAAGTTTCAAGTTCACAGGTAAAGCCATTTCAAATGAGAAATGTTGGTACATTAGTAACCGGTGTAGCCGCCAGAATTTTGTATGCAAGCATGCAAACGTGCATGCATTGTGTCGTGCGTGTGTCGGATATCAGTTTGTGGGATGGAGTTCCATGCCTGTTGCACTTGGGAGGTCAATGCAGGGACGGTTAATGCTGGTTGTGGATGAAGCTGGAGTTGTCGTCCAATGATGTCCCATACGTGCTCGATTGGAGAAAGATCTGGTGATCTAGCAGGCCAAGGCAACATGTCGACACACTGTAGAGCATGTTGGGTTACTACAGCGGTATGAGGGCGAGAATTATCCTGTTGGAAAACATCCCCTTGAAGGCTGTTCATAAATGGCAGCACAACAGGTTGTATCACTACGTGTAAATTTGCAGTCAGGGTGCGTGGGATAACCGCGAGAGTTCTCCTGCCGTCATACGAAATTTCTCCCCAAACCACAATCCCAGGAGTAGGCACTGTGTGTCTAGGCAGCAGACAGGTCATTAGCAGGCGTTCACCTGCCCTACTTCTAACCAACAAACGGCTATCACTGTGACCAAGACAGAACCGGCTTTCATCACAAAAACATCTCCACTCCGTCCTCCAATGAGCTCTAGCTTGACACCACTCACTTCGCAAACGGCAGTGGTTTGGAGTCAGTGGAATGCACTGTACAGGGCGTCTGGCTCGGAGCTGTCCTTGAAGTAACCGATTTGTAACAGTTCGTTGTATCACTGTGGTGCCAACTGCAGCTCGAATTTCAGCTGCAGACGCATTGCGATTAGTCACAGCCATACGGCGAATACGACGGTCTTCCCTCTCAGTAGTACCACGTGGCCGCCCTGAACCTGGTCTTCTTGAGGCAGTACCTTCCCTTGACCACTGCCGCCAATACTCATGCACATGGGATATATTCCTGCCAAGTCTTTCAGCAATATCGCGGAAAGAAAACCCGCCTTCTTGTAGCCCTAGAACACGTCCTCGTTCAAACTCAATTAGCTGTTGATAATGGCTTCTTCGTCTTTTCAGAGGCATCCTTGACTAACATTAATCCACTACGTCAAATCTCAACTGTAAATGACGATCATGAACCTTACAGCACTTATTTAAAGCAAACCTCATTTGCATGTTCATAGTGTCGCTACTAGCGCCACACTTACGCGCGTAGCTGAAAATTTGAAACGATGTCATCTTTCAGATGTATAAACACGGCTACCAAATTTCGTTTATCTAGCACAGCTCCTTCTTAGTGTTGGGATTCTTTTTCCATATATATATATATATAGCTTTAACATAATAACGGAAAAAATAAAATTAATGCAAAACATTTTTTTTATGAATATGAGACTGTTACAAGAGCAGCAAATAAATTCAAAGTTATAATGTAATTTTCAGTCTTTTGAAATGCAAAAAGGAGCCAATTAAGCCGCTGGCATTCATTTAAGTAGCCTTCACACATCGTTTAAAGCAATGACTTGCCTTGATTTATTTCGCATCCGTCGCAACCGGTTTTGTCAAAGAATTTTATTCTTGTAACAGCAATTCCATGGCTGCCAGAATACATTAATGCGGGATTCTCTTATTAATTGCCAGGAGCAGAACCTCGCATTCATTTAATTCACTCACTTCCCTTCATTTTGTGTAGAAAGTTCATACATTTTATACCCAGTGGGGATTTTTGGAAAAGGTGTCCTAATTTAATTTATGCACACAATGAAAGTAAAAACAGGGCTTTGTCACGAGCGCATAATCAGCAGACTAGAGTAAAATCTTCCTTTGTTAAGTGTTCCTGTGATTTTATTTAAAATTCTCCCATTTATCAAATCTGATTTATAAAATATTTTACCTTTTCCGTGCACTATAAATTGAATTTCAGAAAATATAGGGGCATTTAAAGATTTTTTGAGGACATATAAAGATTGAGCATTGGGATTTTTGCATCTTTGCTTAATTTCTTGCAATTGATTTTTTTTCTTCCCAAATGTTGAATATTACTGTTTTTGTATTTTAAAGGAATGTATCTTTATCACTGATTATGTTTATTAATTTTCAGTATTTCGCTGTTTTGATTTTTAGGGACCTTGGATTGTAGTTAACATCAAATAAATACTGAATAATCATAAAAATCTGGACAGTTGAAAATTCATGATTTTGCAAGATTATAATCCAAACAAATATTTCAATAAATATGAAATCGAAGTATAGTCATTAAATAATAATTCTTGTTGCTAAAGATTTCAAAGTAGTGACTTTATGAAAAAAAATGAATGAATTTATGCTATCATTCAATTATAAATATCATTTTGCAGCTGAATGCGATACATTTTCCACAAAATACAATTTTTAAGCATAACTTCAAGGGTAATTATAATCTAAAATTGAATGTATTCTCAGTAAAATGCATTGATTCAACAATATTATTTCTAAGCTAGCATATATATAGATATATTTCTTGAAAAGACGATTTCGTAATTTTAAATTATGTTTTTAAAATATAATTGTGTTTATTTCAAGCTCTGAACAGTTAAATGCTTTAAGAGAAATTTAATGTAGGTACACACAGTGAGATTTCTATATTTATTATAATACCATGAAGTAGTATTTATTAGATCAATATTTTTTTAATGCACTTAGCTTAGGCTTTGAAGAAATTTATTGCGCACTAAATGTTTTCAAGAATTTACAGATATGCAAAAATGTTACTCCTTTACTTTTCTTTTTATTAGTTTTTAAACTACTTTTGCTTAATATAAAGGAGTAAAGTGTTATAACATTTTAAAAATGTCTTTAAATTTCGTTGAATTGCGGATCAAAATAAAAGCTTTGAAAATATTTCGGCTATAACGAAAAAAAAGTAAATAATAAAAGAATGGTAAGAAGAAATATATAATCTAATAATTCGATAAAAGTTTTAAGTCCTTTTAAAAATTGAACGAATTCTCTATTCTTACGCCTTTAAGAATATTTTGTCAGGAATATTTAAATTGTCTGAAAGGTTTTAATAGCAAACAAATATGTATTTAAAATAATGAAAATTAAGTAAAAGAAATTGTAGCAATATTTTTTTTTCTGGAACTACAAGTATATGATGTTTTAAAATAGATTTTTGACCTTCAATACTTCTCTAAAATATATTTAATCTTGCTACATCTTCGAAAATGGAAACTTATTAAAGATTTAATTACACAAGTAATTAATAATACTCGCTGAAAAATTTCTATACACTTCTTCTTTATCTAAATAAAACAAATTTATTTCCCCGATATTTTCATTGAATACTTTGAGAGAACTATGATTTTGGAATTTCAGTTTATATAACTGGCATCAGGAATTTAAAAAAAACATGATGTTGATTTATTTCGGAAGAACACTTGGGAAATAATTTTTCAATCAGAAAATATGAAATTTTCTTAAAATCTTGAAACATTTCAGCTGTACAGGGTGGAGAGATTAGCTCCCCTTCCTAACCCTAGATGACAGCTCATTTCCGTTGTCTTGAAAGTTATGCAAAAATTATTTCTTGTTTCCTTGGCAATCACGAAAAGTAGAAGTTCATGTGGAGTGTGAGCGAAGAGTAGCTCGTGAGGAAGAGCAGAAAAAAATTATATTAAGTATCAGTCGGAAACGCAGCTGATTTTTTTTTGAAACTAGTAGTTGATAAAGAAAATAATTTTTTATTGCCGAGGAAAAAATATTCGCAGCCACGATATGGAGTTACTTATCTGAAATGGAATAAAATTAAGGCATGACTTCATGTGAATTAAGGGATGACTAATTAAAAGAACTGTTTCCTGATGTTTTCTTGCTTAGAAGCTTTTTTTTGCAAACAAGAAACCAGAGCATATGTTCAAGAACAGCGCAAAAATACTTCGTTTGTGAAAGGTCTCCTATATTCGATAGATATTTTTGAATAATGCTTTATATTATCAGCATAGTAGTTCTGATTTTGAAATATTATAATATTTTAGTTTAAAAATACAGCTGCAGTTAAAGTCAATGTTTATTATAAATAATTACAAATAATGTTTTAATATTTATTAAATGCACCTCCATGATAATAGTGAGTCAGTATTTCAATTGCAAGTGAAAAAATGTTTGTATAAATAATATAAATAATTTACATAAATAAGTAAATTTATGTTTAATAAAAGAAAAACTTTATTTAAAAACAATTTTTCAGCTCTTTAAACATTAAAGGGCATCTCGTTTATTGAAGGAAGCCACATGAACCAATAATAAAGTAGAGGTTTTATTTGTATATATATATATAGTATCTTATCATATATTTATATATTTAAAGTTAAAAAAAAGCCATGTTGTCTCTCAATCCTTTAGGGTGTCGCATCTATCGCATACTCAGTATAAAGACATTGTTAAATGCTATTTAACATAAGAATAAATATTAATGAATAACTAAAAGATGGTCAGTCAATTTTCTTCCGATATCTCTTGATGAATATTTGTCTAATCTCCCAAAAGAATCAGTTATTGGACCGAAACATAAAAGTCAATCGAATCTAAAACTCTCTTTACTTCCTAACACACAGCCATCAATTTCTAAATATAGATTAACACATAAACACCAAAACTTATCGTCCATCATAAACTTTGAGTTTACCGCCTTGGGGTGAAATCGAGAGACGTTGCCACCGCTAATTCATCAAATTCTGCATAATTAATGCATGCCGGCTGTCAGCTGATTGATTGTTCGTGGCCACACCATGTCGGAAATTGTTTCCCGACAACCCCCGCTCCCAAGGAAAACTTGACATTCTTGAGATAAGAGATTATTTGGGAAGGTTTAGTTTTGACAAATAGCCGCCACATCCCAAAAAGTAATATTGGGATAATAGCAGAGAATTAAGTTAAAGCGGCGGCATTTTATTTTGGGCATCCATCATCCTGGGCGCTGTGGAGGTCTGTCAAAATAAGAAAAGCAATTTCCAAGGGGAACTCAGTGTATTATGCAAATGACGCCTTCATTTTTAGCTCGTTATTCTTACACGGGCGCCTCACGGAATTGTATTTCGAGTAAATTTCATGTTGCCGTTGTATGTGATTTTGATTCTGGAAATATAGAAAAAGAACCCATGAGTTGATGATTGAAATCAATGGTTTCACATTTAAAATTCATTGCCTAAATTTTTATCAGAAAAGAATGTTAATTGACTAGAAATTTTCCTGGCATATATAAAAAGTATGGTAAGTAAACCTGGTAAACAAATTGCGATTCATAAAAATAAATACTTTTTAAGTCAATAAACTGAGGGTGTATTTTTTATATTATCTCATAAAGAATTTTTTTTAAAGTTGTCATATGCGATTTATGACATAAATTTTAATTGAAAAACGAATTTTATTTGAAATAGATTTAATGCCATATTAGATAAATGTTTCGAATTTTCTTCACTGCAAAGAAATTTGAAAACTTTTCAACATGAGAATTTTTAGAAGCAGCCAAAATAACCTTAACTTTGGATTTTAAAAAAGGTTATTGCTTGCCAACTAAATCATAAAAAAATATTCAATTTTTTTTAAATATTTCAATGTTGAATTTTTAACTTTGATTTGGATGACTTAACTTCCTTTTGAAGTTGAAAACAATTCGAATAGAAACAGTACATTGCACATTCACCAGATGAAATGTAATTTTTAGTAATAAAAGTATGACCTTTAGTTAAAAACGAATATTTTGGAGACATACTGAAAACTTTTAGAGTAACTTTAAAAAAGTTCTTTTTATGCTCTCTCGCTTAATATTTTCGTGCACATCTACCAAAGCCAAAAGTTATTTTTCCAGTATATCTTTATTTGTGATAAAGATTTTCTGTACATTAGTTGGCATTTAAAGGCATTAAAAAATGCAAAACCCTCCCAAACATTTATTTCTTTCATTAATGTATTCAAAATTACTTAATTAACTTCCTAAATAAGAATTTTAGAGAAAAAAAAACATTTGAAATACCATGTTATGCCCAAATACCAAACCATGTTTATATCTCATTAGATTTTTGCCAATCTAAATGATATTTGATAAATCGTTCTTCTTATAAATCATCTTCTTAAATCTTCTTATGATGAGAAAACTTTTTTTCCTCACTAAAACATATTAAAAAATTATGAAACGAGCAGATAATTCCTCTGTAGCAAATCTTCTTTAGTGTTTGAAAATCAATTCGTTCCAGACGAACCAAAATCGCAAAAAAGTACATAATACGAAACGTTAATAGTTTAAAAAAAACTAGTTTGAGTAAAGTAAAGTAGATTTTTTAAACTTAAAGTTAAAAAAAATATAAAAAAATCGGTTTTTAATTCCTGATTCCCTTTTATAAGTATTGTGAATATCATAACCAAATTTTAATTAAACTCATTAACGTATGGCAAAACTTACTTGGAAACCAAATTTATATTAAAAAATATATGTAACTGTAATTAGTTCCTGAATATTATAAACCAGTATCGTATCATACCATTAAAACTACATGAATGATCCATTAAAAAAATCACATCTTTTCACAATAAATTAATCAATGGCAGCCGTAGTCTGGTTGGTAGAGCGTCAGTCTCATAACCGGAATTATGCGAGGTCTGTCATCATCTCGGCCAAAGACCGCCGTCTTGTCTAATGGCAGTTGGGGCAGGTTAAATAGGCTGTGACTGCAAAGTCCACCAAGTTCCCATAAGAAATTAACCTCTGAATCAGGGATGAGACGGCCTCTCATTTGGATCTGAATTCTGACTTGTGGATGGATGAATGAGTCCGACAGCCCTCTAAAAAGGGTTGTGTCTAGTGTGTTCGAGCAAAGTTGTTTTGTGCTCGTTAACAACGAAAGGCACACACTTCTGCCTTCATTCGAAAGAACTACGGTCATTCGGCTTGGTATCACCAAGTGGCATTAGACAGAACCGACTGGATTAATGAATTCGATATTCATGTGATGTTATTTATCTTGGAATACTTCGATTCTATCTCATTTAGAAGATCAGTAAATACAAAATTCTCTTACATTTTGGAAATTTTGAATTTTGGACCCTAGAAATACCAAAAGCATGCTCGATGGTACTAAAATCGTGAGACAAACTTGAATGGTAAATTAAACATAAAGAAACAAGGTATTTTTGTAACAAAAATGAGCAACCATGCAGGAGTTCTTTGTTACTGAATGAGTGGCTCATGAATTTGGAACAGTGCTAAATTTTAAAAAAAATTAAACAATTTAATTATTTATTGTTACAAAAATCCATGGATTCGATTTAATTATGTGTACATTTATTCATTCCAACATGCCCGATAGCAAGGAGAACTTTTTTTTGAAAACGGAAAAACGAACCTGGTGACAACACAACACAGCAAAAGCACTCTGAAGAAAATTGGTTATTAAACAAATATAGCAAAACAAAGCACTCAGAAGAAAAAACAGTTCTAAGGTGGAAAATCCGTTATTAGGCAAACATAACAAAAAAAAAAAACAAGTGCACAAGTGAAAAAGCAGTGCACAAGTGAAAAATTTGTTATTAGACAAACATAACATAACACAACAAAGCATTCAGAAAGAACTCCATTAAAAAGTCATTCGCATAACTATTTACTCCTTTTAAACATCTGCTATTATCTGTTCTGTCTTCTCTCTGGAGCCGAACTCGACTGTCGACTCACTATTAATAAAATATTTGAATCAACATTGATTTTTTTTATCAATGCTACCTGAATATCTGATGTAGTAATGTCTGATTTCAGGTTTGTCTTTTAACTTTTTATAGTTCCAGTCAGTAATGAAAGATCCTTGGAACCCTTGCCCTGATGGACACAGAAACTTCTTGTAGATTTCCAAGTCTACCTCCATATAACCAAATGCTGAAGATCATTGCAATGCTTGCATCTAAAGCGGCTACCTGGGAACCTATCTTCTTTTGCTGAAAACCCACTAAGTTAATTAATGCAAATTCCTAACAATATGGTGGCTTGAAAACCATATGAAAACTTTTAATATTCATTAGAGTTTCTAGTAAAGAAATATCGAGCTTGTTAAAATGCAACACTTTTATAGTAACTATAACTATTTTAACTATTAAAAATATTTAATAAAGCATTTTTAATAGGTGAAAAATTTAACAATTATTTAATGATTTCTATCCTGCATAAAACTATGTTTTCTCTCATTGTAATATTTCAGAATATCATTGAGAATATAAACTGAATTACTGAACTTAAACAAAATCAGTAGAAAAAAATTATGTGTTTAAGCAGCATGTAAAACAAGGAAGATGGATTAAAAGCAAATCATCATATGTGCAATCAAGAGTTGAATTCAGATCAAGATAATAGGGGAAAAGAATTGAAAATATCCGACGTTATTAAAAATAAACATAAAAAAAATTAACAATTAAGTCATCCTTGAAAATCATGTGCAATCTATATTGATATTAGATTTTTTTCTTAACAATTTGAAGATTGCCTTTAAATGATTAAAAATGGATGTTTCTTTTTGCTGTTATCGAAGAATTTCTAAAGAGTTAGTTTTTTTATCAATCAGGAATGTAAAAAAGTTTTATACCTATTTTTTTCAATCTTCTAGCCTTTTTTTTTTCATGTAATACTTTAAGATATGATGGAAGAGTTTTCTAGAACCATTAAAAGGAAAAAGACTTGAAAGATGTGAAACTCCGTCTTCTTTCCCTCCAAGAGGTATAAATTGATGTGAAGGGAAAAATGCACTTTCAAAAAACAAAAACTTGTTGCTTGTGAAAAAGGAGTATATTTGAGTGATAAAAAATAAGGAGCAATTGGCTTTTGGTGTAAAGAGTCTGAGAGTGGAAATATTTTGCGGCAGGAAAAAAGGTATCTAAAATATATGTTTAAATCCTTCTTTTATCCTTCCTTTATTGTTTAAATTTTAAGACTGTTTTCTAAAATACATCTATTTGGACAGATTGCATGAGAGACCTCTTTTCCCGACATGGATTAGACAAATAATGTTAGACGGGGAAAACTTGTCTTCGTCCCAAAAATCCGTTTTGGATATCAGCTCAGCGAAAATGGCCCGGTTCTTCTTTTCAAATATATAAAACACTAGCTATTACTCGGGACTCTGTTCGCTTGGAAATTTTGATGTATATGTACGAAAAACTAACAAATAATGACAAATAAAAAAACTAACATAAAAACAATACATTTAAAAGTATAAGATTGTACGAAAAATATATAACATAAACACAATTTAATACCAAAAACACACAGCTAACGAGAAAACAATTTATTCATATTGCATACCCAAAATAAAATAAAACAGCAAATCAATTCCGGTCAAATCCATTTTATTTATGGATCGAGATGGAGACACCTACAACAGTATTAAACACATAATTTTTAAACTTTTAATTTAAATGAAAACAATGTTGTCAACAATCTCGTGCGAACTTTCAACGCCATTTAGCTCAACGAGCATGTCTGTATTTCCTACGCCAGTTGGAGCAAAGGGATTCAAATTAGAATTATTTTATTTCCTTTATTCTGTTTTCTTTTCATTTAAAAGTCCGATAGATCGATTCATTAACAGCGTTTGGTTTTAAATTTATCAAAAACTAAAAAATTAAACATAATACTCTGAAATAATCGATCGAATTTCTGCTAAGCCTAACCGGATTACTGTTGAGAAAAAAAAAAAACTCGGTGCCTTATTCATCTTAAGCGGGATTTGGCCTGAGCTTTTTGGCGCGAATGGTAGTTTTTAATGAATAAAAAATGAACCACTCCATGAACCGGAGTAAAAAGTAGTCTCTGTTCTCTTCCTGGCTATAATATTTGTGCTGAATTTCATCAAATTCCGTTCAAGCGTGATTGAGTAACAAACATCCATCCATCCATCTAAACATCCAAGAATTCACAGTTATATTATTAGTATAGATTAAAAAGAATAACGTAAAGTATTATCAGAAAGTATTTTTAATAAAATTAATTCCGTAAAATTGTTATTTAAAAGTGAAGAAAATAACAAAAATTCAAATTCATTTTTTTTGTTTGAAAAAAATTAACAGAAATTTGTTCCTTGAAATTTAAAGCAACTCTTTATTTTTTATAAGCAAATTATTATAAAACAGATTTTGAAGAATTTCAGATCTAATTCTTAAGTATATAACTTAAAATAGGAAGTCCAACTATAAACTTATGGATTTCTTCTACATTTTTTTTTATTTTCCTTATTTTACTTTTTTACAATCTATTGTGCAAAGCACAAAAAAGGATATGAATGTTATTAACAAAAAAATTTGACCTTCAGTTTTCGTCGATACTCCATACCTTACACCCTCGTGAGCACGTAAAATCTTTTTTTTTTTGGTGATGTCGATCCGTATGTCTTTGAGAAGGAATAGAGCAAAATCTTTTGGACTAGATGGATATTATCTTTACACCCAATCTGTATACTTTTTCCTAACCTTGAACTAAATACGTTAACAATAAGTTCTTTAATCTCTCTTTTGGAATAGAGTACAATTCAGCATCTCTTCACGATTACTAAAGATGTTATGATTGAAATTTCGGTCATTATGCAAAGGATTACTTCTGACAATAGTAATCTATTACTAATCATCAAATTAAAATTGGATGTAATCAAAGTAGTAATCACTAAATTTTCATGTTCAACTGACCACCACCAACTCCATGAATCTCCCAAATAAAAGAATTATATTCATTCATTCTAACACCAATATTACGTTGGATCGAAAGTTACATACTTGTTAACAATTATGGATTGGATATTAGAGATAAATAATTTCACGAAAGAATAATATCCATTCATTCTAATACCGAAATTACGTTCGATTGAAAGTTACATAATTGCTAAAAATTCTGTAGTGGATGAATAATGATGAATAATTTTTTCCATCTCTATAGTCTCCATTTTTTGATTGAAAATCATCATTTCCTGAGCTTTACCTATTTTCGTCCTTGAAATCAGTTATCTTGTTTTCTTCTGTATTTCAAGTCAAATAGCACCAACTAACTATTAATGTCGTAATTTCATTCATGTACAGTAGTATGCATGATTGGATTCTTTAAAAAGGGCATTTATTAATGTGACCAAAAAAATCCTAAACATTAATCTCGGGTCTGAAAACTGTCGTTTTCTTAGATTTTATATCATCGTGCATTTCGTTAACGAAATGAAATGAAATCACAGATTTTTTTAATTATCATAAGAAATAGTCCCTAATTACAAAGTGATGAAAATTTTCTGGAGGTGATTAAGAACAATATTTTGTTTCACAGTTGAAAAGCTAAGAATGTAAGTTGAACTTTATTATAATCTATAAATTGAAGCAATGCACAACTTTGCAAATAATTAACAAAGATGAAACTTAAGAAAGGTTGGTTAACATATTAATTTTGCTCTTTCTCTTTTTTGAGCACAGTAACAGCTAAAGAAAGCAAAAGCTAGAAAATATCACTTAGAAAATAGAGGAATGTATTTCGTCTTCTTCAAGAGTTCTGAAAGAAAACACATACTGTTTAGCCATCTAATCTACCCCTGACATTACCAAAATGAATCTAGAGTCCATCTCGCTTCGGAACGGACCAATTGCATGACGGTAGAATAACGAGCGTTATATGAAAACGGTTCGAAAAATAAACATAGCCTTTCTTAGCCATAAAACAACTTCTTCCTTTCCCTTTTTTTGAATTCGGAATTCTAAATATAACAGATGATGAGATGGCTTTAAAATAAATAATAAGAAAAGTTGGTGTTACTGCCACTATTCACAATATTAATTACACAAACATTATTTACAATAAAATACAATACTATTTTACTATATCTACATGAAACAAGAAAATTTTTAAGGTAACAAAAGTTGTTGGTGCTGCCACTTTTTAAAATATTAATACATATATATAATATATCTATATATCTATATATCTATATCTATATCTATATCTATATCTAT
>JAPMOQ010040802.1:169855-184369 GCA_026543055.1 Argiope trifasciata | reverse complement strand
ATACTTGACACACTCGTTGTATGAAAGATAAATTTAACGTTTTGATATGTATTAAGTAAAAAGTGTTTTTAAAAATTTAGAAAACATCACTTTAATTGCTCAGATATTTTTCGAATATAATTTACTGAGACCATCTGCTAAAACTTCCTTGCCAAGGTGTTAAGAATTTCCGATGTTCTTTAGAAGCAAAGAATAAGTAAAAGTAGCTCTGATATGTTTCGTTGTTGCGGTTTTATGAGCGAGATTTCACTCTCCGTGATTTAACACCGTTGCCACACGGAAGTGAACGGTTGAAATATGAAGCGAAAACTGAGAATGCACTGTTTTCTTCGAAAACGGAAAGAAAAGATGGCATCTATCCAGCTTTCATCTGCTGGAAGTGATAAATAATAGATGCACATGATGGAATACAGTTCTTTATTTTATAGGAGAAAAGAAGTCTTAAATTCTACTCGTATAAACCTGAATATTTCAAAGAAAGTTTATTTAAATTTAGGGAGAATGATTATCCGGATTAGATGTCAAATCAGACAAACAATTTATTTTTCAATTGAATTGAATCTTTCTATTGAATGCTATAGTACAAAGAAATTAGATCACAATAAAATTTGCAAATGACTTATTAAGTGAAAAACTTTAACAAATTTCCCTTAAATTATTATTGCAATACATCTGATGGAATTAGTTTAGCTTCATACGTTAAATATATATTTTTATGAAATCAACTAACATTTTTATCACAGTAACATCAGATGATATATTTGTGGCGGATCTCCACTGTGGAACGTTGTTTGTTCCGCTATTTATTATTATTTGTTATTCTAAATTTATATTTTAAAAAGTGGTGGCAATACCGATTTTTGTTTCTTTTAAAGTTCTGTCTATTTCATGCATATTTAATTTAAGTAGTGTTGTATTTTACTGTAAATAATTTGTCTTCAATCAGAACACAGAAAAATGGCATTTTTTAAGAATTAATAAGACCTTGTATTGCGGGCAGATTTTGCCCTAGGCATTAATAATAATTACTTTAGACTCCATCTCACATCGGAACTAGCCAACTCCATGATATCAAAAAAAGGTTTGATTCTAACAAACAGAGACCATCTTAGCAAAACACAACCACCTTTTTCTTTAAGAAACGAATTCAGAATTCGTTTTTACAAGAAATATTTGAAAAAGAACTAGGTGATTTCGGAAGAAAAGGATTGATTCTCTCAAAACAAATAGTTCTTATTGCTTCATAAGGAATACCACTTTTCTGTGTTATGGTGGAAGACAAATTATTTACAAAAAAATGCAATACTACTTTACGAATTAAATATACATAAAATAATAATCAAAACTTCAAAAGAAAAAAAAGTGGGTGTTGCCACCATTTTATAAAATATAAATTTACTAAAGCAATTAATAATAATGAATAAAGAAACAAAATTCGTTCCACAGTGGAGAGCCGCCACTATTTAAAGTTTTACAGTAGTATCATAAAAGGTGTAAGTGTCACATATAAGACGTTGAGAATCTCAAACAATGATTTTCTCTTAATTGTATTATGTATCACACAGAAATAAAGAAAATAATCCTCTTTCTCTTTTCTTACACTATACAAATATGTACAAACAATGTATGGCAGTGTATAAATGTGGAATATACAAAAGTTATACATGAAAAGATTTAATCGATTTATCTGTTTACATCTGATTTTGTATGATTTTACAAATAATCTGCGTGGTTTTAGACAGGTGACAGTTGGCAAATGCACTTACGAAAGAAAATGTTGAATAAAAGCACCCATATCTCCACAAAATGAGTTAAAATGAAAGGTGCTAAAGAGAAAAGTTGAATTAGGTATTGAAGAAGTAGAAGATGCGATTTCAGGGAAAAAAAGATGCAAACTCTGCCAAAAAGAAATGCGGACTAAAATCACGAGTTTCAGTTGTGAGTTTTGACAGAAATTTATATGTTTGGAGCACACTAAACACATTTGCTCAAATTGCAACGCTGCAATGAAATAACAATGAAAATATTTTCTTCCTTTTCATATCTAGTTTTTAATTACTTTTTCCTTTTTATACATAAGTTCTGTATCATTTTTTGCATTTCTATATTTTATATGCAAATTGTTCTGTCAAAATATCGGCAATTTCGTTTATATTATTTTTAAATCAATTCAGTTAACCTGTGGCCATTTTGTATTGTTATTGCCATCTATATTTATATTGTTTCTGCTTTTTTTTAGGTAAAAAAATGTTTGAAGTAATTGTAAATATGAATCCTAAGCTATTTGCAATATAATTTTAATAGTTACACCTTTGAAAATTTACAATTTACAGTAGCGTATGTGGGAAATCCACGCGGCGTTTCATGTTGGTATGACGGCCGCACCCACTGGAAGGGTAAGTATGCAAATATTCACAAAGTATTCAAATAGTATCATTTTGAAATCTTTACTCGACGTAGTTTCTGTTACATGCGAGTGAACAACTTCTCTAAACAGCATCATTTCACAATGGCTTACACAAGTAGAATTTTCTACATTCAAAATCCCTTAAGATAAAACTTTCTGTTTCTATGCGCACACAAACATCCTGATGATGAATGTTCTGCAATGCACTCCAAGATTCTTCGTTCTTGAATAACGACTTAAGCATGACATCGTGATCTACGAGACACAAACGTGTTCCTACCGAAGTCTGTTGCCTGTACTTTTTGACAGTGGTTGTGGAACCTGGATGATGGATTGCCAAAATTAAACGAAATCGCGCTAACTTCATTCTTCTCTTCAGCCTTAATGCAATATTGGTGCCATTATGGTGACCATCAGTCAGAAATGAAGATTTCCGAATAATTTGTAATTACAGAAACATTCATTTTTGTTTATATAGATAAGTTTCTTGTATTTCAAAATTAGAATGTGCGTAGATGAAAATCATTCTGTAAGTAGTATTATTTATCCCCTTCGTATCTTTATCTCTTTTTTTTGTGTCTGGGAAAGCCTTCTCACAATCTATCAGGAAACACTTGTTCTAGCTCACAACAAAAATATCTCCTCTGTATTTTTATCTATTTTTTGTGTGTGGGAAGGCCTTCTCACAATCTATTAGGAAATACTTGTTCTAGATCACAACAAAAATATCTGCTCTGTATCTTTATCTCTTGTTTTTGTGTGAGAGAAGGTCTTCTCACAATCTATCAGGAAATACTTGTTCCAGATCACAACAAAAATATCCCCTCTGTACTTTTATCTCTTGTTTTTGTGTGGGGGAAGGTCTTCTCACAATCTATCAGGAAATACTTGTTCTAGATCCCAACAAAAATATCCCCTTCATATCTTTTTTTGTGTGTGGGAAAGCCTTCTCTCAATCTATTAGGAAATATTTGTTCTAGATTACAACAAAAAATATTAAGGAGCTAAGCAGTCAGTGTTTTTGAAATTAAAAATAATTCTTTTTTGGGAAACTGAGATATTACATATATTTATATTGCTAAGCTATTTGCATCAAAATCGACCATCCGAAAAAAGTTTTTTTTTTCCGACTGGAAAATATGCATCGTTTTCGAAGCAAATTTATCGTTTGAAGAAATTTTTTTACGAAACAATTTTCGGATCCAAGAGATAAAATAAATAAATGAAAAGTACCCCCCAACGCGCTTTACTTGCTTTAATTTATTTCAAAATCTTCCATCACAACATAAAATATTACTTGGAAAAAAAAAGAAATAAAATATGTTGCTTTAAAGCTCTTATTTTTATTACCGGTCTAATTAGCAGGTGTGTTTACAAAATAGCACTGAAGTTAAAAAAAATGCATGCCTATTTATTTTAATTATTCTTTTTTCTTTAAGAAAAAAGTAAAATAAATAAATCCTGACATTAACTTAACGAGATCTTGTACGCTAGTTAAAACTATGAATTTATTCAAAGAGTATTTTCATATCCATCTTGGCTTGTTATGTCAAAGTATTTCATTCTTTTTATGTCCAGTCATATTCCATTAATGAATCATGTCCTTTAGACTTTTACAAGGGTTACTATCATTCATTTAAATCTTTGCTTTCGTTTCTAAACCTTGTTTAGGCAACTCCGTACTTAATGATCTAGGGCTTCTTTATAAACTTTTGTTCAGTTAGTAATTATGATAAATTTCTAAAATTTGTACGTTCATGAATAGAATTTTTTCTCAAAATAACATTAATACAAATATAAGTTAGAAAAACTACTTTTATTTAATTCTTCCTCTCTGTCATAAAGTTTACAGCCTTTTTATTGGGGTATTTATTTGAATTATGCATTGCATTTGGGGAATCAAATTTGTTTAGTTAGAAAAAAAAAATTGAATTCAATTATTCATTGTTTTACCAAACGAATTTCTAAGAAACTTGGCAAAATTAATTCTATGTTTGATGACATTTAACTTTGTTATGTTGAAATATGTTTTTAAAGTCTGGTTTCTGTAAAATTAATATAATTAAAATTTTTCTCGCACACATAGTTATAAGATTTTAATTTCCACCCACACACACACACACACAAAATTTTTAAGATTTCTCTTGAAACTAATAAATTAAATAAATTTTTATTAAAAATGTATTACCTTTATAATAAATTATTAGACTTAATTTATTATATTCAATAAACTATAAAGTTTTTAAAAATATATAATAATATATTGATTGCTTTTCTTGAATGATAATATTATTAGAGAACAAATCGTTTGAAGTTTTACTTTTACCTGATTATTCATTTTCTCTTAAATTTATGTCTGACAATTGAAAATGAAGAATAAAAAATATTTTCTATAATGAATAGTTAATGCTATATGCATATAAAAGGATAATAATTAATAAATACACTGGCTGGAACAAAAATTTGCATAAAAATAGTCTAAAATTCGAATAAGGTTTTAGTTACGGTATCGAGACAATTAACTAACTAGTTATTGTTAGAAATTATTATATTTCCCTTGAATGAAAAATATTATTTTGTAGCTAGTGCTGACATTTATACTGAACGAAAAATTTACAGATCTTTGCATCCACGTTTTGGCTTGATATGTTTATTAAAACGTGCATCATTTTTTAAAAATAAATTATTAATAATTTTTGAAAAATAATCATTTGTTGGTATTTCAAAATAACACGGTACAGCCTCTGATTTTTGCAAGAGTTGTGAAATTTTAAAATAACTTATTTTAATAAAGTAGAATTTTTTTAAATAACACTATAAGAGAATTATAAATATTATTATATTTTAGAGAGAATCCCCTTCTTTATTAATAAGCTTTGGATTTATAAAATGTCGTTTTATTAAAATACTTTTAAAAATATATTTAGTTTGTTCAGTCTTAAAGCTAAATTTAAATTTTATATTATTTAAATTTCATATTATAAGCGGTTGAAGTAGTATGTTGATATTACGATATTAATCACCATAAAAATCATTACGTTTCGTATTTTGGATTCTGAACATGAACAGAAAGAGTATGGGAGGCTTCACATAAATCAATTAGATGGTAATATTTTATTAATAAGAAATATATTTTTTTACAATAGTCACGCCGATGAACAGATTACAAAATATCGCTCCTTAGAATTATAAATATCGCCATAGTATTGTGGTGTAGATAAACCATGTTTAACTAAAGCCAACTCTCTCTAATTTCAATTCTATAATTTATCCAAGGAACTAAACTTCACATGTATTTTTATCCAAAAGACGAAATGACTCTAATCGTCCATATTTAGAAAGACACAGAAGTCATAAGAACATTCTTGAACAAACGAGAAATAGCAGAAAGTCAACAAATAACAAAACAATATTTAGGCAGCTTGCTTGCAGTGAGATACGAATTTGCGAACTTCTATTGAGCCGTTCGTAGCATTCTACAGCCGAGCCAATCTGTCCACCCTAAGTTAGAACAAGTTTCGCTACAATATTTAAAAAGTATTCACTAAATAATGGCAATCGAATTTAAGATAAAAAAATAGACCTTCAACCTTCCTCCCTTTATATATGATGAATTTAAGAATGCGCTTTAATCATGCTTGAAGCGCCCCTTGCATTGATCCAATTCTATTTTATAATGGAGATTCGGTCCCCATGGCAGCATCGAACAGGTTATCGGAATGATCAAAAGTTGATAAAGAAGAAAACTATTTTTCGGGTTATATGATAAGACTGTTTATAATTGCAATTTTCTATTCATTATTTTGCATTGTACTATAACTACTTGCGTTGTTCTATCACCTATAAAGGGTATACTTTACTTTATTTATTATACTTACTTTACTTTACGAGCCATTACTTTACTTATACTTTATTTAATAAAAAAAAGTACACAACAATGAAAAGTATACTTTTGAATAAACCTTTAATGGCTCTTATAAGTAATGGATCTTTTAAGTTCTATTTTTTTCGCATACTTTTTGCTTGTAGTGTGCTAAGTTTGAGCCATTTACATTATTAAAATTAATGCGCAGTTGAAAATTGCATTGATAATAATGCTTTAAATATTAGAAAAAAAATTGAGTGGCAGTTGTGCAAAGAATATGTGAATGACCTGTGGAAATGCAATGTATATTTTATGTCATAATGCAAAACTATATCCACATGTTAACATATATTAATGTGACATTTGAATGTATTTAAGACTGATAAAAATATCGACAATGCAATGAAACAGTTATAGATTAGATTAGATACAGTAATTTTCTGCTGCATGAACCTTTTCTAGCAGATATTACATAGAGAATACGATTCGTTTATTGAGTTTGTATATTTAGTTCCACAAAATTGAAGTTGGTAAAACAATATAAAACTATAATAGTAAATATTAATCTCGCTAAAAATTCATATTTCTTTCCATGAATAGAAATAAATTTGAGTGTGTTGAACCAGTTAAAAGTCAGTTCTCGAAAAGAAACTAAATATATAATGATTTTTAATAAGACAATATTTTTAATACATACTTTCGAATAACAAATTCTTGCTAAGCCAACCATTTCAGTCAAAACACATGCAAAGAAGGCCTTTCGTAGATTCTTTGACTTCGAAATCAGGAGCAACAATCGATATAAAGCAACTAGGAAGAATTATTCTGTAAAGAACTTATTCGTGAATAACGAACTAAAAATGAAGGGCCCATTTGCGTGAGGCAGAGGAAATTGCGGTTTGCATTCTGACAAAATGTCACAGAACTGGTATGATGGATGCCGAAAACTCAATAAAATCGCCTCAACTCAATTCTCTATTATAATCGCGATATTAGGTTTTGGAATGTGGCAACCGATTGTTAAAAATATACAATTCCAAATAATCTCCTCTCTCGGAATTGAAGAGTGCTTTGATAATTTTCCTTTAAAGTAAGAAGACAATTCGTTTGATCTTGTCTTTGTTAGCCAAGAACAATCAATCTATCGTGGAACCCTCACACATTAATTATGTAGAATTTGATGAATTAGATGTGGCAACGTTCCGCAACTTGGCCACAAGACGGGAAAACTGAAAACTAATGATCGACGATGGCTTTTCTTCTTCAAGCAACAACCTATATTTAGTGTTCTGGTGATTGAGTATTTGAAGTTAAAGAATGCTTTAGATTTGACTAAGTTTTATGTTAACAAATGCTTTCTTCCTAGCATTTATTACCACAAAAGTAATAAATGCCGACAAGAGAGCAGCTGGATGTCACTGAACGCATATTTATTAATTGAATATTAATTGGATGGAAGAATTTTATTTTTGAAAATAAATTTAAGAATCGTCATGTTATATTTACTAAAAATTTTTGTAAATTGAAGGAAAATTGTTAAGTTCATATTCAAAGCCATAATTTTGTTTTTGAAATAATATTTTTTAAGTGTGTGAACATCACATAAAATACATTGCTTTGAAGGAAAGAAACTATATATATGTGCAGTTAAAAAGAACAAGAATTGGTATGATAAGAAGATATTAGAATTTATATATATATATATATATATATATATGCGAGTATTTTTTTAGAAGGACAGGCTTTTTTTCCCATTTTTGGCATTTTTTTAGCTTTTTAAATTTTTGAGGACATTTAATATTTGAATAAAACTTTAAATGAAGTTCACTTGAATTGAGTGTATGAATGTAAAATGTTACATTTCTGTCAAAATGACTTTAAAAAGTTGGTTTGCAGCGACAGTTACAGGTAACATTTTGGATTATTTTCTGGCTTAACCCTTTTAGTCAAAGAATTTATTAAAATTGCCCAACAAATTGATTTAAGACATTCAAGCAAAAACGGGGAAAAAATAATGTTAACAACATTACAGTAGCTGTTTAATGGCAAAATGATAAAGAATGAAATCAGGATTTATTTTATAAATTTATTTATGATCTTTTTTCAGTTTTATCTTTTTTTTGGTAGTAAAGTAAAAAAAATAATTTTGCAACATGCTTATAATCATTCAGTATGAAAAATTTTCCAACAGTTCTTCATATTTTTTCCAGTTCTAGTTCTTTACTTTTGCTTATATTTGACAGTAATAGGCCAAGAATAGATACAAATTACAGCAGTAAAAAATATCAAGTATCCAAAATCAGTGTAGTTTTAGAAATGTAAATGGTATTTTGTGGGGAAATGATTTATATTTTTTCAAGAATAAAAACAACTTTTAACATAATTTTTCTATTAGATATAATTTTACATTCCCTTTTGCTTGGCTTTTTTACTAATTTTTAGATTCATCTGTATTTTAGTTGTAGCTGTATTAGCGCTCACTAAATAGAATGACAGTTTTTTTAATAATTAATTTTAATCTTGTTCGAATCTAAAATAATTTTTAGTTTCGTTTCTGTAATTCGTCTATTATGTTTCCATTTACTAAATTATTTTAATTTTAATTTGTTTCATAAATATGTTTTATTTCATTAAGCATTTTTTGTTTGCTTTTTATAATTTAATTCTGAATTAAATTTTAATTTCGATTCCGACATAATTAATTTCGGTTTTCTGAAATTTTCTTTAAATTTTGATAATTCTGGACATAGGTTTTAATTATTTAAGGATTTTATGACTGATAACACACACACACACACACACATGCAAGCGTGTATGTATAAGTGCAGTTATTTTAATTCAATTAATTGGATTTACAAAAAAAATTTAATTACTTTATGAATCTTTTTGAATTTTAAAATAATTTTCAAAACGCAAATCTTTCAAACCTCCATTCATGCCTCCAGCGTTTCTACGCTGAACTCATTTTCAAGCCTGATTCAATTTTTTCCCCCTTTTTTTTTTCTTTTGATTTTACGAAATAAAATATCCAAACTTTCCCCAGATATCCTCCTAATTAATAACAAAAGATATTTTTCCAAACAACAACAAAGAATACGCATTAAATAAAATGGATAACGTCATCTCCTTCCAGCAATTAATGGAAACGTTCCCATTAAAGGAATCTTCAACGGTGAATACATATTAGAGCATCTCTTTAAATTAAGTGCGTAGCATGATTAATGCCGGAATTTATTTGTTTTTTAATGGAAGAGGAGTCATTTAGATATGTAAATATTTTTTAACCATTTTTTAGGCAAATGTTTTCTAATTTTTAGGTAATAAATAAATTTTTTATACTTCATTTTTTGACATTTCATACTGTAGCACGGGTATGTGTATTTAATCCAAGGAAAAATTCTTCTTCACATTTTCTTGTTTATTTTCACACACACAGAAGCATATATATATATATATATATATATATATATATATGCACAAAACATTGACGACGATCACACATATACAAGAAAACATATTATATAATATTTGTAAAGGCCGCTTTCAAGAGCAAAAAAATTAACACGTAATATATTTAAAAATGCCGCTAATTAGAGTGAACAAGGTAAACATAATATAATAATTTTAAAATGCCTCTAACTAGAGCGAACAAGAGGAAATATAATATGTCTTAAAATGCATCTAACTAGAGCGAAAAAGGAAAGCATATAAATATTTGAAATACGTAATATATCTGAAATATAGAAAGTGCCGCTAACAACGAGCGCAGGTGATAATACTTTTTGCCACTAGCGAGGTGCCTGCTTGCACCCGTTTCACATCCACACTGGATAGGGTTGTTTACAAAAAATATCGCAAGATCGCTCCCCCCACATTTCAAACATACTTATGGGATGGAGCATACTGTGCCAAGCACGTTCAGTATTCATTTACCCATAGGAATAAGTAGACAAAGAATAACATAGAAGTAAAATAATGAACTAAAAACTATTATTGCGAATAATTAAATCAAAACGTATACCATAATGGAGAGTTCCGACGGAATGTAAACAAGAAAGAATAAAAAAACATTGTGATGTGAAATTTCCCATTTTACCCCCCCCCCTCAGATAAGAAAAATCGCAGAAAAAAAATTATGTTGAAATTTCAAACTTGCGTCGAAGTGGTAATGTTTTACAAACTGGGAAAAAAAAACACCTACTTTTGAATGAGAAGGATCGACAAGTTAACATCATGAGGCAGCTTAATTCAAGCGCATCCCAAGACTTCTTAGAATGTGAAGCAATACTAAAATTATTTTTTCCTTGTTACTACAATTTTGAGAAAATTAAACCTTTAATATTTTGTGAAGACATCTTGCTTAGTAGTTAATGGGGAGAAATTGATGACATGGAGGAATCAAAAATTAATTTTTCTAAAATAATTCACCTGAATATATATGCAGATATGAAGAATCAGTTAGTTTTCGATCAAAAATATTTTTTTTTCTTTTAAAATTTAAAACCACGAAAGAATTTTTGTGACTTTAATGTACAAGATTCATACTGATGTCTCGAACTCGTATAGAGTTTTATCGTAAATTTTAATATAATGTATGTGATATGCTTTTTATTTTTATTTCGTTGACTAAAATCGGTATATTAAACATAGTTACTTTAATATGTTGAATTCCTGCTGATGTCTCGCACTTGAATAGATCTTCAGCGCAAACTTTAATATCATGTATGTGATATGATTTTTATTTTCATTTGATTGACTTTGATTGATTTGATTGATATATATTAATCTTATTTTTTATATAAAAATAATTTTCTTTTGGTACAGTTCTCCCAAAATTAATCTAAAGTAAAAATACGTATTTCAGAAGCAGTTATTTTACAACATAATGTTAATGAACTTTTTGTAAATGCTTTTTTTACAATTTTGCCAATCTTTTAACTAAACTAAACTAAAATTTAAGATGCCTGGAGTTATTCATAGAAAATCATTCTCTTTTATTAAAATATATTTTAATAATTTTACCTATGCCATATACTAAAAAAATAGAATCTAAAATAATATAGAAAGTAATAAATTGTTTCAGGAAGAAAAAAAAAATTCGTCTTTAAGAGGACCAAAAAAATTGATTCATCTCAATTTTAACATATTCCCTGCCACTGACGCGCCTGTGAGTTACAAATAAAATGTAATTCTATCAAACCATCTATGTTATTAAATGGCACCTTCTCTACTGCAGTTAAGAGACAGCAAAGAAGGGGGCATCTAATTTGATAGATGGTCCTGGTATCAGGCGAGGGTATTGGCAGTGAGCGTGTTAAACATACTGATTATACAAAATTAAAAAATAATGATTTTGATAGCGTGTATAGATGAGCTGTAGGATGGTGGTATAAAAACAATAGCCAGCGAAGGTTAGTCTTATTTCTGTAATAATCTGGCATTTATTAGGCAATATCTGAGGCTTAAAAAAGTTTCATGCTTCATTTAATTATTTTGTTGCTCAACCTTAAGTTTCTCTTTTGCAAGATGTACGTAAACGAAATTCGAAGAAAACTTATTATTAACCCTATTCTAAAATATAAAATATTCATATATGTTAATATATTAAAAAATGGGGCTATATCTTTTGTAATATTTGAATGAATTGAATTGAAGCGATCAATACAATTCAATGAAGGAATTGATGCGATCAGAGTATATAGATGTCATTTTATGAATTGATCCGATCAGAGTAAAATATGAATTAATATCACATTGAGGTATGAATTGATGCGAAATTTTTGCTTTTCAACAACTGCTGCGTGTACTTACCGATCTCTAATTTTTTTAACACTTAATTGCTCTGCATTCGCAAATAAAAAAGGTTTGATGTTTAATTTAATTATTTTTTTGCGTAGCCTTAAGTTTTTGTTTTGCATTTTGCATGAAACAAAATGGAAATTAGAAGAAAACTTATTATTAATCCTACTCTAAAATATAAAATAATTATGTGTGTAAATTTATCGACATATGTGGCAATATCTTTTGTAACATTTGTACGGTCGGAGTTGAATTCTGAATTAATATGACATTGAGGTATGAACGGATTCGAAATTTTGATTTTTCTACAATTTCTGAGTATTCACCGATCTCTAATTTTTTAAAAACTTAATCACTCTGCATTTTGCACAGCTTCATATTGTTATAAATTGTAATATGCTATTTTAACCTTCCAGCGGGTGCGCGTATGTGAGCGATACACTAGATATGAATTTCGTTTCATACCTTCAGATCTGGTGGCGCTTTGAACGCCTGTAATCGGCTAATTGTTCCCCTGAATTTGATCTACTTTCAGGTGTCGTCGTAAGTTTGTGGCGTTCAAAGGTCTCTGCCGATCAGGTATTTATATCTTAGAGATACGCGCGCCCGTTCATGTCAGTTTTTGTCTCATCTGAATTTTTATGATTTTTCAAATAAATCTGTGTTGTTTTAGACTGGCGACAGTTGGCAAATGCACTTACGAAGGAAAATGTTGAAAAAAATAACCCACATCTCTGGAAAGTGAGATAAAATTAAAGATGATATAGAGGAAAGCCGTATTAGGTATTGAAGAATTAGAAGATGTGACGTCAGGGAAAAAAAACCGGACTAGAATCACGAGGTTCAGTTGTGAAATTTGCCAGAAATTTATCTGTTTGGAGCACACTAAACACATTTGCTCACATCGCAACGTTGGAATGAAATAACAATGAAAATATCTTCTTCTTTTTCATATCTCACTTTCAATTACTTTTTACTTTTTATACATAAATCTGTATTTTTTGTACTTCTATATTTTATATGCAAATTGTTCTATTAAAATATCGGTGATTTCATTCGTATTATTTTTGAATCAATTCAGTAAACCAATGTTCATTTTATATTGTTATTGCAACCTATGTTTCTATTGTTTTTGATTTTTAAAAGTATAAAATGTTTAAAGTGATTGTAGTTATGAATCCTAAGCTATTTGCAATATAATTTTATCAGTTAAGCCTTTGAAAATTTGCATTTTACTGCAGCGTATGTAGGAAATACGTGCTACCTTTCAAGTTGGTTTGACGGCCGCGCCAGCTGGAAGGTTTATAAAAGAAGTTTCATGGTAAAGATGGTAACTTTATAAATACTTTCGATGGATTCAGATTGAATTATCCACGACCTTATCGACAAGTTTAGCGACCAGTTGGAGGTATAACGATGGATTTGGAAACTAAGATTTTCTTAAAATCCAAAAATTTCAAAAAGAATATTAATTATAACACACGAAGATTCTTGCAATAATCCTTTAGACTTCTTCTATGACATTTTTTATCCTGCCTCGGAAAATATAAAAAGTGAGAGGCAATTCTGTGTGTAATTGATTAGAGAGAAGCAGACGGTTCAGATAATGGTAGTTATCAAAGGAAGTCAGTCTCTTGAGAGTTTTTTTATGAGTTTTGTGTTGTCACGGTTGCTATTAATGATTTTATGCACGTTATGCAAATGCTACTCTAGATTCGTTCCAACCATGTGTTTTTTCTTCAATATCTAGTTTTTATGAAGAATAATATTTCGTTATTGAAGTTGTTCGACTTTTCCATCACTCAATCTATGGACAGATTTTGGAGAGTTTTCCATGGAAATACGAACCTCATAAATTTTCTTCTCCAATATCACAGTCACAGGCATAAAAATGGTTGAATGACTTTTATATAAACAAAAAGTAAAAATTAGTTTATGAATTTCGATATACATATTTTTTAATTATTTGATTCCTTGGTATAAAATATATAAAACATTGAATTCCCTATCCAAACTTTCCAAAAGGCAAATAAAGAAATATTGAATTAAGGAATTATTTTCAATGAAATATCATTAGAAAGAATTTTTAAATTACTTATCTATAATAACTACTTTAGATTGATCTTAGTATTTGCAAAAATATATTGTATTTTTATTAATAGAGTTGATGTGCAAACTCAAAAAGCTAATTAGTTTCTGTTTTCGAAATGAATGATAAATTATCAAAATTATATAAAAACGATTGCTTTACCGAATTAATCATATATATAAGTAATTGTATAATTAATCATATATACAATGCTTATTATTTGCACTTACGGAATGGTCATAGGCATAGCAAAATTATGTCCTCTATATAAATAAAAATGAATGTTTGTCTGTATGTGTCTTATGCACTGCTGTGACTCTCATCCGATTGTGATGAAACTTTGAATACTTATTA
>JAPMOQ010040802.1:147113-157435 GCA_026543055.1 Argiope trifasciata | reverse complement strand
AAGCGCTTGAGACAGCTGAATCAAGTAATAATAGAGGTGTTTTGCTTCTATCTTTAATAAATCTATCTCCTATCATTTTTTTCGGTCTAGACAAAATCAGCATCAACACATTATATGCAGGATATTCTACTGACGAAAATATTAAGCAGTTTATATGACTGTTCACTAAGTAAATATAAATTAGTACAAACCTGTAATATTGCTTTCCATCATGGTTAGTTCAGTTAAAGGAAAGACCATTTTACGATCAATTCTGTTGGGTGTTGATTGGGTGATGATCAGAAATTGACGACGAAATTGTAGTCCATTTGGCGATTTTGAAAACAAAATAAACAGGACTGGAAACTTCCAGAAATTAGCAGTTGAGCCAATAGGAATCGATATATGCCTGGTTGTTCTAGAACCTTCTCTGCTTGCCTCCCAGGAACTATAAAAGGCCGGCAGTCTCAAGCTGCAACCAGTATCGAATCGTCAAGAGGATATCCAAACAAAGACTGGGTAGTTGGATCAGTAAGGCGAATCGTAAGTGTTATGTAGACTCAAGCGATTGCTGTGTGCCTAGTCCTGGAGTTTGTTGTGGAAGTAGCATTGAGTCCCTTGTGGAGTGGCCAGCCTTATAGTAGTGAGTCGGCAGTGATAGAGCTAAAGAGAGGAGACAGTGTTGAATTACAGACGATTGGAGAGACCATAGAGTGGAGCAACGTAGATTTCTTTCTTCTGCCGAATTCTGTCTGACCGCTTTGTGTGTTATTGTTGTTATTACTATCGATTACTACTTGTGGGCTACTATTTGTCGTACTGTATTGCCTGTATTTCTCTCGTTTACATCTATGTCGTCCTTGTTCTTGTGTCTTCGTGTTTAGTAAATGCCGTCGTTTTTGCTAAAGGACTGTTTATTTCATCGACTAACAAATGGTAAAAGAATAATAACGACTAAAGAATTTCGTAACAATATATTAATTATATTCTCATCTTGATATAAGTATTTCGATTAAATAAGGATTATACCTAAAATTACTATTCAATTTGATTTCAAAAATATATTGATCGAGTGATTGAAAATTTAACAAAGATTAGAATAATCTATTTATTTTAGCATTCCTTTCCCATTTATTGTGGCATTAATCACAACCAGGAACTATAAAAGGCCGGCAGTCTCAAGCTGCAACCAGTATCGAATCGTCAAGAGGATATCCAAACAAAGACTGGGTAGTTGAATCAGTAAGGCGAATCGTAAGTGTTATGGGGACTCAAGCGCCTACAACAGTTGCCTAAAAAGTATTTAAAGAAAAAAAAATGGAAAAATTCCATTTCTTCATCACCTACCCAGAAATGTCTACAATGCAAAGAAAAAATGCTTTATTAACAATAGACCCAGGATACAAATGATGATAAATAGACATATGTTGCGACCACTTCCCTGACTAATCACCAAGCCAGTTGCGGCATTTATCACCCAGGTGGACTTATTTGATTGATCCCTCTTGTTAATAAGTCATATCAATGACCTCTGACTCTCCCTAAGGAATACGGATTAAACCTCTCGCGACTGAATGATCGGACCACCGCTACAGCAACACTGGCGGGAACTGTGGCTGAGACCTAAGAGCCATCACAGGCCAAGGTACAACCCTCCCCGTAGAAAGTACGTCCCGTCATCGATGGGAGGGTCGGTGCCCCCACCCTTTATGGACCCACCTTGTTGACGAGATCCAACTACTATACCAGAAGCATCTCATCCTCATTTCGAAGTGCCCTCCCGAGGATCAATTTTCTTGGTAATAATCAGATGCCTAGCTATTGAGCCAGTTCTCGGCATCTTTTTGATGATCACCGTCTGATAGGAACCTTGTTCCTGATGTTTCTAAGATGCCGGGAAAAAGAAATAATCACTGGGTGTCAAATGGGGGCTGTGTTAGGTGTGAATCCTGAACTCCCACCTAATCGTTTCCAACAATCTCGCTGCCCACTTCAAAATAACGATACCACTGTATACTGATCACCCACTTAAAACTGTCTGTAAATGTCCGATGGGGACACAGTCTTGACCAATAAAAATCGATTCACTGTTCACACTTCTGTGTGAAACCATTTTTCTAGATGTCTTGCCATGCCTGTCGCTGTTTCAGGTCTCGGTAGCGACACTATATGTTCTAACGACGGGTCTAAGACAATTAACGCCATCTGTCACCACTCTGAGTAACAATATTCCAATCCACAATATCTACTTTCCAAATATTAAGGCTTGTAAATTTTTTTTGATCGCCCCTCGTTTTTGCACATGTTTATTTTTCGTTCAGAGAATCAATTAGAGAAAAATCCTGCTCTCTATAAAATGTTTTTGAGCACAATTTATATCTCTAATTGGATAATTTCAGAAATAATATTTATGAAAACAACAAAAAATTTATACAAGATTGAATAACATAATTTTTTTGTCATGTTTTTATTTTATTTATTAAATTTTTCATTGCATTAAAGTATTATTCATTGTTATTTATTTACATTTTTATTATACTAAGGAAACAAAGGGAGGAAAATTAGTCCTTTTTTTCCACTTTGCTTCTAGTTTCACGCCTGCACACCGCCGTGTCGGCTAATGGCAGTCGGGGCACGTTAAATAGGTCGTGACTGCAAAGTCTTCCAAGATCCAATAACAAATGATACCTCAGAAGGTACGGAGTCGGTCTCTGATTTTGATCTCAATTCTGACTGGCGGATAGATGAATGAGTTCAACCGCCCCCTAAAAAGGGTTGTGTCATGTGTGTTCGAGCAAAGTCGTCCATTCAAATGAACGGTGCTCGTTAACAACGAAAGGCGCACACCTCTGCCACCATTCTTTCGAATGGAGGCAGAGGCCTCTCATTCTGGCTTGGTCTGACCAAGTGGCGTCAAACCCACCCACCACCACCAGTTTCGTGACTGCACACAGTACCTCCTTGAAGTGTCTAGACCAGTTTTAATAGGAAACTATTCTAATCTATTTTACGTTGTTTGTGGTAGGATAAACTGCAGGCAGTTCTACATTTTTGCTTTATCTATGGAATTGCTAATACCACTTAATTCATATTCAACAACACTGGAAGAGAGTCATGCCCATGACTATAGTAACACTGGAGCAATGTAAAATTAACCTTCTACTGGGTGCAGCCGTCATACCAACATAAAAGATCGCGCGCATTTCCCACATACGCTATAGTAAAATGTAAATTTTCAAAAGCGCAACGATTAAAATCATATTATAAATAGCTTAGGATTCATAACTACAATCACATTAAACATTTTTTACTTAAAAAGGAGCAGAAACAATATAAACATAGATTGCAATAGCAATATAAAATGACCACAAGTTAAATGAATTGATTTAAGAATAATATAAATGAAATAGTCGTTATTTTGACAAAACAATTTGCATATAAAATATAGAAGTGCAAAAATACAGTATGTATAAAAAGCAAAAAGTAATTTAAAGTTAGGTATGAAAAGGTAGAAAATAGTCTCATTGCTATTTCATTGCAGCGTTGCAGTTTGAGCAAATATGTTTAGTGTGCTCCAAACATATACATTTCTGTCAAATCTCACAACTGAAGCTCGTGATTCTAATCCGCTTTTCTTTTTGGAAAGGTTTTTTTTCCCTGACGTCACATCTTCCACCTCTTCATTACCTAGTTCGGCTTTTCTCTTTAGCTCCTTTCATCTTAGCTCACATTTTAGAGATGTGGGTGCTTTTTTTCTACATTTTCCTTCGTAAGTGCATTTGCCAGCTATCGCCAGTCTAAAACCATACGGATTTACTTGTAAAATCATACAAAATGAGATGTAACAATAACTGACATGAACGGGGGCGCGTATCTCTAAAATACAAATATCTGATCAACAGAGACCTATTAGCACCACAAACTTACGACGACAAGTGAAAGTAGGTTAAAGGGAGGGGAACAAATAGCCCAGGACATTCGTTCCCAGTGCCACCAGATCTTAAAGTATAAAACGAAATTCATTTCTAGTGTATCTCTCACATACGCACGTCCACAGGAAGGTTAACTTGTAGAATAATTTACATGGTATTCATATTACTACTAACCCGGAACATCAAAACATTCTATTAACATGTCTAATCATAGTTATTTATATTAGTTTTCTGAGCGCTAAATTTAGAATTACTGATTTAAGTTGAATGCAAATCCTTGTTTCTATTAAGAGCACTATACAAGTTCGTTTTGCTTAGAGAAATGGTAATTGTTTGACTAGAGAGGAATACAATGATTAAAATGCTCTTGTGCATCGATTCAGAGAGCTATCTGGAATTCTAATCTAAGGACTTTGAATTATTCACCGAATTGAGGAGTTCCAACAACTGTTTGTGGAGGATTAACCAACTTGTCAAAGAATCGCTTTAGCATTAACTCTGTTCCATTAATAAATTGCTACACTATTTTGAAGGCTTTAGAACAAATTCCGAGGAAATTCTATCTGAGAAGGGAGAGGTAAACTTGATGCTAATAGTCAGAAGGAATGCTCATCATAGAATATAATGTTTACTAAGGGGCATAGAACTCCAAATGTTTCTATATCAGTTAAGTTAATTTCAATTTCTAAAACAATGACTCTTGTGAAAATAAATAGAATTTGAAAATATTCAGTATGAAAGGTATAAAATTCATTTCTTAACAAGAATAGAATCAGCAAAAGTGATCCAAAAACGTTTATAAATTAGTATTAACTAAGTAAAAAAAAGTGTTTTTCTAAAATAAGGACTCGGGTGAAAATAAATAGAAATCGAAAATATTCAATATGAAAAATATAAAACTCTTTTCTTAATAAGAATAGAATGAACAGAAGTGATCCAAAAAGGTTTATAAAGTAGTATAAAGTAAGTTCAAAAAAGTGTTTTGCTAAAACAATGACTCAAGTGGAAATAAATAAGTTTAGAAAACATTCAATATGACAAGTATAAAACTCTTCTCTTAACAAGAATAGAATTGAGAGGAGTGTTCCAAAAGAAGTTTATAAACATAAATGAAGTTAAAAAAGTGTTAGTTTTTCCAAAACATTGACTCAGGTGAAAATAAATATAATTATAAAATATTCAATATGACAAATATAAAACTCTTTTCTTAACAAGAATATAATTAGCAGTAATCCAAAAAAGTTTATATGCAGCAGTATTTAGAAAGTAGAAATTGTGGATGGAAGTATTGTTACCCAAATGAGAGACAGATAACACTAAATCAGTCGTTTGAGCATATAGTGTTAGTACTAAGACCAGAAACTGCGACAGTAATGGCAAGAAGCCCAGGCAGGTGGCCTTGTACAAAGGTGAGAGCCATGACACGATTTTGCGAATCAAGAATCCATCCTCATCGGACCTTCACAGACAAATCGTTGAAGTGTATGAGTGAGAAGCCATGAGTAGATAACAGGTGGCGAAATGGTGCCATTCTTTTGAAGTGGGCAGAGAGCTAGTAAGAAGTCGCAATATGGAAAAGTGTAAGTGGGAGGTTTGGAGCAATCCAGTTTAGATTTGGCCAACAGCAATTATTTCCTTTTCCCGGCATTGAAGAAACACTTATTCGAAACAAGGTTCATATCAGACTCTGATCTTCAAAAAGATGCCGAGAACTGGCTCAAAAGCCAATGACCTGTTTATGAACATGAAGGATCAAACAGATTGACCTAGCGGAGTGATAAATGTTTCAAAAGGTTTGGTGATTATGCAGAGAGATGGCCGCCACATATGTCTCTTAATTACCGTTTGTATCCTGTGCCTGTGTATCATGTGTCTCTTGTTAATAAAGCATTTTTTTTGCCGTGTATAATTTTTTTGAAATCTCTCTCTTACTTTCATGAAGAAACTATAAAAATAAAATTTCATTCTTTTATTCATTTTCCCTTATTTTAAAACCAACTGTCTCCTTAAAAGCAGTTTTAATGCAGGAAAAATTATCTTAATTGTTTATAAACAATCTAAGTGATGAGGACAATAAAATTAGTCATTTTTACAAGGCATCATATTATTTAGAAAAGTTAACTCTTGGTTCAATTCTAACTATTTTTTTCCCAATTAAGAGGTGACAAAAGCGAAATTCTTAAATTTCGGATCGCATCTTTACTCGTTCTTCTCAAAAAGGTCACGTGACTCAAAGCGGGGATTCAGCAAATAATCTCAGCAATTCAACTTCCACGCATTTTATTCCTTTCTCTTCATTTTTAATCTTCTTTTCATTTCAATTCTGTAGAGTTAACCAAGCAAAAAGATCCTTTTCGAAGCATCTTTACTGTTCCTTCTAACTGATTGACTTTATTATTTCATTGGTTTCCGCTAATAATTCTTACTTCTTTCTTATTTGATAAATGAATTCAATATTCTAGAACATCCTCGAATCCAAAAAAATGATCACCATTGTGAAAGAAGAAGAAATTATTTTTGTTTTTAAATTATTCATTATTTTGAAAAAAAATTCATTATTATTGCAATTTCCCTCTTTCTCCCAAACATTATTTGCTTTTATTATAATCGACATCAATTTTATTTCCAATTAATTGCGCGAATATTCTTTTTCATCAATATGTCGGGAAATTCTTTTGTATTAATTAACAATGTTTTTTAAGATTAAGTTATGAAGGATTTGGCATCTCAAAGTTTGGCACATACAATTTAGGTTTGGCTCCCAGCTGTCATTTTCTTCCCGACATTCAAGAAACAGTTATTCGAAACAACGTTCACATCAGAAGGTGATGTTAAAAAGGGTTCCGAGAGCTGGCCAGGCACCTGATTATGAACATAAAAGATTAAACAGATTGGCCCAGCGGTGTGATAAATGCCTCAAGAGGATTGGTGATTATAAAAAGAAGGGACAGCTACATATGTCTCCTAATTACCATTTGCATCCTGTGTCTATTATTAACCTTCCAGCGATCACGCGTATGTGAGATATACACTAGAGATAAATTTCGTTTTATATCTTTAGATCTGCTGACGCTCGAAACACCTGTCCCTGGCTGTTTGTACCCCTCTCTTTGACCTACTTTCAGTTGTCGTTGTAAGTTTGTGGCGTTCATAGGTCACTGGCGATCAGATATTTGTATTTCAGAGATACGCGAGATCGTTCAGGTGTGGTTTTCGTCACATCTGATTTTGTATGATTTTACAAATTGTTTAGACTGGCGACAGCTGGCAAATGCACTTACGAAAGAAAATGTTGAAAAAAAAAAAAGAAACCACATCTCTAAAAAGTGAGCTAAAATGAAAGGTGCTAAAGACAAAAGCCGAACTAGGTATTGTGGAAGCGAAGAATGCGTCGTCATGGAAAAAATCTTGCAAAAAAAAAAAAAAAGTGGACTAGAATCACGAGCTTCAATTGTGAGATTTGGCAGAAATTAATATGTTTGGAGCACACTAAACATATTTGCTCACATTGCAATGTTGCAATGAAATAACAATGAAACTATTTTCTTCCTTTTCATATCTAAGTTTCAATTACTTTTTCCTTTTTATACACAAATTCTGTATTTTTGCACTTCTCTATTTTATATGCAAATGGTTCTGTCAAAATATCGACGATTCCATTTATATTATTTTTAAATCAATTCATTTGACCTACGGTAATTTTATGTTGATATTGCAATCTATTTTTATATTGTTTGTGCTAAGTATAAATGTTTAAAGGGAATGCAGTTATTAATTCTAAACTATTTACAATATAATTTTAATGGTTACGCTTTTGAAAATTTCCAATTTACTATAGCGTATGTGGGAAACACGCGCGCTCTCTCCCGTTGGTAAGATGGCCGCGTCCGCTGGGAGGTAAATAAAATATTTTTTCCTTTGTTTTGTAAACTTTGTGTTGGATCACTCCTAGTATTTTATACTTTTTTTTCTTGTACTTTTATATAACATGTACAATAATTGCTACTTTCTTCAAAACATGATTCTATGTAACCATGTCAGAAACGAAATGTATGGAAAAGGCTCTGAAGTAGTTATGGTTTTGAATTTTTGCTTGAAAAACATAGTATAATAATCTAGGAAAGTAAAATAAATAAAAAGTTGCAAACATTTTTGAAAAATGCATAAAAATACCATTATTGGCAGAAAAATGTTTAAAACAAAAAGCTTTTTGCTTTAAGGTTCATCAAAGGATTAAAGTTTTGTTTTTTAAATTGTTTATTTTGCAATTATAATCTCCAATTTGTTCAAAAACTTTATAGACAGGGAGGGAGCTTTATAGAAGTTATTTTGTTTTTGAGCTAAGAAATAAGCCATATTTCTATTAAATCTTAAGCTATTGTGGTTTGGTTGATATATAAGATGAAAGTTTCAATTTTTCGCTTTGTAAAGCTTCAAAACAACTATAAAATATTTCTAAATGAATTTGAGAAAGTTCAGTTAGAGAAATCATTATACATAAATTGAATAAAAGTTTTCTTTTATATTTTAATTGATGAGGTGTATTTAAAAAATTAAAGAAAATAAAAGAGTTTGAAAAACAACATTTAAAGATATAAAGTAACATAAAAACATGTGTAAATACAAATATAAAGAATCATAATAATTTCTTAAAATTGGTTGCAGAAACCAAATTCAAAAGGTTTCATACTGAAAACTGTTAGAACATTAAAAATACAAAATATGTTTAATTTGTTATATGTTCATTAGTTTGATGCTTTTTCATCTTATAGAAAGAAAGAAAAATGTACTTAAACATTTACAACTTTTAATTTTTGTATACTAAACAAAAGTCTAAATGCTTTTTAACCAAAAATTCTTTTAATTGACACTTATGCCTACCAATTTTATGAAAGGAAGGTATAATCTATGTTAGAATTAGGTATATGAAGTAATGAATTATGATGGCGTTTATCGTTAAACTTGGATTACGACTTAATCAAAAATTTTGAATTAAGTTTTTCATAAAAGAATTGGGATTTATTGGATGGCTGAGGGGAAGCGTGCCTTCCCCTTCAACTGGGTGTCCTGACCTCGTGTCCTAGTTCGGGAACTGTTGTTATTCTATGTCCTATCTGTGAGTATGAATGTGCCCCCCAGTAAAAAGGGGTTGTGCAAGCGAATGTGAAGCATTAAGTAGCTAAGTCGTACTCTTGACCCTAGTTGGTGCTACTGAAAAAACAAGGAACGCTAAATTAGGCTCTAATCGCTGACAACTTTCAGTCGGCGGCCTTGTAAAGGTCATCACCAGGGTAACAACAAAAACAAGAAATGGGATTAAATTATTGCAAAATTTTCCTTAATTTCTAAAAATAATCAGGTGTAGTATATAAGCATATAGAAGAAGAAGACTTTCATAATTAATAATAGTTACAAAAAGAATTTTTTCTAACTAGGAAGGAATATCTAAAGCATTAACTATTGGGTTGTTCGGAAAGTCATTTCGTATTTTTTTGTCAAAATGAAAAGAAATTTTCGTTTAATGGATAAATTATTTATTAAATTAAAAAATTGCCATTCTGGTCTATTACCTTTTGCCATATTTTTGGTAGTAACATGATTACACGCTCATAAAAGTTTTGGTCTTTGCTGTAAAAAAAAACTGATCGAGGTGGTTTTTGGCCTCCTCATTTGAAGGAAAAATTTTGCAAATCAATTCTGGTACTGATGTACTGTTAACACATCTTCTCCACACATATTGGCTAATTTATTTCTGGCTTGAACAGCATTTTTACCTTTTATATAGCAAAAAAGAAAAAAATGACGAAAATGCTGTTTATTGCTCTCCATATTTAAAAGGGCACCATCCAAAAACTACTGCGAAGAATCAGCTGCACTTTTTCACACTCAAGCCTTGCTATATCAGCTCTTAAAACATAAAATGATTTTGCGGTTTAAGTATGAAATTGGGTGCGAAAAATGCAATTAAATCCTTTGTCAGGAAAAAACGAAATTACTTTTCGAACAACCTAATATTTCAAAGTTCACTACTATTAAGGATAGGATATCTCATAAAATAACTTTTGAAATTTCTAAAATGCAAAAAATCATGGAAAGTAGTATGAAATAAAATGTGAATAAAACAAATGTGAATGATTTTAAGATGTTAGTATTTCTTTTACTCAGTGTGCGTGAATTTTTTTTTCAATACTCTGCTAATCTTTTATATGTAGTATCTGAATAGAGACATTCTAAATATGGAAGTCAGCTGGATATATTATTTTTGAATAAATTTAAATTTTCTTAGATATTTGTCACAAAATATCTGATTGAAAATTGAAGAAAGGAAAAATAGCAACAAAATTTTAAAAACATGCTAAATAAAAAAATCAGTCAATGAACTATTTATAGTAGATAAACATGAAAAATCAA
>JAPMOQ010040802.1:124600-135272 GCA_026543055.1 Argiope trifasciata | reverse complement strand
AAAGAACTTTTAATTAGTGAATATAATTCCAATTCTACCTATAATTTGGTTAATTCTAATAAAAAAGAACTAGACAAAAGATTGTTAGCTTTCGCTAAAAAAATTAAAATTAAAACATGCTCTCTGAAGTATCCTTATTTGTTCCCCACTGTTAAATTTCACAAAAAACCAATTAAATTTAGATTTGTTACCTGTAGTACAGGCAGTTATAATTACTACATGGGGAAGCAATTTTTCAAATTCCTAAAAATTATCTTAAATAAAATAAAAGAAGAAGAATGTTTTGTCATTAATAATAACAAAAAGATTTTGGATTTCTTAAAAGATAACAAAATTTATAAAATTAATACTTTTGACTTTGAAAATTTATACACCAACCTGCCCCATGAGAAATTATTAAATGTCTGTACTCATATATATTATGAATATTTAAATGAAAATATAATTAATAAAAATGACTGGCTGGCTTTATGCAATTTTAATATTACCGAAAATTATATATTTAATGGTATTGATTTTTATAAACAGGTTAAAGGTATCCCAATGGGTACAGCTTTTTCAAGTGCTTTAGCTAACATTTTCCTTCATTTCTACGAGAAAAAAATAATTAATAATTACTTAATAAACGGTTGGCGATTTATTGATGATTTGATTTTGATTAACTTGGATAATACCAATATTGTTACTAACTGCTATCCTAAAGAATTAACTTTAAAAGAAACAAATAGTGATAATCTTGAAGCTACTTATCTGGATCTAAGGATCAAAATTGATAATGAAAAAACAATAGTCGGTATTTATGATAAAAGAGACGAATTCAAATTTAATATAATTAAACTCTGTAATTATCACTCTAATCTTAACTCTAAAATTTTCAAAAATGTACTTTTCTCACAATTTAATAAAATTAAAACAATTTGTAATAACAAAATTTCTTTTATAAAAGCAACAAATAGTTTTATTAAAAATTTAAACAATAATGATTTGCCCAAAAACTACTGTAATATCAATATTTTAATAAAAAAAGAAATAATGAAATATTAGTGAAATAGATGGCGCTAAAAAATCACCTTTATGTTTAGTTTCACGGTGTTGTTGTTTTTTGTTGGCGGAGAAGAATGGCGGATAACTAGCGAACAGGTCAGGGAACTGATTTTTCTTAATTTTGTCATTAATTATGATCTTTCTTATATGGTTTTACCTTTTGTATATATATTTGTTTCATTTGTTGATGTTTTGATTTGTTTTTGTCTTTTACTGTTGGAATTGGTATGTCTCTTTTGCTTTCATCTTCGGGGGATTTTTCGGGCCACGAGGCGTCAGTACTTTCGGACATTGTCCATCGACGCCTCACAGAAAAAAATTCCCTGTTTTAGAATCCCAGCTTGAAAGTGGCTCCTGATGAAGTTTTCAGGCCGGATTCCTTTTTTATTGACTATTTTTTTCTAATGATTTTCTATGGATTATTTTGTTTAGGTTGTCTTATTTTGTTAATTAATTTATATTCATTTGCATTTTGGTTGTAGCTGCATTTGCGCTCTCTAAATACAATGTTTGATTTAAAAACTTTTAATTCTTATAACTTGTTTAATCAGTAATGATTTTTAGTTCCGGTTCCGGTTTGGTTTCGTTGCCGTTTTTACTTCTGTTTCGTTTAAATACTCTTTGAATATTGTATTGTAGGTTTATTTCATTATTGGGTTCTTATTCATTTACTTTTCATTATTTGGTTCTTATTCAATTACCTTTCATTTTGTGAACTTTTGCGTGTAATTCTGAATTGAGTTTTAATTTCGTTTTCGACCTAGTTGGTTTCATTTTAATTTTGTTGATCAAGAAATGGATTTTGATTGTTTTAATAATTTTATGATTATATATATATATATATATACTTTTATTTTAAGAAACTAAATTGAATAACTCTTATAATCTAAATGAAAAAAATGTTTTGATAAGTAACGAAACATTTTTTTTTGATTAAGGAAGGAGAAATTATATGTTTAAATGCGTAATAGAATGAAAATTTTACTTTATCGTATATGAATTAAATGTTTTATTTATTATAAAGAAAATAATCTAATCGACAAAAAAAAATTGAATTTGTGACTTTAACGTATCAAAATATTTTGTCATATTTGACTTTGAAATGCATATTTTTGGTATTATGTTTGTGACACTTTAAAGAATTCTTTGTGAAAGAAAAGTAATTTTTGTCATAGTTAAAAACCTACAATTTGCTACATAACATTAATGGTATCATCGTAAGAAAGACCATTTTATTATCAGCCCCGTGGGTTTTGATCGGGTGTCGCGTGGTGACAAACATGGCTACTTGTCGACGAATTTGGAGACCTTTAATGGCAAAATGAATACTGTTGGATATTTCGAGAAATTCATTAATTCGTCCATTAGGAACCGAGATACGGCTGATAGGCCTAGAAGATTCTAGGCCCTCCTCCCGGGAAGAGCTCAGATCACCCAAGCTGCGAGGTGGTGAATTGTAGTCTGAGTCGCCGATAAGATTTCTTTTTCCTAAAAAACATAAACTGATTTGGTAAGAGAAAATTAAGAACTACAAAAAATAACAATTAATGAAAATTTGCCAATGTGGGCGATAAACAGTGTTTTTAACGTAGTGAATACCTTAAGTGGAAAAAAAAGGGGGGGGGGGGAAGAATGACGAGGAGAAAAGTTTCCCTTTTGACTTTTTCACTGCGACTTTTACAAGAGGCTCAAGAAAAGCAAACCAGTGGATTGGATAAAGGGTGGAATTAAAGTTGATGAAGTATTCGAATCGGAATGAAGATATTTGACTATTTAAAGAAGAAGAGAATAAAATCTTGCGAGATACCATGGACGCAAAGCTCACACAGAAAGAAAAAAAAAGCTTTGATCCTTTCTTGCTGGAGATTTATCTGTCTTATTTTTCCTTTGAAAACTGTTTCCCATGAATTCTTTACATCTCAATTTTAAGCTCTGAAGAGATAAATGATTCGCGAATCGAGAAAAAAAAGGCTTTGAAAAATGTCGAGCTTATTTCGAATTCAAAAAATATATATATTTTTTTATTTAGAATATTTTCAGTGCTTTTTTTTAAAAAGATTTTTTGTTTCCTTTAAAGATACGTTGTGTTCTTTCTTGTTGTATGTCAGAATTTCATCAAGCACACGGCTCACAGAGAATTACGATAAACTTTATTTTGGTTTATGTTCACGTTCGAATTTTTTAGGTTATTGAAAAGTCGAGAAAAAAAATCATGAATCTGAATATTCATAGAAAAGAGTAAAAAGGAAGTTCTCCATTTTGTTCCATATAGATTTCAAGCTTTATACATGGGTTTTATTATTTTGTTGTTTAAAGGGTATTCGACTACGTTGAAGACACTGGTTATTGACCACATTGGCAAATATTTTTTTAACCTTCCAGCAGGCTTGGCCGTCATGAAAGGTTGTGCGTATTTCCCACATACGCTATAGTAAAATGCAAATTTTCAAAAGCGTAACTGCTAAAATTATATTGTCAATTAGCTTAGGATTAATAACTACAATCACTTTAAGCGTTTTTTACTTTAAAAAAAGCCAAAACAATGTAAACATTGATTGCAATAACAATATAAAATGACCACAGATTAACTGAATGGATTTTAAAATAATATAAATGAAATGGCTGATATTTTGACAAAAAAGTTTTTATATATAATATATAAGTGCAAAAATACAAAATTTATGTATAAAACGGAAAATGTAATAGAAATTTAGATATGAAAAGGAAGATGGTTTCATTGTTATTTCATTGCAGCGTTGCAGTTTGAGCAAATGTATTTAGTGTGCTCCAAACATATAAATTTCTGTCAAATCTCACAACTGGACCTCATGATTCTGGTCCGCTTTTCTTTTTGGCAAGGGTTTTTTCCCTGACGTCTCATTTTCCGCTTCTTCCATACCTAGTTCGGCTTATTTCTATAGCACCTTTCATTTTAGCTCACTATATAGAGACTTGGGTGCTTTTTTTCAACATTTTAATTCGTAAGTGCATTTACCAACTGTCGCCAGTCTAAAACAAAACGGATTTATTTGCAAAATCATACAAAATCAGATGTAACAAAAACTTACATAAATGGTCGCGCGTATCTCTCAAATGCAAATATCTGATCAGTGGAGACCTATTAACGCCACAAACTTACGACGATAATTGATAGGAGGTCAAAGGGAGGGGCCGATTACAGGCGTTCCCAGTGCCACCAGATCTAAAAGTTTAAAACGGAATTCATCTCTAGTGTATCTCTCACACACGCGCGCCCGATGGAAGGTTAAGCCTTTATTAGCGTCCCTTGTTTTTTAGTAGCACCAACTAATGCCATGAGTATGACTTAACTACTTCATGCTTCACATTCGCTTGCACAAACCCTTTTTACATTGGAGCACATTTCTGCTACTGGTAGATAGAATACAAAAGAACAACCATGCCTGAACCGGGAAGCCCAGAACATTAGAGAGACACGCTATCCCTAAGCCAGGACGCCGGCATGTATTTATTAAATTTATGTTTCATATATTTATCTTCGATTGTAAAAATTAAAATTCTTGAATTGGAATTAGATTGTTATGATTAAAAATTAGAATGTTATGTTTCCCAAAAAATACAATATATGCATAGTAGTAAATCCTAAAAGTAAAGCTATTAAATGTTGAATTTACTACAGGAGGACTTTTATGATTAAGTTACATTGCATTCATAAAATGTGATATAATGCTACGAACAACAATAAGAAAGGGTATTTAGAAAATTTGAAATGAAAGATATTTATTTAATGCATTTAGGGATATCTTCAAAATGTAGTTTTAAAGATTATAGTTGTAATATCAACATAATAAAATAATTCATCGTATATATAGATTAAAATAAAATCTTTTTCTTTGAATATCGAAAATATAATAAACAAATTTCTTATAACTGAACAGTAAAAGTGGAAGTTAATGAGCAAAATAAAGATTCCCTGCTTGTTATAAATAGCAGCGAACTTACCGAAAGATTTACTAATAATATATGCTAGAATAATCTTGAGAGTGAACAATAAATGACAATGTATAACACAGGCTATTAAGCATCAAGCTATAGCATCAAATAATGTACGAGAGTTTATATTTTATTTCTTCAGTAAGGAAGACAAATATGTGCATTTAAATAAATAACTCTAAACCATTTCTTATCTATCTTTTCTTGTCTTAACTCCAATGCTGTTTTGCTAAGTATTTTTCTAATTATTCGATAAAAAAAAAAAAAAAAAAAAAAAAAACACCGAACTGTCTTTTTTATTATTTTTTTTTGTCTCTCGTTAACAGTATTCTCTAGGGTGGGTTGGCTGTTTTGTGTTTGTTGGTACAGGAGTCATCTTTGGACAAACAGGCTATATTGAAAATTAAAGGAAGGTAGATTTTTTTTTCACTATCAACTGCTAGCTAAAATAGTTTTTTCTAAGAAAAAGGACAGATTTTTTATAACAGAAAAATTTCAACTTAACTTTTAGTTGCAACTAATTAAAACTGCAACTAAGTATTTTATGCAGCTTGTAAAATTTTTCTAAATGAAAAATTCCAATAGACATATAACTCATATTTCTTAAGAAGTCTTATAACGCTGTGTTCATTGTGCTGCGTTTTTTATATATATTATGTTTATATTAACATGTAGGTATTTATTAAATAAATTTATAATTGTACTAAAATTATTATTAAGATGCAACCTCAGATATGAAATTTAGAAGCATTCGCAAATTTTCGATCTGAGTATGAGAATTTTCTTACTAAATTTCGAAAATATATTCATAATTATAAAATATCACTCATAAGAGTGATAAGATATAAAATAGCAACATAATGTTTTCTTATGTTGTCTATTGTGTATAAAAGCTGAAACAAAAACTGATAACTTGAAGCTTTGCTGTAAAACATTAAAATCATGTTTCAAAATGTAATAAAATTATTGAAGATTTCTTAAAAATTTAAAATTGGCATGAAAGAAAACCTAATTTTTAGAAGGATAACATATCATGTGAATGCTTTTTACACAATATTATGACACTAATTAAATTCTGAAATCATTCTTTTCTTAAGGATGACGTACTACCAAAAGGGTTCCTAGAAACTGTATTTGAAATTTATGTCCAAAGAAAATTTAGGCAATTTTTACATGATTATTAAGAAATAACTACAGGCAGTATAGAACTAATTAAATTTACAGGCAGTATAGAACTAATTAAATTTACAGGCAGTATAGAACTAATTAAATTTACAGGCAGTATAGAACTAATAGAGTTAACCATATTAAAACTTTTAATTCAATTTATCATATTCAGCTTAAAAAATTGAGAAGTATGCATATTGAACTTATTCAGATAATATCAGAAGAAACTTTCCTGACCATATTGTAAATTTGACAAGATTTTAATGATATATATTTGATCACAAATAAGAAAAATTTACAGTATAATTTAACAAAATTCATCAAGCATAAGTTTCCAAAAATCTAAAACATCTTGTCTTCCATTCTTATGGCACATAACCATAAATACAAATTTTGTTTTCATGAACTAAAGTGTTAATGAATTTATGTGATATTTCTATCATACTAGCTGGCCCCCGGCGCGTTGCTGCCACCGAAAAAAATAATATTATGTGCAATCAATCAATAACTTGCCAATGTTTTATCAAAATAGGATACACGGTACAATAGTATATAAAATACGAAAAAAATCTTCATTTTTATATAGTAGATTTGTTTATTCTTTTAGAATTGTAAAATTTGGTAACGAGTGAAATGAGTATTCAAAATAGTAATGAGAGAAACTAATTATTGGATTTCGTGATTCGTTTAATATTCATTCAGAATTCTTAAATTTCTAGTTAAAAAATTCGATTAAAATGTTTTCTTTTAAAATGGATTAAACATAGAAGATATATTTATACCATAAAATCGTTAATATAATTGAAAAGAGAATTTCTAAAAATTAAGATGGCTAAAAATTATTTTTAGAACAATACTTTTGGGTGGTTATTGCGAAAAACGCTAACATTTAATTAAAATTTAAAAACACAGTGTTGGTTAACCCAAAACTTTTTAGCATAATCTATACTTATAATAAAACTCAATGTGTGTGTGTGTGTGTTGGCGCTCTACAGGCCAGACCGTTGGACCTACAGCTACCAAATTTGGTACACGTATACCTTGGAGGTCGGGAATGTGCACATCGGAGCCCTTTTTTCCAATTTTTAATTAGAATTTGAATTAATCAAAATTTAAGCGAAATTTCGACGTTTTTCCGCTATAACTTCCGAAAATATGATCGCATAAACATAATTTTTACATCAATTTAAAGATTAAAAAATTAGCCTTCTAATGGTATTAGTGTTTTAATGTATAACTTAAGCTTCTATTTTTAACAAATTTTTAAAGAAACATTTTAACCATGTTTTTTTAGCACGTGACTAGATAAAATAAAAGAATGCCGGAAGTTCAAATAAAAAAATTATCATCGCAAAATAAATCTACAGAAATGCAACTTTCAGCACGTGACTGGATAAAATAAAAGAAATATAAAATGTGATATTTTCTAAAAAAATAAATGCAAAGCAAAGGTTTCTACAATCGTTTGCAATATCTATATCATTAACTCAATAAATCTTCTTTATTTACGGTAAACCTGATTGAATTTAGACAGGATATGCAGTGAAATCCCGACTTAATGGCATATTTATGTAATCGTTTGCAATATCTGTATCATTAATTAAATACTTTTTTTCCTTTTCTCGCTTTCTTTAAAAAACATATTTAATATTTTGGCAACATCATCGAAATTTTTTTTAATATTTAGGAAGCATAACCGATGGTTAAAACTGACTGATTTATAAAAGTAAAGAATATTATTAGGAAAAGGTGTACTTTTAGAACTTTCCGTCCATCATCTTAAAGAAAATATTAATTTCAGATCAATCAATGCCCGGAATTACTTCAAGGCTAATGAATATGTTATTTAATTGAAAATTTTAGAACGCTTTACTCATGGCGAACCAGCTGGTCGTCAAAGGCGGCTAGTCTGTAATAAAGTTGTTACCTCTGAGAATGACTTGCATGATATTTGCTTACCATAGCTGCCAAATATTGACCTTTCACTTGGATTTAGCATTTCTGCAATATCTATTGTCTCCTCAGTGTGTTATTCAGAGATGAATCCTTGGTAAACAGATGCGATTGATATTCGATATTTTTTGTTGAATTCTAGATAATTGTACTATTCTGTTTAAGAAGGCATAATAAGCATACAGAAAACGTTTATTTTTTATTTATATAGATATATTACATACATTAAGATTTAATTCTTCAGATTACACTTATTTTCTAATTTTTTTCAATGACGACCTATCTACTGCCTAAACTAGTCTTTGGAGTTCATCTAAATTTTAGATGTTTATGAGATTAGAATTTTTTAAAACTTGCAATTAAACTTACAGATTTTGTGAAGAAAAATTATATACGACCTATCTACTGCCTGAACTAGTCTTTGGATTTTTCAATATCGGCACTGGTTTTGCTATGAAGAATTATGATTTCTTCAAACACTTTAAACTGATTGTTTTGTCTCCGAAAACTGCCCTGGGAGTTATTCTACTGACTTACAAACTGAATTTAGAGTTTGAAACAACTAATTGTAGAGTATTAACTAATTTGTCAAACAATTGCCTTAACATCAATTGTGTAGAATTAATGCGTCAATGAATTGTTTCTGAAGTTGGAATAATTTTGAGTTAAGTTTCCACAAATTTCCGTCTTAGAATCGAGAATTCACTTTTACATTAAAAGTCATGACTAAATATAGTTTCGGTTTCTATTCAAATATACCGATATCGAATATTTCGCGTTTTGCTTAAATATATTTAAATGGATAAAAAATAAATATATATAAAATTCGAAATATATTATAAGCTTTAAATTTGTTTCACAAAACGAGGAACGTAGATTGCGATTCATATTTCCTTCCTTTTATGCTTGTATCATATATGAGTATCTTAATCTTTTTATATATATATATATATATATATATATATATATATATATATATATAACACATACAAATATGTATTTATATATATAATTTTTCTTTTTCTTAATTATTTTAGTACTTTGTTTCAATTTAAAAGGCTATCTGACGATGCAATTGTTTCCAATTTTAAGACAGAATTCAAACTCGTCCTTCAAAACATTCAGAATTCGCTATTAGAAGAAAAATAAAAACTCGTGGAATTAAGTTTTTGAAAAAATAAGACAGCGTTTTTAACAAAACTTTTGCACCATTTTCAATAAGAATAAACAAATTAAAAAAATAATGGAAGTATTTAATTTTTGTTTCACCTTTATGTAGTTCAAACTACATAAAATGATAAAAACCTCAAGATATACATTATTTTAATGAATAAAAAATTTATGCGTATTTGAAATCTGCTTTAATGATCATTTTTTGTGAAAGTTTCTCTCTATTTTGAGTTTAAAGTGTCTGTAAAACGTACATAAATGAAGCTACCTTAAATTTCTGCGCCTATGACACCCTAAAATTTTTTTGGATACAAACCTATTTCATGAAAATTTTTAAATAGATTTTAAGATGTCAATTTTTGTGTGAATCATTCACAGTGAAATATTCATTCCTCAGATAATTCAACCAGCTATTGAATTTGTGAATTACAGATGTGCTGGATGCAAATGAAATAAGAATTATATAAAAATTATAAAGAAATTACTAGCAAGAAGTTGTAAGTTATAAACATAGTGAATTTGAGGTATGCGTTCCCTTAATTTATTTTTAAAATAAGGTACTGTATACTTTCAATGCATTTTCCTCAAAACTGATTTTTATATATTTCCTGCTCACTTCAAAGGAAATAACACGTAATATTACTATCATATAACCATGAAATTTGATGGACATTGTCTTTATACTACTATCAAGAGAATGAACCAAAAGGATGTCGATTGAGTGAATAGTTTTTAATTTACAGCCTATTGTTTGAATAATAGTGTCATTCATTTACTAAAAATTTCAAGATAAATATTTGGCTAGCTATAATTTTTTATTTATTATTAGAACCATACGATTATATTTCATTCCCTTGACAAAACTATGTATTTTTTTTTGCACAAGTTTCGTTCGGATGAGAATTATAGGTTTTAGTGTAGCTAGTTTGTAGCTTTATAAACATTGACTGATATTTAGGCCATTAAATGCCAATTTTCTAAAAGTGTTAATGTTTGTTTCAAATATTGACATCTTATTACTAATTTAGAATAGTTTTAAATCTAGAAATGTGCTTAAATTATGTCAACACCATGTTTTTCTCAAAAAAGTGCTCCAAACATGATCAGATACCTTAATTACTTGAATAAAGTATATATTTGGGATTAGCGAGTGCTATCTTGGACTTTAGATAAAACACTTATATCTGCGATAACTTCATCTATGCGATGATATCAAAAGATTTGACTTTTTGTATAAGTAATGCCAGCAAAATCAATTTACTTAGGCGGAAATGGAACAAACAACGCTTTTGAAATTCTAACTTATCAGCAACTCCAGGATTCATATTCAGGAGAAAATTGTATTAAGCTAACTAACAATCCTAAA
>JAPMOQ010040802.1:109501-124590 GCA_026543055.1 Argiope trifasciata | reverse complement strand
AAGACTTTTGAGAATTTTTCTGTGCAACTTGTACATGTTTTCTTTCTACAGTCGATCTTGTCAGACTGACAATATTGCCGCATGGAAACGAAACACTGTGGAGTCTGCATAGCTGAATGGTTATGTCAGGTCATAGTCAGGAGATCACGTGTAAGAATCCCAGTAGACATAAAATTGGTTTTTTCTTGATTTCGTGTTCCAGACGATTCTGAACCTTTCTGTAATTTACCAGATAAGTGCTCCGGACTGTTTCCAGAAAGGTATTCTGGAACTTTCCCTGCTTGTGCAAAAGCTGAAGATCTCTTAGGCTGGTTGCACACACAGCGTTTTTTTTTCTTTTTCTGATAGCTTATTTCCCCGATGCCGACATAACAACAGTAATGTATTGAATTATACGAGAACTTACACACTAGCTATTTATTCGCCTATTGTGTAAGCTCTCGTATAATTCAATACACTACTGCTGTTATGTCGGCATCGGGGAAATAAGCTATCAGCAAAAACGCTGTGTGTGCAACCAGCCTCAGTCACAGTGATCTTAGTTGAGACTTGAGTGACTAAATTGATTTCACTCTACTTCCTGTGTCTTCTTGAGTTCTATCTACGTGGCAATGTCATTTATTTTATCTTATCGTAGTTTCCAATTCACATTAAAATTGCAGAATAAATGTTTAAGAATTTTCATACTTCCGAAAAAATGGCAGTGGGATCTTTAAAAAGTTTTTTTAAAAGAAAAGGGAATGAAAATCATTTGGCTTTAAAGAGCCAAAGAAATTAAATTTGATGAAGCATCCGATTCAGAAAAAGATGTTTGACTCGTGAGAAAAAAGAGGAAAGCGGAGACTCGTGACACGTAACAAGGAACGTCAAGAAAAATCTTTGATCTTTTACTTTTATTTGTTTTCTTTCATTTCCTGATGATGATTTATCTTCACTGTCTTATTTTTTAAACAAAAATTCCTTTGGACGAATTCTTTACAAATCAGTTTTGATCATCGAAGCAGATAAATGATTCCAGGGTAGAGACTAAGTTATTTTAACTCTTCGGAAATATCAAATTTATTTCCAACAATTTTTTTTCTTCGCATATTTTGAATGAATTTTTTGAGATAAATTTCATTTTTCTTTTAATATCATAATCCTGCTTTCGTTAGGCAGTTTTGAATAATTGAAGGCAACAAATAATTGAAGTTCGAAACCACGTAGGCAATTAATAGAGCATAAATGGCAATATTCATCAATATATTCTAATCGCATGTATTTTTTACCTTCCTTAACCAATATTGCATTATAAATGTGCATGCTTCTTTTAAGGCAGATGCGTTTTTAAATGGATGACCTGCTTTTACCAGAGTTGTTTTTTATTAGATCTATGACACAATAGCAGTTATTTTCATGGAAAATTTTTTCAGAGGAAAATAAATAATTTAATTTTTATGAGTTCAATAAAATTTCACTCGTGTTTAATAACCATTTTGATAAAAGTATTCAACCAAGAGTGAAATACAGCTGCATTCATATATATATATATGTGTGTGTGTGTGTGTGTGTTTGTATTCCAAACTGCACCATACCCCACTAATTTAACGTGGACAAGGCACACCGTACAAGTACCTACACATCGGGTTTTGGTGTAATCGGGTATTAAATTTGAAATAATCCGGTTCTGAAGGCCATAACTTACAATTTGGAAACTGCCAAATGTAAAACACTAGATAAATGAGCTTCCTCCAAACTTCTAGAACAGTGAGTCCAAACATTTACAAGCATGTTAACTTTGGGTGTACAATAAGTAAGAGTGAGTTCCGTCCGAACTCCAAGAACAATGAGAACAAAAATTTTCATGCATGTTATTTTAATGTATGGTAAAAAAGAATGAGTTTAATACAAACTCCTAGAATAATGACACCAAAAATGTGCATGCATGTAAATTTATGTAAATTTTGCATGTATAGTGAGATAGAATGAGTTCCGTACGAACTCCTAGAATGTTGAGACCAAAAATTTACATGCATGTTAATTTTGCATGCACAATAAGATTGAAAACAGCTGATAAATATGTATATGTTCACATTTATTGGAATGTAGACATTATTTCAAATGTAGACTTTATTTCGAATGTAGACATTTATTCGAATATAGACCTTATTTCGAATGTAAACATTAATTCGTATGTAGACATTGTTTCGATTGTTAACAGATAACTATTTTGAAACTTATTATTTCGAATGTAGACAGCAAAACTACATTTTCAAACGATAATATACGAAAAATTCTAGGGCTAGTTCTAGGGCCTCCAATATCCTAGAATAGTGAGATGAAAATTTATATGCATATTAATTATGGATGTACAATAAAAAAGAATGAGTTCTCTACGAATTCCAACACTAGTGACACCAAAAAATTACATGCATGTTAAATAAGAAATAATGAGTTCCATACAAACTCCGTGAGACCAAAAATCTATGTGCTTGTTAATTTTGGATGCGCAATGCAATAAGAAAAATGCATACGAACTCCTAGAATAGATAGATAAAAAAAATTACATACATGTTGATTTTGGGTGTACAGTAAGAGAGAATGAGTTCCGTACGAGCTTCGAGAATAGCGAGATCAAAAATTTACATGCATGTTAATTTTGGATGCACAACAAGAAAAAAAAACTTATAAATATGTATCTGATCACTTTATAAGACTGCAAAGACACATTCGAAAATTCTAGGGCTTATTTATCTAACTATTCTTATCGAGTTGGAAATAAATCCATGATTTTTTCATAACGAAAAAGTCTTTGAGGTACTTCTTTCAGTTAAATAATCCCTCTTAATCGGTAACAAACCGCCCGGAATCGAAGACGCTTTCAGTAAGGAGCTCCTTCGAAGCTATCGTCGATCGTCTCAAGAGGGAGCATGAAGGAGCAATTTGCGCTTCCTCACTCAAATATTTATTTCGTCTAACCCGCGCGGGGTGATGAATGGTGGGAATCGAACAATTGATCAAGTGTCGCCAGAACCGTCACCTACAAATGCTCGGGAGATTAATGAAGACGGCCGGGAAAGAAATCCCGCGCAATGAAAACAACTGGAATCACTCCAATAGGAGAGTGAGCCGGGAACTTTCAATTATTCACTTAGCAGCTGAGGGATGGAAAAAAAGAGAAAATCCTTCAGCTGCTGCGGGACACGAATGCCAACACAACAGTCATGGAAACGGGAACTTCTGCTAACCTAATAAAACGGCCGCTGCTAGGAGGGATCCTTAAGGGAAATTCGAAGGTGGAAAAAACCTGAAATGGAATTTGTAACTGAAGTAGTCAACTTTGCAAAAGTGCTGTATATTTGAGGAAAAAGAAAGATTTTTGGGAATTTAGTTTAGTTATATTAAAGCCCCATAAGCATACCAATCCATATCCATTTTAAAGAACAGATCTCGTTGCAACTTGTTAAACTAATTACTGCTAACCTTCTAAATGCCTTTTCGTAATATTTTTATCTGTCAAGCAGGTTTCAAATGTGACCAGCTATTATGCGTAATAGAATGACGCAACTATCTCGGGAAGATTACGTATTCCAATGGAACAATGGAAATAGTTGTCTCAAATTGTCATCTGTTTTTAGTTTTAGTTTAGTTTAGTTGTATTATCATCACGATGTAAAGCAACACTAAGACTATTTTGTGGCGGACCTCATCATTTTGAACCACGGTCGGATGACGAGGATCGCACCTGAGCTGGCATACCCCTCTCCACATCACAACAGAAGGAGGACATTCGACATGACAGATTTAACGGCGATTTCTGGGAGAGGTGTTGATTTAATTTATATCAATAAATACTTAAAGCGGGTGTTAGCAAAACCCAAAGGACTATTTTAAGGTTCGCTTAGGAAATTGTGGTTTCAAGGATTAAATTACCTATATAAGAATTATATTAAGCAAATCTGGGCATCCCGGGTTCGAGTCCGGGTTCAAGTATGGTTGCTCTTTTGTGTTCTATCTGTGAGTTGCATAGGCCCCTGTAGCCTAATGGTAAGGTCATGGCTTTGGAAACGGAGGGTTGCAGGTTCCAAGCCCGATTGCACCAAGGAACCACCGTGTAAGCGGGTCTGGTGCACGTTAAATCCGTCGGGGCAGCTTGTGTGATGTGAGCATTTGGAGAAGGGGGTGAGAGCTCAGGTGTCATTCTCGTCATCTTACAGCGGTTCAAAATGACAAGGTCCGTTGAAAAATAGCCCTAGTGTTGCTTCAAAACGGGACGTTAATATAAATAAACTAAGCTAAACTGAGAGTTGTAGGAATCTGCCTCCCTGTAAAAAGGTCTTGTGTAAGCGAATTTGAGGCATGAAAGTAGTCAAGTCGTACACTTGGCCTTAGTCGGGGCTTCTGAGAAAAACAAGAGACGCTCATTTCGTCTTAAATCGAGGACGGATTTCAGTCAAACGGCTTGCAAATGTCATAAGTAACAACAGCAACAATATTAAAAAAAGTACATGTACTGAAATGAAATATATTCATGCCTTATCAATGTTAGATCATTTATCCTCTGTTCATTAAGAAAAGTAAATCCTGAAAACATGGATTACCGATGCAGTCGATTTATCGAATAAAATTTTTAGCCCAAAGTTTAAAATCTGTTATTTCGTCTAAAAAGGTGGGGCGTTTTTTCTTGCCTTTGCTTTAGACTTTATTATTTGCTTAAAACAGCAATTAATTTGTCAGATCCATGCAGAAAATATTTGGATCTGAACCTTCTGATTCAGTCCTTGTGTTCTTTTTCCACTTCCAACCCACAATCTCAAGGAACAACTCATAAACAGGATTCGAAACCGACCTTTCAAAGTTAGGTTTATTTGTTACTAGCCGCCTTTGGCGACCAGCTGGTTCGCCATGAGTAATGCGTTCTAAAATTTCCAATTAAATCACATATTCATTAGCCAAAATTTAAGAAATAGTTAAAGTTCAAAGATTCAGTTCTTAGTAGTTAAAGAGTCGGTAACTTTATTCGAAAAAACTTTTTGAGTTTAATGCTCTAACAATTTATCGATTATGCTTCCAAACTATTAAAAATGTTTTTTTCGGTGATGTTGCCAAAATGTTAAATATGTTTTTTAAAGAAAGCGAAAAAGGGGAAAAATTATTGAATTAATGATACAGATATTACAAACGATTATAGAAATATGCCATTAAGTCGGGATTTCAATGCATATCCTATCTAAATTCAACCAGGTTTACTGTAAATAAAGATAATTTATGGAATTAATTATATATCTATTGCAAACGATCATAGAATCCATTGCCTTGCATTTATTTTTTTAGAAGATATCTCATTTTATATTTATGTTATTTTATCCAGTCACATGCTGAAAGTTGTATTTCTTTAGATTTGATTTGCGATGATAGTTTTTTTTTATTTGAACTTCCGGCATTGTTTTATTTTATTTTATCCAGTCACGTGCTCAAAAAAACATGGTTAAAATATTTCTTTAAAAATTCGTTAAAAATAGAAGCTTGAGTTATACATTAAAACACTGATATCACAAGTTCATCTCTTTTTAATTAAAAGCTAAATATTCTTCATTTTTTAAAGCTTTTATAGACTCGTGCTACATACTATGCAGCTATTTACTTCATTTAGACTTTTTTATAGATGTATTTCTATTATTAAACAAAGCTGATTTATTTAATTAATAAAATTGTAAAAGTCACAAAAAATTCTTTGCATTTTCTTTTTTTTTAAAGGAAAAAACATATTTCATATTTATTTCATTTCATGCAGACACGTGCTGAAAATTGCATTTTTAAATGTTTAATTTGCAATAATTATTTATTTTTTTTAATTTGAGTTTTTATCTATCTGATGGCAACCTATTGACAAAAGATAATTTTTCCCCTTCCACTCGTAACGTGCTCCTGCAGATTAAATTTTATTGTTTTGTCCGAAATATATTGTTGAAAAATATAGTTGAAATGCTTCTTTAAAAATTCATTACAAATAGAAGCTTAAGTTAAATGTTAAAATACTTATATTATTAGAAAGCTAATTTTTTAATCTTTAAATTGATGTTAAAATCATGTTTATCCGATAATATTTTCGGAAGTTATAGCGGAAAAACGTCGAAATTTCGCTTAAATTTTAATTAATTCTAATTCTAATTAAAAATTCGGAAAAAGGGCTCCGAGGTGCACATTTCCGACCTCCAAGGTATACATGTACCAAATTTGGTAGCTGTAGGTCCAACGTTCTGGCCTGTAGAGCGCCAACACACACACACATTGAGCTTTATTATAAGTATAGATTGGCACTGTTTACAATGCAAATTGGGTGAACTCGAATCGTATAAACACGTGCACGTTAAACATCTTTTAGAGAGAGCAGTTAAGACATATCAGACTATGTGTCTGACCCGCTGTACAATCAATTTAAGATGATTTGCTAAGTTTTATATTAAATGTGTTTTTAAGGTTACTCTCCCAAGTTTGGTGATGTTGAACTTTATTTAACATTCAACCTATTATTTTATGCTCCAAGAATCAGCTGATGAACTTCAATAAAATGGTTGTTTTATGGATGCTGCTCTCCGCATTTTGCTTCCTTGACAATAAATTCTTCTGGCAAGCTTTGCTAACTTCCGGGTCAGTGTAACCTGGTTAGTTAACTTTATTTAAAGTTCAACCTATTAGTTTTTGCTTCAATAAGTAGCTCATGAACTTTTACTTCAATAAATATGGTATTTTATGGATACTGCTCTTCTCATTGTAAAATCATAAAAAAGAATTTAATTAAGTGAGTGAAGAATCATTAAAATCACTGAGGCTGGAAAATATTGGAGAATGTTTTTTTAAGATAACATTGAATACTTCTTTCAAAATTTTGGATTAAACATGCAGCTATTATTCACCATTAGGTTCATCCTTTATTGAGACATCTTTATTGGAACACTGATAATCTTCCGAATTAAGTGAGAACCTGTAATTCAATGATAAATACAATAATAAGTGACAGCATTTGAAATTGCAACTTCATCACTCGATGAAATGTAAAGCCGAATCCATCTTGCACACAATGAAGATAGCTGAATTCAGTTACTGATCATGTTATGACTAATAATAATTTGCTTATTGCTTCAGTTTCAAAACTATCAAGCTTTTATCTCTACACAATGTACAAAAACCATGGCTTTAATCAGTGCAGACTCTTTTCCGTCTATATGGGATAAACTGTATTATATTAAATTAAAATTTATAAAAAAATAATCAAAACTGTAATCGTTTGACATTTTGGAATTCTTTATCCATGAGAACACAGTTTTGCTTTCTAATAAGAAATCATTCTTGTTAGAAAATATTGATTGGCTTTATATCCCGGTTTATAACACACATATTTTTAAACTTATCTTTGGCATCTCCTACTATAGAACATAATCTCATAAGTTGAGCATTTATATATTTTAACCATTACTCAATTCTAAATTGATGCTCCTTTTTCTAAATCAACTTGCTTCTAAGTTTACTTCAGCTTAATTTAGTTATATTAACGTCCCATTGAGACTTAACGCTAGGGTTATTTTGGGACGGACTTCACAATATTCAACCGCGGTCCGATGACTAGGACGACACTTGAGCAGGCACTCCCCTCTCCACACCTCCCCAGCAGGAGGGCGTTTGGTTATGACGGATTTAACGTGCACTAGACGGCCTCACACGATGGTTCTTCGGTGGAATCGAGCTTCGAACCTGAAATCCTTCCGTTCCGAAGCCGAGACCTTACCACCAGGACACCCCGCTTGCTTTCAATCAATGCAGCTGTAAATAGCGGCTTCTGGTTTGCGTTTGTATCTATTTATATGTTGTTATGTAATTTTGTATGTATTCATATTTGTTTACATTTATATTTTGTATTCAGACTAAAATTTGAAACTGTTTACTAAGTGAGACACATATGTAGACCAATTTCTTCCAAACCTCTACAAAGATAATGAATTATATAATGAATCTAACTGAGGTATCTTCGACCTGAAGTGCTGTCTGCTTTTTTCAGAGTAGTTAAAATAAATAGAAACTTGATCATTTTCCATGATCAACAAATCTCATCATACTAAATCAAGTAAGAATAAAAGCAGTGTTAAAATATGTAGCAGTATTCGAAAATTAATATTATGCTTTAAAAGATAAAGAAGAAAAATTTTCATAACTTTTAATTTTTATTGGAAAACATATTCTTAATTCTCCTTTGTGTTTTCAAAAGTATAAAAATACTATCTTTTAATAACATTTTCTTAAACTGTTTCTGTCTTATTACCAAGGAAGACATTACATTTTGATATTTCTATTAAATCATTAAAAGTCTCTTATTTTCTGTTGCATATCATGATAATTAATAATGACACACGACTTTTCAATGATATATTTGAAAATTATCTAAAAATATTTCGGCTAGTTTCAAAACCTCTCTCCTTCAATTTCACATAATTGGAATTTTCCTAGTTTCTGTTTCTGTATTCTGTTATAAATCGAAAAAAGTGTTTTATACTGAAAAATTAAAAATTCTTGTAGACATTATCACTTCTAGTATATACGAATATGATAATTGTTTTATCTTCGCATTCTCCATTTAGAAAATTCTTTAAATATTCTTAAAAGATTATCTTGTTTGTGCAAAACCCCTTAAGCAACATTTAGAGCATAAATAAATCAGTTTTTAGGGTACATTCTTAATTTCACTTCTCTAAATTTATATTATTTTTGACTAGCTTTCATTTGCTGAAATTTACTGTTATTTATTTATTATGAAATTTACCAAAGCTGTTAATGTAATTTAACTAGTTTAATCAATTAATAAAGATAATAGGAATAAACTAAATTTATTAATAAAGTGAAAAAATCAATAAACATTTAAGAAATAAAGTAATTAATAAAAAGTTAAAAAAGCTTTAAGTAAAATAATTGTTAGTATAAATAATACGAATATGTTTTCTTTATTTAGTTATCGATTATGATTGACATAATAAATCTCGAATTATCAATCTGAAGTCTAATATTTTCTTCAAATTTATTAAATAACTCTCAATACAATTAAGTATGACAAAGAAAATAATTTTTCATTTTGAATATCTTGATTCAACTCCAAATTTACACAATTATGAAATCATTGGGAAATCTTTCTCATATTCTCGTCTACTTCCATTATTATTTGATGAGAATTCTAATGTTGAAAAACTGAATTCCATCATTAGTAGTGAAAGTCGTTTCAGAGATATTTCTCCCACAAGACGTATGTCGCTCTCTAGAGGCGAGTATTTGAGACCTCATTTCACTTAAAAAATGATTCATTTTAGAACAGTATTTGGGTGGGAGACAGAGATTGTTTTCCTCTTTTGTTCGTATGGTTTATAAGACGATGTGATGAATTCTGTGTTTAATATCTTGCTGTAGTGATGAGAAGGAAATATTAAATTTGTCCAAGTATAGAATTGCACTGATTAGCCTAAATTAACAGTTTGATTCAACAGTGCAATTTTATATTTAATACATTAAAATTAGTTCTCCAAATCTCTTGTGATTCTGATTTTTCTCGCATCTGTCTTTAAAGTAGACTCTTAAATGTGCTGGTTATCGACCACTTTCTCGTATTTCTTAAAAATTGTTATTTCTTGTAGATCAGACTTTCCTCTTTCCAAAACAGTTGATCTTTTCTGAGAAAAGGAAGGTCTGACCTATCCACCAGGGAAATTTCAAGCTAAACATATTTTTCTGCAAAAATTTGTCACCAATTTTCCCAAAACTGTAATTTTGAGAAAAATTCCCCTTCGTTAACAAATCTTAAAAACGAATAGAGGTAGTTTATAGAGGATAAAAATTAGAAATAGAACGAAAACGAATGGGGGATAAAAATTTCAGCATGCATTTTAAATAATAAGAACAATGAAACGAACCAAAAGTTTTATTTTCGATGAAATGCTTTTTCATTTTTAGGTTTTTTTAGAAAAATTGAGTTTTGAATCGATAGAAAAAGAATGTACACTGAAGTGAGAAAAATCATGGGATGACTGTTAATATCATGTCGGTCCTCCTTTTGCCCGGCGAAGTGCAACAACTCGACGTGTCATGGAGTCCACAAGTCGTTGGAAGTCCTCTGCAAAAATATTGAGCCATGCTGTCTGTATAGACGTCCATAATTGTGAAAGTGTGGGTGGTGCAGGAGTTTGGGCACGAACGGACCTTTCGATAATGTCCCATAAATGCTCGATGGGATTCATATCGGGCGGTCTAGGCGACTAGATCATGTCCTGGAATTGTCCGGAATGTTCTTCAAACCAATCGCGAACAATTCTGGCCCGATGACATGGCGCATTGTCATCCATAAAAATCCCATCGTTGTGTGGGTACGTGACATCCATGAGTGGCTGCAAGTGATCTGCAAGCAGCTAAACATAACCATTTCCAGTCAATGATCGGTTCAGTTGCACCAGAGAACCGAGTCCATGCCATGTAAAAACAGCCCACACCATTATGCAGCCACCACCAGCTTGAACAGTGCCTTGTTGACAGTGTGTGTCCATAGCTTCGTGGGCTCTGCGATACACTCGAACTCTACCATCAGCTCGTAACAACTGATATCGTGACTCATCTGACCACGCCACGGTTTTCCACTGGTCTAGGGACCAGTCGATATGCTCACGAGCCCAGGAGAGTCGCTGCAGGCGATGTCGTGCTGTCAGTAAAGGCACTCGAGTCGGTCTTCTGCTGTCATAGCCCAAGGAAGACAAATTTTGCCGCACAGTCCTATCGGACACGTCCCTCGTACGTCCCACATTGATTCCTGCAGTTATTTGACGAAGTGTTGCGTGTCTATTAACATTGACCATTCTACACAGACGTCGGTGGTCTTGGTAGTTAAGTGCAGGTGGTCACCCACTGCGCTGTCCATGATGGGATGGGATGCCAGAAATTTCATACTCTCGGCACACTCTTGATACTGTGGATCTCGGAATGTTGAATTCACTAACGATATCCGCAATGGAATGACCCATGCGTCTAGCTCCAACTAACATTCCACGTTCAAAGTCTGTTAATTCTCGTCGTGCCGCCAAAAATCACGAAATGTACACATGAATAACTTGAACGCAAATGAAAGCTCTGGAAAACGAACTGCGCATTTATACTTTTTCGCTGCGATACTACTGCCATCTGTATATTTGCATATTGCTATCCCATGACTTTTGTCACTTCAGTGTATATTAACGTATATTTATGCCCATAACCTCTTTGCATCTCAATATTTTCCTTTGATTGACCGTTCTATTCTATAACTTGTGCACAAAGAAAAACAGGATGGCTGTATTACAATTTTGTGTAAAATGTTAACCATTTTGGTTAAATTTCATTACTATTTACTACGCATTTTCCTATTTCTCAAAATATATTATATTTTGAAATAATAGTGTATTTATAGTATTTGGTATTATAATTTACAATACATCTAAAAAACATAGTTTAAAGTAGGTTTAAAAGAATCCTTTTTGAAAATTTTTCCTTCGAACGTAATTGTGATGGATAATTAGACAACTATCCCATTAACAGACTTGAGGAAAGTCATTTTAAATAACTCTAAATAAAATAATATCATTCTTTTTACATTCTTTTCACCCACAGTTATAGGAATAAAATAATATAAAGAGTTTTCATCTTACTTAATGTGTTTACACATTATGTTTTTCATTTGAACTTTCTTCTCAAAGATTTAGTATAAAATTTAACATAATACTATTTTTTTTTTTGAAATACAAATAATACTCCAAATTTCTTTTGTATAGATTACTGCATTTCTCAACTGTTGTATTATATAGATAAAGATGTAGGTATAATAAAAAATAATATTTAATAGAAGAAGGATTTCAGAACATGAAGATGTGTTAATTTTTCAACACAGAGTGTTCGAGATATCTTTTTGTACGGTTATATAAAAGTTGTCGTATATGTACTACTGCTCATCTATATTAATATTATAAATGTGAACGTTTTATGTTTGGCTGGCTGGCTGGATGTTTGCTATTCTATGGCGCCAGAAGGGCTGAACGGACTGGGATGGAATTAAGCACAAAGATAGATAAGAGTCGAGAATAAAACATAGATTCCTTTTTATTCCGAATCATTGAGTGGTTCACTTTTTATTCATAAAAAACTAACTTTTTCGCCAAAAAGATGAAGTTAAAATCCAGTCAAAAATAAGTAAGACTATATTTATTTTCAACAGAAATGAAGGTGGGCTTAGCAGAATTTCGACCGATTATTTCAAACGCTTCTGTTTATTTTCTTTGAGTCTGATGTATTTAATTTCAAATGCTGTCAATGAATCCATCTTTCTGATTCATTCTGAAGTACTTTTAAATCAAAAGAAAACATAATAAAGGACATAATTTTTTTTTTAAATCTGCATTGCGTTTGTCAGACATTTGCCAACTATCGTTAAAAGCTTGCACGTGATTGTTGACAACCCTTGTTTTCATTGACATTATAAGTTTGAAAATGATGTGTATTATACTGTTGTAGCTATCACCATCTGGGTCCATAAATAAAATGGATTTGACCGGACTTGATTGGCTGTTTTGTTTTATTTTATTTACCATGTAAATAAATTGTTTTTACGTTCGTTGTGGTTAGATTCGTTGATCGTTTGTAGATTAAGTTTAATTTTTTTGATTTGTCATGATTTGATAGTTTTTCGTACATATACATCAAAATGTCCATTCAAACAGTGTCACAGGTAATATCTAGTAATCTATGAAAGTTAAAATAAAGTTAATATGGAATTCGATCTGGAAGAGTGTTTCATTTTAAAATATGTAAAATTCTTTAGTTTAAATGGTCACTTACATATTTATATTTATCCATTTTTTAAAAAGTTTTCTTGAGACAACCTCCATTTTTTTCATCTTTTAACCAATATATTGCAAGATGAAAAATCTCCAAATGTATATTTTTAAAGAAATCAATTCAAATTAACTGGAAATATAATAGGGAAACATACTTAAAAGATATTTCAAAACAAGCAAACATAGCAAATATGTTACTTTTCAAAACTTTTATTCATATATTTTTTAATTTAATCGTAAGCATGTTTGAACTCTAAGAGAAACATTTTTTTGGTAAGAATTATTTTAAAACAACACTAAATAAAAATTTGAAAACCATGTTTTTATTAGCATATTTAATTTTAAATAAATAGTATTTTTGATGCAGACATTTTAAAATTATTGAAAATTTTATTCAAATATGGCAATAAATATTAATAAAATCATTATAAATTAAATTTCTTTTAAAAATTATACATTATAAATAAAACATCATAATTAAACTATTATTGGTTAAAAATTAGCTTAAACTTTTTAAACTAATAAATTAAACATTAATATACAAAATAAAAATCTAACGCCTATTTTATAAATAATTCCTTTATGATAGAAACATAAATAACGTTATACTTTTGATTTTCATTTCCACTAATTGATATTTCACTTAATAAAAAATTATTTGAAATATTATAACCAGAAAGCGAATTAAATAAAAATTTACCAACTATGAAATTATGCTTTAAAGGTACTTTATAAAATTGTTGAAACTCATATGGAATTGATTTTCCATTTCATTCAACAATGAGTAATTTCACAGTAATTATCTTTTGCGCTATTCAATAATCAGATTTCAAAAATCATTTCCACAATTACAATCATTTACTTTTTGTTCCAAACTAGCTAAGAAGAATCTATAGATGAATAGAATCTGCTCTTAGATTAGAAATAAAAAATTAACCCTTAGCAAGTTGTATGCTTTGTTTTCCATCTCATTTTAAGAATCTTTTTTTATTCCTTTGAAAATGCTCCTTTGAACATTTAAAAAATGTAGTTTTCCCCAAACCCTTTGTCCCGGGTGAATAAATTTCAGTTGAAAAATGCATGCTAAGCATTGAAACTTATTAATTTTGATTTTAATTCAGATTGGGAAAAATGATTTTTCTTCCTCATTATTTGTTAGTTGTCATGTTACTTCCTAGAAATATTTCATCTGTAAAGCTTTCTAAACTGTATAATTTTATAAAATTTAACTCTCTTTAATTTTATTAATTCTGCTATTCTAACGTAGAAATGTTGTTTCAAACTTGATAAATTCGTCATTTTGGGAATTATTAATTTTACATTCAGAATCGTATTAATTTTTTAAGGAATTCTTATGCAATTTTAAATAGAGACAGAAGCTTTTACGCTTCAAAAATTAATTTTAATCAGTAGCAATTTTTCTGATCTTTTGAACTTGGTTCTGGATATACATTTTACTGTAAAATTAGAAACACACATCAGTATCAATATCCATGTTACGTTAACAAGCTTTTATATCCATTTCTTGTTTCTAAGCCAGAAATAATTTCATTAAATTTCTACGCTTGAGAGTTCCTTTCAATATTTTAGACAACAAATATATAAGCAACAGGAAAAGATTTTTTAGAATTTATCAAGGAAAAGACATATGAAGGTTCATTGTACATTGTTTGAATTATCCCGCCTTCTTCTTACGTTTAATCTCTCTCTAGATAGCTGAGAATAAGGAATCATTATACATTATTTGAATTATTTCGCATTCTTTCGCATAATCTCCTTCAACATAACTCAGAATAAGGAATCGTTATACATTTTTTGAATTATTTCAACTTCTTCTTACGTTTAATCTCTCTCTAGATAACTGAGAATAAGGAATGATTGTACATTGAAGAATGAATTATTGCACATTGTTTGAATTATTTCGCCTTCTTATGTTTAATCTCTCTCTAGATAACTATAAATAAAGAATCATTGTACATTGAAGAATGAATTATTTTACATTGTTTGAATGATATCGCATTCTTCTTACATTTAATCTCTCTCTACATAACTGGGAATAAGGAATCATTATACATTGTTTGTATTATCTCGCCTTCTTCTTACGTTTAATCTCTCTCTAGATAACTGGGAATAAGGAATCATTGTTCATTGAAGAAGGAATCATTGCACATTGTTTGAATTATTTCGCCTTCTTACGTTTAATCTCTCTCTAGATAACTA
>JAPMOQ010040802.1:89624-101610 GCA_026543055.1 Argiope trifasciata | reverse complement strand
CACTAGAGCTATTTGGAACGAATCTCGTGATTTCGAACCAAGGTGAGAGGACGAAGACGTCACCTAAGCTGTCACATCCTTCACCACATCACACCACACCAGCGGGAGGATGTGTGGCATGACAGATTGAACGTGCAAGAGACCCCTCACACGACTGTTCTTCGGTGAAATCGAGTCTGGAACCTGAAAAACTCCGGTTCCGAAGCCGAGACTTTACCACGTATTATAAGGTTAACGATTATATCTGGGCTGTGGTGAACTGTATTTACGACCCACGGGTTCAAAGTATAATTTTGAAACAAGAGGCCATTGTTTTCCCTTCCTAGTTTCAACATAGATAATGCTTTTCAAATGGCAATACAATAAAAATTACAATTAGTAATTTTTTTAGTACTAAAAATTATATCTATTTTATAATATAAAATTTCGAAAAAATTATTCTTCATAATTTGGTATTGAATTATAAATAATATAGATATCACAAATATTTGCTCTTTTTCCCCCAATTAAGTGTTAACTAAAAAAATAATTGATTGGTTATTAGAAAATTATACTTATGTAATTTTCTCATTATAATTATAATAAGACAACTTTCAAATAATTATATTTTATTTAATTGATTGATTAAATGATTCCTTTAATATGTTTTTGATTTAAGATCGGAAAGTATATCAAGTATCAAATTTCGATTAAATCTCACAATAATCTTTTTATTAAAATTTGAATACAGCACATGAAAAGTTAAAATTTTCTTAAAGTTGGTTTCGTATATTTAGAAACTTATTTTAGAAAAAAAAATAGCTGCAGTAGAATTTGAAAAATTTGGAACTGAATTGTTTAGTACATTCCTTTTTGGATTTTTGAATGTAAATTTCAAAACCCGACTTGGAAACAAACATTTGTTCATATGGGGATAGTGACTATTTTATCGAAAATCCCGAATAAGTGCAAAATTCTTAGCAAATGTTTGACAGTAACAACAGCTTTTGATCGATTATTCGGAAGAGTAAACGTTTCATTGAACGTTATTTTGATTAAAATCTGAAAGTATATGAAATATCAAATTTTGATGACATTACTCATTAATCTATTTAGTAAAATTCGATTACACATGAAAAGTTAAAATTCTCTGTCATTTCTTATGTTTAGAATCTTATTTTAAAAAAAGCAGAAGAATCTGAAACTAAATTGTTTAAAATATGCTTTTTTGATTTTTGAAAGCAAATTACAAAACCCGACTTGAAAACAAGCATTTGTTCAGATCGAAATGCTGGTGGTTTTATCGAAAATCTCGAAGAGAAGTGCAAAATTCGAGGCCCGTAACAACAGCTTTTCATCGACTCTTCCGAAGAGTGAACGAGTTCTTTTGAACGGCAAAAGGAGAATCGATCAGGGATGCGTTATAGATGACAGATATGGAACTTCACCATCTGAGGCTGGCGAGGCAATCAATTCTCGGTTCTTATCGGTATTTCTGCTCTGCCCGGGGCTCTCGGAAACTTTATTTCTTTGAACCCCCCGGGTAAGAGGCCAACAGACGAAAAAATCCATAACTCTTTTTTCACTCCCTTATCAGGAGAGCCTGGCTTGTTATCGTTGTAATTATTAATAGAATCTCTCTGCATTTTTCTTTCTATATTACATAAAAGTAAGGCTCCCTTTTATTCCGAAGAAATTCTAGGTTGAAAGCATATACATTGTTCCGATGTCTTTCTGTTGGTTTAAGAATTTGATATCAATCACATCGCAACAATTTTTCAAATAGGGAACGATTTATAAGTAAATCAAAAGGTGGATCAAGAAAGGAAATTAAGGGATAAAAGGAAGATTTATAAAGTTCTATTTCTTTAAACAACAAGAAATAGTTGTTGTTGGTGTTACCCATGGCACTTTACAAGCCTGTTGGCCGATAGTTGTCAGCAATTTAAACCTAAATTAGCGTCCCTTGTTTTAACAATAGCACCAACTAGGGCCAAGAATACGACTTAGCTACTTCATGCTTTCCATTCGCTTGCACAACCCCCTTTTATAGTGGGGCACATTCTCACTACTCAGAGATAGAACAACAACCATGCCCGAATTAAGACTCCCAAATCACTGGGAAGGTATGTCACCCCTATGCCAGAACACCGGTAGAAAAAAATAATAATGATAACTAATAAGTGATAGCTTTTAAAAAGTCTGTTAGACATAAATATAACAAAATTCCTTTCCCCTTAAACTCTTAGCTTCATTTCTCCGTTGTTTAGTTTTCAGAACTTTAGTGTAACTTTTTAATTAAATTAAGCAAGACATTTTCACTGGAAATGGTCACAACAATAATTTTGTTTTTAATTTCGATTGACGAAATATTTTTAAAATTTTATAACCTTTAGAAGCTCAAAAATTCGCCTAATAATGTGAATCTGGAGAATAAATAGTCCTATTTTTCAAGCAATTAGAAGGCAAAATCTGCCTTTTCATTAGACTACTTGTGAATTAATTATTATCTTTTCCCTCATCAACATTCTAAATTGAGATTCAGTCTGGTGACGGATTGTCAGCTCACATATTGTCTTTTTACATCTGATGATAGTTATTAATTACCATGTCCGTTCAAATATAGCCCAAATGTTGTTTTCGAACGCATTATCAATACAAATTTAAAAAAAAAAAACATTGATTAACAAAATTAAGAATAATAAAGAAAAATAAAATAGTGGAGTATAGTGATTATTGAAGTAATCTGATAAATCATGATTAATATAATTATTAAATGCCAAATCTCAATTTCTTATTAATAATGCAGCGTGTTGTATTGTCAGAATGAAAGAACGTTAAGAAAGACATATTGCTAAAGAAAAAAAAAAAGAAATCAGGACCATTCTCGCTCATTTAGAAAACAACACCAGATATATTCTTCAGCAGCTTAAGGTCTCCGCTCAAAATCTATTTGCTTAGAAGACTTAAAAATATATCATACAAAATTAAAGGGCCGCGGTATCCTGTTTGGTAGAGCGTCCGTTTCGTCATAGGAAGGTTGTGAGTTCTGTCCTCGTCTCAGCCAAAGACCGCCGTGTTAGCTCATGGCATTCAATATGCAAAATCCTCCAAGTTCCCATAACCTCTGGGGGTACTGAGTCCGTCTTTGATTGGGATCTCAATTGACTCTCCGACTAGCGGATGCGGGAATGTGCTCGACAGACCCCTAAAAAGGGTTGTGTCCAGTGTGTTAGAGAAAAAGTCGTAATTTCACCTGAACGGTGCTCGTCAACAACGAAAGGCGCACACTTCTGCCTTCATTCGAAAGAGCTACTTCTCATTCGGGCCTGGTATGACCAAGTGGTATTAGACCGACCCGACTCAAACAAAGTTATGTTTAATAGATCCCTACAAGCTATTTACAATGCAATGGAAATATTGTCAAAAGTTCAAAATTAAAATTTAACCTCCAACAAAGGCGTGCATAGCAAGTATCAAATCCTGGTACAGAAATTCGTCAAACTATTTAATCTGCAATACACCATGATTGGCGTTCGCACGTAAACATGCTCAAAAACTTTTAATAGAAAGGAAAACAATATAGATATGTGGCTGAGACTTTGATACTTTCAATGAATATTCTAAATGGCAAGTTCCTTTAATGTCTTAACCCTAAAGCTTTCTCTATTATCTATATAAATCTATTTGAAAAAGGTATTGGGTCAACTACCTCAAAAATTCCTCAATAATAACCCTAATAATCCTCGTGGTGGGTAATAAATTAGGTCATTTTTGCATCAAATAACTTGTAAAAATGATTTAATTTGCCCTTGTAGGTTTAAAAAGCAACAATTCATTGCACATATGATAAAAATTGGGTTGAAATATTAAATTAATAAAAAATATCTAAATAATTCAGTTATTTGTTCGCAATTATAAACCTATAAATATCACACCTTTTAATTTTTTAATAAGTAAATACTGATTAATAAAATTATAAAATTTGATGATTTAAGCATTACAATTTCCTTTTAATCTAGAATTTTCTTTCAATTTTGTATTTAAATTGTATGATTGAAACAATATTTAAAATTGAACTTATTTCTAATTTTGCTTTAACTAAAGGGAGAGAAACTGCTATTCCGAACTCACGGTTAATATTTTTTTTCAATCAACCTGGCCTAGAATTAGCGTGTCTACCCCGTGATCTGGGCGTTCCGGGTTCGAGTCCCGATTCGGGCATGGTTGTTATGTGTGTACTATCTGTGAGATGCATGAATAAGCCTCCACCTGTAAATAGGGGTTGTGCAAGCAAATGTGTGTGTGTCATCTTCCCTTGTTCTAGAAGTCAGACTTCTGCCCTCTGGGTGCTCAGGGGTCTTGACCCTCAGAAGCTACTGCAACCCCTTTCCTTTTTAATTCGTACACGGCATCATCATCATCATACTCTCTCTAGTAAAAGCTATTCTCAAATTGATATATATTATTAATAATACTGTTCAAAAATTGCTTGGAAAAGTGTCACAGCGAATCTTTATAGAATACTGCTTATTTATTGGGTCCGATAGGTCTGATGCCACTTGGTCATACCAACCCTAATTGGAGTAGTTCTTTCAAATTAAGGCAGAAGTGTGCGCCTTTTCGCTGCTAACGAGCACCATTCATGTTCAAGTGCGACTTTGCTCGCACGCATAACCCTTTTTAGGGGGCTGAGGAACTCATTCAAACATCCGCAAGTCAGAATTGAGATCCAAATCAGTGACCGACTCAGTACCCCCAGATGTATGAGAACTTGGGAGACTTTGCATATTGAAAATGATCCAACTGCCATGAGCAAACATGGCGATTATTGGTCGAGACAAGGACAGTACTCGCTACCTTTCTGTTTCGAGACCGATGTTCTACCAACCATGCTACAGCGCTTCTTGCAAATTTATATTTTTGTTAACATTGTGTAATTGCAATAAACAGCCTTGCAATTTAACTGCAGCTATCGACCCATTCATCTTCTTTTATTCGTGGTCGAGTCGAGCTCTGATTTCTTTCAAAGCGAGATGCGCTTCGTTCAAAAAATGACTCGTAGAAACAAGAATCGCGAATGCGCATTAAAATGTTTTTATAGCGTTTGAAACAAGGAGAGCTGTGAAAAATTGAGCTATTCGTTGTAAATGGACCCGAGTAACGACATAAAGAAGTTTTTTTTCCTTTGTTTGCTCTGGCACCACTCAAGTTGGTGCAAATAAAGGTTTGGCGTAATGTGTTGGCGGAATTGTGCCAATACGTAGGTTGAATTCCGCCAAGGATCGAACCTGCGATGTTCGGGTTTGAAAGCCAGTAACTTATTCACTATACAAAAATGGCCACCAATGTTTAGTGGTAGTTACTGGCTTATTAAGATGTCACTACAATACTCCCCTACCAGTGAGTTCGGTTGAGAGACGAACGATTTTATTGCGCCAAGTGTTATGGCTAGTATATGAGCGTTGCTGCTGCGTCAAGTGAGTCTGACGACTTTGTGTTGCTGATGGAGAGATGGCGCCAAGAGAGCTGTTGAAAATTCATCACGTCCGAGGTCATCAATTTGGCGTAATGTGTTGGCGGAATTGTGCCAATACGTAGGTTGAATTCCGCTAAGGATCGAACCTGCGATGTTCGGGTTTGAAAGCCAGTAACTTATCCACTATACAAAAATGGCCACCAATGTTTAGTGGTAGTTACTGGCTTATTAAGATGTCGCCACAAAAGGTATGCAAAGCAGGTATAATTCACACGATCAACATCGGCTGTAATGGAAGGGTGGAAAGAGTAAGGGCACGGCGCTAAAGAACAGTTTAGAGAAAGCGAGACAGAATAAACGCAAGATACAAATAATTTGAGTTTTCTTATTCAATTTTCGAGACTAATGGGGCAGGGCACAGCTTTGTGTTGGGGTTGTGGTGTAGAGTTATGGAAATTCGTGTGAGAATAAAGTGTTTCTTTGCTTCAGATTTAATTATTATATTTTATGTTATGTGTAATAAACTTTTGTTTGCAGGGATGAGTTACATGAGCAAATATAAAAAAACTTTTTCTTCAGAATGATTTTAACAATTCATGTACTTACCATAGAATATTATGCAAAAAGAAAAAAACGCTTATTTTAATTTCATAAATTAACTTTTCATGTAAGTAGTGGTGGATTGACTATATGAAGATTTATTTACAAATTCATTGAATGAAAGGGAAAGACTTTTATGATATCGAGCATTTGATTAGAAAAAAGAATTGTTTATATTTTGAAATTTTTAACCGAAATTATTATCGACTTCTTTAAAAATTGAATTAAAGAATTCTGGCCTTCTTGAGGTTTTTGCTAATAACTATCTTATCTGAATTCCTCTGACCTGTGGGACTTTATAATCGCAACGAATATATTTTTACTTTCTATTTGTTCATAGTATCGGAAAATTTAAAAATTGATTAGTAACTTAGATTTTGATTCACTTATGTTATATCTAATATCTATGTAAGGAATATTTTTTAAAACAGAAATTTTAACTTAGCAGGTTTTTAAATATTAAAAATGCATATAGATTCAATAATCAAAATTTATTCAAAAATCAGAAATTTATTCAAATATTCACTTTATTAATTTTAATAAAATTTTCAACTATATAATATTATCCATTGATTTCTAGAAAAAGGTTGTTTAATATATGTTAAGAACGTATTGTATAACATAATTGAAAATGTTTAACCTAGAAAATTTTTTATAAAATTCAGAAGCATCAAATTTCGTCTTAAACCATAAAATCTTTAAAGTTATAATTAATTAAATGAATACAAAAAGAATGAAATTAGTACATTTTTTATCTCTTTAGCCCCTGGTCCAAAGTCATATTTCAATCAATCTTACAATTATGGCGATCAATACCTGGTGGCAATTCTTAAGAAAGGACAACAAATAACTTTAAAATTATTGTCATTAATTTCTCGAAAATGGTGCATATTTTTTTAGAAAAAAGAAAATTAATTCCATTTAGAAATAGTGTACAATTCAATGTAATCATTATCGTTTTTTTCCTTTTAAATATTTTAACCAAATCTTTTAAAATACTATTAAACACAAAACATGAAGGAATTTTTAGATTTGAAATCATCAATTAATATTCCAGTGTTTAATGCAAGCGAATGAATATAGAGGGCGCCCCTACAGGAGGAGATGAATTTGCTGACGGGCGAGAAAGCGACGTCTGAAAAGTTGTGCATTATATCCACTTTTTGGAATAACGATATTAGATGATATGAATCAGAATACACTTTATTGGGAAAATATTAGAAGCAAAATTAGTTTACGATTCAGAAAATTTTGAATTAAATCGCAAAAAATCGAAACTGTTTTAGTCCACTGAAAGAATAATAATGAATAGGTTTCGTTGTCTTCTACAATATTCCCACTTTTAATGGTTTTCTAACTATCACTAATTAATATCGCTTTTTTCTTTCTTTTTCGTAGTGAAACGACTGAGCGCTTATATTTATGTGCATATAACCAGATATACTTTATATTTCGATGTATGCACAGAGAAAAATTGAAACATGAATTAAGTTTTTTTAACCAGTTCAGAACACGATAATTTTACTTAAATGTTGAAAAGCTTAATGATTAAATTTAATACTTAAATAATTAAAAGAATTTAATAATAACAAATATTTTATATTTTAATTAATGTCCTAGATTAATGTAAATGATTTAACAAAGCTAAGGAGTACAAAAGAAAGTATAGACGAAAGTACAAAGAGAAGGAAAGTCTTTTTTCAGTATAATTATAAAAATGTTTTAACAAAGCATTTAAGTGACATTACAACATTCAGTAGCATCTACAAACATTTACATTGCATTACATTAGTAACATAATAGCATTTAGTAACATTTGCAACAATTTAATACGCGGTGGCCTGGTGGTAAGGTCTCGGCTTCGGAACCGGTGGGTTTCAGGTTCGAGACTCGATGCCAACAAAGAACCGTCTCTTGCACGTTAAATCTGTCAGGCCAAACGTCCTCCCGTTGGTGTGGTGTGGTGTGGTGTGTTGAGGGGAAGTTACATCTCAACTGTTGTCCTCGTCATCTGACCGTGGTTCCAAATGGCGAGGTCCGTCCCAAAATAGTCCTCGTGTTGCTTTAACTGGGACTTAAATATAACTAAATTAAACTAAATTGCATTACATTAGTAACATTATAGCATTTAGTATTATTTGCAAAGACAAATAATTTCTAATATTCACAACACATCTGAATTGTGCATATTAAAGCTAAAATATTGAAAAATTAGATAAAGTATTAAAGATTAAATTCACTAGAGTGTTTTGCATAAGGATCCAACGAACCCAAACTTTTGGAGAACCAGAGAATCAAATGACAATCAAGACGAATCAAAAGTCGTATAAGTTCCTTATATTTCTCAAGACCGAAACTGTCCTAGAAAGCTTTCTCTGCCTTTAAACACATGCGTAATGTTTGAAAACAGAAATTGTGTTACATATTATATAAATTTTAGATACAACCTAGGATTTGGATTTGTTTGGAATTTTCTGGTGCAAGAGCCATATTTTGACTATGCTGCTCCAAACCATTGTTAACCTTCCAGCGGGGGCGCGTATCTGAGAGATACACTAGAGATGAATTTCGTTTTATGCCTTCAGATATGGTGGCACTGGGAACGCCTGTCCTCGGCTATTTGTCCCCCTCCCTTTGACCTACTTTCAGTTGTCGACATAAGTTTGTGGCATTAATAAGTCTCTGCCGATCAAATATTTGTATTTTAGAGATACGCGCGACCGTTCATGTCAGTTTTTAACACATCTGATTTTGTATAATTTTACAAATAAATCCGTGTTGTTTTAGACAGGCGACAGCTGGCAAATGCACTTACGAAGGAAAATGTTGAAAAAAAGCAACCAAGTCTCAAAAAAGTGAGCTAAAATGAAAGGTGATAAAGAGAAATGCCGAACTAGGTATTGAAGAAGTGGAAGATGCGACGTCAGGGAAAAAAACCTTGCCAAAAAGAAAAGTGGACTAGAATCATAAGGTTCAGTTGTGAGATTTGCCAGAAATGTATATGTTTGGAGCACACTAAACACATTTGCACAAATCGTATAGCTGCAATGGAATAACAATGAAACTATTTTCTTTCTTTCCATATCAAATTTTCAATTACTTTTTCCTTGTTATACGTAAATTCTGTATTTTTGCGCTTCAATATTTTATATGCAAATTGTTCTGTCAAAATATCGACCATTTCATTTATATTATGTTTAAATCAATGCAGTTAACCTGTAGTCACTTTATATTGTTATTGCAATCTATGTTGATATTGTTTCGGCTTTTTTTTTAAGTAAAAAAAAGTTTAAAGTGATTGTGGTTATTAATCCTAAGCTATTTACAATATAATTTTAATAGTTAATGCCTTTGAAAATGTACAATTTACTATAGCGTATGTGGGAAATACGCGCGACCTTTCATGTTGGTATGACGGCCGCACCCGCTGAATGTTTAAAACCATATCAATGTGAAATAATTAAAAACGGGTAATGTATAAAAAACTTTAAAAAAAATTAAATGAGTGGATGAAATTTTATAGACTTTAAAAATACAAAAATTTGAGCATGCGGTGTCTTAAAAAGTAATAAAGTCAGTGGTTTCGAGTTTATAAAAAAATATCAAACGCTTTATATTGAAACGTGGACATTTAAATGTTGATATTATGTCGAATATTGGACCAATATTCGACAGTCACAGTGAGAGCACAGATGTGGTAGGCTACCTAGGAAGGCTTGATGATAAAATTTCAGATTTGGAATTATATACACTACACACGGGTGTTTTGCATTAAGAAAATCAAGGATAGGAGACCCTTCTGAAATGCTAACTCATATGCAACCATCATTATCTGACTATGATACAAAATAGGAAATCTCATCTAGAATAATCCTTGCATTGTTACATATACTTATAAAAATCATTATTATCAATTTTTATTTTATTTGCTACTAGCCGTCTTTGGCGACCAGCTGGTTCGCCATGAGTAATGCGTTCTAAAATTTTCAATTATATCACATATTCATTAGCCTTGAAGTAATTCCAGGCCTTTATTGGCCTGAAATTAATATTTTCTTTAAGATGGTGGACGGAAAGTTCTAAAAGAACCCGTTTTCTTGATAATATTCTTTAATTTTATAAATCAGTCAGTTTTAATTATCGGTTATGCTTCCAAAATATTAAAAATGTATTTTTCGGTGATGTTGCCAAAATATTAAATATGTTTTTTGAAAGAAAGCGAAAAAAAAATTATTGAATTAATGATACAGATACTGTAAACGATTATAGAAATATGCCATTAGGTCGGGAGTTCAATGCATATCCTGTCTAAATTCAATCAGGTTTACCGTAAAGAAAGATTTATTTAATTAATCATTTAGATATTGCAAACGATTATAGAATCCTTTGCCTTGCATTTATTTTTTTAGAAAGTATAACTTTTTATATTTGTTATTTTATCCAGTCCCGTGCTGAAAGTATCATTTCTTTAGACTTGATTTACGATGATAGTTTTTTTATTATTATTTGAACTTCCGTCATTGTTTTCTTTTCTTTTATCCGGTCACGTGATCAAAAAACATGGTTAAAATATTTCGTTAAAAATTCGTTAAAAATAGTGGCTTAAGTTATACATTAAAACCCTGATACCATTAGAAAACTAATTTTTTAATCTTTAAATTGATGTAAAAATCATGTTTGTGCAATCATATTTTCGGAAGTTATAGCGGAAAAACGTCGAAATTTCGCTTCAATTTTAATTAAAAATTCGAAAAAAGTACTCCGAGGTGCACATTCCCGTCCTCCAAGGTATACATGTACCAAATTTGATAGCTGTAGGTCTAACGGTCTGGCCTGTAGAGCGCCAACACGCACACACAAACATTGAGCTTTATTATAAGTATAGATTTTCCTTTACAGCAATTGCTTTCTTTATTACGTTACAGAATCGAAAAATGTGAAGACACTAAATAATACCCGGTGAGTGGTCACCGAAAGAAATAATATTAAGTGAATTTAGTTAATAATTTAGCAATGTTTTATCGAAATATAATGAGCGGTGCGGCAGTATATAAAATACGAACGAACAAATATTCATTTTTATAAATTAGATTCGTGTATTCTTTTGGAATTGTAAAACAAGATGTTATTTCTGAATGGTAATGAAAGAAAATATTTACAGTATCTTGTGACTCGTTTCATATTCGTTCAGAATTCTCGAATTTAATTTCAGTAAATGTGATTAAAATATTTTCTTTCAAAATTCATTAAACATCGAAAATTTATTTATACCATAAAATCGTTAATATAGTTGAAAAGATAATTTTTTGGAAACTAAGACGGTGCAACGTTATTTGTACTACAACAATTTTGGTGGTCATTGCGAAAAAAGCTAACATTTAATTAAAATTTAAAACCTCCAGGGTTGGTTTCCCCTACACTTTCTCGCATAATCTGTAATAAAGTTGTTACCTCTGAGAATGACTTGCATGACTTTTGCGTACTATAGCTACAAAATATGAACCTTTCACTTGGATTTAGCATTTCTATTGAATCTATTATCTCCTCGGTGTGTTATTTGGAAATCAATCCTTGGTAAATAGATTTGGTTGGGATTCGAATTCTTTTTAAAATTTTAAATGATTGTATCATCCCTTTAACCCTCCCGTTGGTGTAAACAGTAAGCTGACCAAGTTTCATTGCAATCGGAAGAACGGTTCAGGAAGGCATGACAGACTTACATTCATTTTTATTTATATAGATAGAGGCGTATCTAGATGCAATTATGTTATTATTGATGAATATAAGAATCATCTATGGCTCATATATTCATCAATAACAACAGTCAGTATTCAGTGATTAACTTAACACCAAACAGTACTCAGTGATTAACTTAACACCGATCAGTACTCAGTGATTAACTTAACATCAATTGGTACTCAATGATTA
>JAPMOQ010040802.1:61698-72543 GCA_026543055.1 Argiope trifasciata | reverse complement strand
GCTACGGTCGAGCAGTTCGGAGTTACAGATAGGATATTTTCAAACTTTATTAGTTCGCCATAATGGCTAATAGGTTTCAAGCGGTAACGTGCTGCCATCTATAGCCAATATGGCGAACTAATAAAGTTTCCAGAAGATGATCCGGAACTCAAGGAACTGATCTAGAAATGGATGATCCATAACCCGTGTGGTGATATGAACCCAAGCGCTCCGTGCATGGTCAGCAAACATGGAAGAGACCAGTGCAGATGAGGATTTCCAATGGAACATCAAGACATGACATCGCTGGTGGACGATGAAAAGCCGAGGTTTAACCGGTTATCTTTTCACCAATGGTTTTACAAATTTTCTTATGGCATGTATTGTTTTGATAAATCATAATTGAAAATTTAAATCTTTGAGTTAGCTTCGATACCTGTTTTCTCCGAGCGGAGCTCGGTCACCCGCTGGTATTTCTAATGATATCTATTTTTTTTGTTTACGTAAATTTACTTTCTTTCATATGCATATCAATTTATCTCAACAATGACCACCCATTTTATTTATAAGTATTTATTCCTACATCCTACATTGAATGTAGAAAGGTGTCATATTAATGATATGCTTTATAACTGACAATTTATTTTGATAAAAAACTTTAAAATATGACCCTTTATATAATCTAACCTTAATATTTTATTTTTCAATGATTTAGATGACGAAAATTAACAACTCGATGTGCTTTGTTTTAGGTTTCGCAGCTGTTAAACGTAAATACACTGCAAGTCTTTCTCTGAGGTAATAGTTTTATTAGAGAGAGTGCGAGAATGTTTTAGGGGAACCAATCCTATAGGTGTCATATTTTAAGGAAAGATTTGATACATCTTTAGCGTTTTTTGTATTAACTTCCGAAAATATATTAGATTAAAAATAATTTTGCATCATCTTATTTTTCAAAAAATTGTCGTTTCAACTATATTAAGGATTTTATGATATCAATATATTTTCTATGTTTAATCAATTTTTAGAAGAAAATATTTTAATCGCATTTTCTAATATTAAACATGATAATACTGAATGAATATTAAACGAATCAGGATCACTTTCATTACCATTCTGAGAGATTTAAAATTCTAAAAGAAGATTTAAGATTTAAAATTCTAAAAGAATGCACAAATCTAATACATAAAAACAAACATTTGTGTGTTGAACAGAATAATTATTATGCTTCTCCTTTATGTATCCTTCCATTTCAATGAATGTACTCACTGATGATAAAAAATAACTATCCTTCTTAATGAAACAAGATAACTATTTCAAATTCCAAACGATGTTTCCAAGATTATATCTTCTGCGGCAGCTAGCTAGTGTTTTATAAATGACATTTTATTTTGATAAAAAGCTTTAAAATTTAACGCTTTAATCTTAATATTCTATTTTCTAATGATTTGGATGTTGAAAATTCGCACCTCGATACCTGTTGTTTTACTCTTCTCCCCGAAACTGTTTCTAATCTTCCTCCGAACTAATGTGTGGCATTAAAGTTATGAAAGAGCTAACCTTCATTACGGATTTCGTCAGCACACAGACAAATTGCCTTATTTGAGTGATATTTCGTAAGCTATATGTAGTTAGAATTTGGCAACATAATAGATGCGAATTTCTAACAACAGATCACCAACGAATAATGCCAAATTTTAACTACAGGTCACCTACGAATAATGCAAAATTCTAACTACAGATCTTACCACTAAAGCTGATAGCTGTTTTAGTGACAGGGATGCTGTCACTTAAGCAGTATGCAGCGAAACATCTCAGTTTTGCGAGGATTGAGGTCGGGTAAAATCGCATTTACTTGACTGATATATCCACCTTTTAGAGACAGATATTAAAAAATTAAAACATTAAAAATGTATCTGAAAAAAATTGAAATAATTAATTTATGTTCGATTTTAATGCCCAGGAAACAATTTGAAATTTTAGAATATTTAACCTCTTGCGTACCAGACGGCGTTCTCTAGTGCAAATCCCAGATTTCTGGGGATACTAACCTTGACATTACAACGCATATTTCATTCTTCCGTTTGCCGCTGGCTAAGGCGCACGTGTTAATATTTGTTATGTTTCGCTTTCTAAAGTTTGTATAAGTAATTTTTTTTTGTTTATTTTCACAGAATAGTGCTGAATGCAAACGGATTTTACAAAATATCTCATTCAGAAATTGGACTACATTCATTCACTAAATTGTTAAGCGATGAAATTCTTACAAAATATTCTAGAAACTACGCAAAATGTACAAATGACTACAGGAAAAGAAATGACACTCCTGAAGCCTCTCACAAGCTTGAGGACAATATCGTAGAAAGTTCCAGAAGAAAGCGGAATAGATGTTGGGTGTGTTAAAAAAAAACTGAAATGAAAATACACTCATGTAATGCATGTAAAAATGCTTTTGTTCCAAGGAACATTTCGAGGAATTTCACAAAGATTTGTAATTTTAATTTTCCTATTTTTTCAAATTTTTGCACCACAGACATTTTGCAACCCTCCTGTTTCCGCCCTTCAGTGAACTGCACACAAAATGAATCCAAAATGTTTTTATACAATCCCAATTAAAGAGAATCTACCTTATGATGTTTCCTGTGCTGGTTACTGTGGTTGTACACCTAAAGAAGCCATGTATCCACATGAGGTTACAATGGGATTTTGCCCTATACATAGCATGTATCCACTAGTGACTTGGTACGCAATGGATTATTTTTTTCTTCATTTTTCCTCCAAAAAATCCTAAAGTTTATTAATGGTTGTTGATGAATTTTTATTGTAGCATTGCTATACTTACTATACTGCAGTATTACTATTATTTTGTAGTATTAATGATATAGTACAAATACCATGTAAATTTCAAAACAATATCTCGAAAACTGGTAAATTTTGATTTCAACGTCCCTTGCTCTCAGCTATTGCATGATATTTGTAAATAATATTAAGTTACATTTTTTTGTTCATATATCAGACTGCCAAAAATAATCGTTTTGTTACACTTATCTACTATTTGATCAGACAGCATCACGATATTTCAAAGTATACCTGTGATCTAATGAAGGAATATCACAAAAAAGATATTCATTTCCCTTATTTTCAATTTTGTATTTTACTTACTATTTTTAAATTTTTATTGATTCATTCTTTAAATATATTTTTTGCAATCGTATTAATTAATTACTTAGTGCCTTTTTCCAGCTATATATTTTAGTCATTTTGTTCCTTTCAAGCTATTTAAACGTTTTTAGTTCTACCTTTCAAAGTAATTACACTAATTTTGACTGAGCGCTCCAGTTTTTTTTTTTTTGGTGAACATTGTTGTAGAACTTCTTCAAGATTTTTTTTTCTCAAACTTTCTAACCCCATTTCATTTCCTCACTTCCAAACCTCTTAATCGAAAAATTTCTTTCATTTCTCGAATTCTTTTTTACCCTTCGTTTTCTTCAAACCCAGTATTCTTTTCTTTTTTACAATTTTTCTCAGAAAATCGGTTTTTAAAATAATTGCACAGCTGTTTTAAAAAAATCCATTCTATAATGCTTTAATTGGATGATATAATTAAAAACATTTCATTAATTAATAATCTACTGACTTAAAGCCGTATATTTTTTAACAAAGGGATTAATTGTGTTTTTCTTCCACGTAAAAGTTGTACAGAGAAAATTGTACAGCCTATCTAAATTTTACAAACACACTTTTGGAAAACGTCTATCTATCTGTGACAAAGATAAGTTAAAAACACTTTGAGCTGGGTTATAAAATTTGGCATGTAGTCTTCATACCAAATTTGTGAATTTCTACCAAATTTTGCGCAAGTTTGAATACATATCAACATGATTAAAACCAAACAAAAAAGTCAAATAGATAAAATTATATTCTTTTTTTTTCATTTGTAGAGTAGTTTGCATATATATATATATTATATATATATATATATGCATGCATTCGGGACGAACACACAGACAGCACACAGCAGAGCACTCTTCAGTAGCAGTAGTCCACAGGCAGTTGTGACAACGTCTTCAGCACAGAAAGCGGTCAGAAGGAAAGTAAATCTTTCAGTAGGAAAAGGGTTCAGTAAAAGTAAAAGGTTCAGGTTCTAAAGGTTCAGTGGGAAAGTAAATCTTTAAGGGATTCTGTCTACTTTCACGTAGATTTCTCCAAACGGCCCAAACTACTTCTCTGTCTCTTCTCACTTTCAGTGCCGACTCACTACTTCACACAAAGGGTCTACTTTTGTTCCTTTCACAATGATGATAAGCGACATGGGCTTTGAACGAATACAGGACACAGCAATTCAGCACTGCTACGTTGCTTCGGTATTCTTTCGACAACTCCTCTGTTCAGGACTTCTAAATTCAGGTCTACTCTTTTCACCACCGTTCTGCTCCAGCGTCAGATTGCTGGCCTTATATAGCTAAAGGAGGCGGGGCTAAAACCTTCTAGACCAATCAGGAGCATTCTGGACTTATCTTGGTTTCGAATGGACAGATCGGAAAAAGTTTTTTGCGTATATTATACATTTATCGCCAATTTTGTCAGCAAGCTCTGGGATTCCTGATGTAACACCCGGACACCGTTCAATGCATATGACTGCAAATCCTTACAAGACATTATTAGCTCGGAAAAGCAAAATTACAGGTTTGCAGCAATATGTAATGTAATCAGAAGAAATAAAATTCAATTCAAGAACGATGAATGAAGAATTTATAGGATTAAATTGTAAAAACAATCATTGAAGGGAAGAAAGAGTGGTGTCCTCAAAACTTTCTGCCATACTCTCTAACAAAGTTGTAAACTCAGTGAGAGCCTTGCAATGTTAATATTTCGTGGAATAGTTATGAATGATTAACATTTGGAGTGGATTTAGCATTTTATTGAATATGTCGCGTTACACCTTGGTAAGTTATTATGCAATTAATACCACTGCATACAGTGATTCAAAAAAACGTTTCAAGCAGCAGAATTTAGAAATTATAAATTGTGGGTGGAGATATTGTTACACAGGGTGGAGACAGCTCTAATTGTCTTTGAAGTCATTCCAGTAGATATTGTTACTACTGAGACTTGAAACAGCGTTAGTAATGGCAAGGCGTCTAGAGAAGTGGTCTGACATAGTGGTTCGAGACATAGTGGAATGATCTCTATGGGTTGCGAATGTGTCCTCATTGAACTTTCATAAACAAATCTTGGAAGTTTACTGGGGGGAGATGAGAACAATGAGTAGAAGGCAGGAAAATAAATGGTGTCGTTCTTTCAAGCGTGCTGATAGTGTGCTGTGAATGCTTAGGTCCGAGATCTGGAATCACAATCCTGTCATAGAGACAACATTTTTCTCCCAATGAATATTTCCTTTACCCGGTATTGAAGAATCAATTATCCGAAACAAGGTTGATATCAGACTAAGAGGTTCAAAAAGGTGCCGTGAACTGTTTCAAAAGCTTGATTGTTATCAAGCCGGGTTCAACAAATGGGTCCAGCGGTGTGATAAATGCTTCAACATGATTGGTGATTAGGTAGAGTAGGGACAGTCACATGTGTCTCATGTGTTAATTGTTATTTGTATCCTGGGCATATTTTTAAAAAAGTATTTTTTCTTTGCCTTGTAATCTTTATTTTGGATCAACCCACGTTGTAAACAAAAATCGAATATGTGTTTTAGAAGGGTTTTTTTACCAACAGACTGAAAAAATAAAACTACAATTGCTATCATAACATACCCTACCTCTTTTCATGCATTGAAAGCATTGGATCTTTGAATTATCACGTTTACACGTTTCTGAAATTAGAGACCGGCAGATGGCCGATCTGTTTTTTTTTTTTTTTAATTTCAAAAGTGTCTGGACTATTGATGCTAGTTACATCCATTGATTTTTATCGATCTACTTACTTTAGAGTTGTAACCGTCGTGTTAAATTATATGCGAACAGTCGGACAAACAGACTTACTCTAAGCCGAGTTTACACAAAATTTGATAGAAATATAGACACATGGTAGAAGGATCATAGACCGAATTTCCTCGTTATAGCTCAGAGAGCTCATGAATGATGTTTGTCACAGACTTGCAGACAGACAGACATTTTGCAAAAGTGAGTTTTCCGAACTCAGGAAGAACTAAAGCGTGGTGATTCGACCTTAGTCCGAATTATTTGACTACTATAGTATTTCCTCAAAACTGCATAAACAAAAGAGAAAAAAAGTTTCAAATTATTATTATGTTCTATTTTATTTGCATTTTTAATATCTATTTATTTATGTAAATATATTTTTCCAGATTATTTTGCATTTTCTTTTGTACTTAAATATGTCTTACTCAAACCTCTAACAATTTTTTCTACCCATTTTAGATTTCTGTATTCTGTGATGGATTAGTGGTGAATATTATGGGAAAGGAAACCAAGTAATTTCATGTCCGAGTTCCTAGATTAGATCTAGAATGAAATTTTAATCAAGGCTCTATGTCTGAAATTCAGATTCCATGCATTATTTATTTTTGAATTGGTTCTATACTAATGAATTCTTGTATGATTCAGCTTATGAGTTTTGTTAATGCTTTATGCATCAAAGCAATTAAAAAAGAAAAATCAGCAGATGCAGTTTTTGGTGCACAAGTTTCCGCATCGATTAAAAGTCTATTTCAATTCTAGCAGTTGAGATTTATTGATTTCATTATAGATAAAACTTCACATATCAGAGATTATCCCTCATGAAATTAAATATATCTATGATTTATATAAAAAAGCGGCGTTTCTGCTCAATGGATTAACTTTAATGATTCAATTCATGCATCCTGTTTTTGACGTCAAAATAGAGGAGTCATTTTGAGGTCAAATTTTCTGGCATTGAATAAAAGTAAAATTTGATCAGAGTATGTGAATATTTTTTTCATGCAAAATTCTTCAATTTAAGATACACAAATGGAATTCTCAGTTAAAGAAACCAAACCTGAAATCAGTCTTATTTTCATAGCTATTATGTATTTATTTTCCCACATTCTATTTATGTAAAACTGATTACTATTTACTGGTTACTCATTTTTAAAACAAGTAGTCTATTTTTTTCTGAATAAAAATATTAATATAATAATAAATCTTTAACTTTAAATGTAGTTCATATTTGACAAATAATTGTGTAAAGGTACGACATATTTTTCATATAAAGTTTAAGCATCAAGCTTTAAGCAAGTTTAAGAAATTCAAGAAAATTCAAGAATTTTGCCCTTTATTTTTTAAGCTCATACTATTAGTTAACACTCTCCCTATATTTATTTATTTATTTATGTTTCTTGTTCAAATTTTAAATCGTTAATAAAATGCTTTTTAGTCATTCACTCGAGCTCAAATACAATTTTTTAAACTCATCAGCGGGTGACCGAGCTCCGCTCGGAGAAAACAGGTATCGAAGCTAACTCGAAGATTTAAATTTTCAATTGTGATTTATCAAAACAATACATGCCATAAGAAAATTTGTGAAACCATTGGTGAAAAGATAACCTGTTAAAGTGCACCATTCTAAACTATTCTAAACAAAGTTAGAGTTTGGAAAGGGAACTATTCTATACAAAGGTAAAGTAAAGGTAAAGATTGAAGTGTGTTGAAGTTCAATATTTTTGACAAATTTATTTAGAAAAACCAAACATACATACATACATAAGAAACATATTTAAAACCTATAACAGCATAAACATAAAACTTATTAGTTCGCCATATTGGCTATAGATGGCAGCACGTTACCGCTTGAAAATTTAAGTAGCCATTATGGTGAACTAATAAAGTTTGAAAATATCCTGTCTGTAACTCCGAACTGCTCGACCGTAGCGCTTCAAAACCGGCGCCAATCGATTCCTCGTGGTCAAAAACCATAGACCCCCAAGTTTACCGGAGTTTATTAATTCTGGGGCAATTTTCGACTTAGCAACCATTCCTCGTATTATAGTATTAGATAGTGGATGACACTAGATGTTAATACAGATTTTTTTAAAATCATTAATTAAATTTAATTAATTTTTAACACTTTCAATGGAGATTTAGCAGTTTGCAATGATAATTGAAATTTACAATCAGTAGATCAGTTGGTAAAATGCTAGGTTTACAGTATTTTTAATGTGAAGGTGAAGAATGCGAGTTCAATTCTTACTAAAAACAAATATTTTTTAATATTTTACAATATTTTATATAATTACTTAATAAAAAGTAATTAAAAATTAATGATATAAATAGGAATTAAATTAATTTTTATATAACTTGTTACATAAATACTAAAAAAATCATAAATATTATTCATCATTCAGAATGAAATAAATATTTTATATAAATTTCAAGACAAATTATGAGAAAATTGTATTTTGTAGAAGAATTTTCTACTTCTTTTTCTCTCAAGGAAAAATCATTTCATTAAACTATTTAGATTCTGGAAATTATTATTAATATATGTATATATATATATATATATATATATATATATATATATATATATATATGTATGTATGTATATATGTATATATATATATATATATATAATATATAATATATTAATTAACAAAATAAGATAACCTAATCAAAATAATCAATAGAAAAATTAATAGAAAAAAATAGTCAGTAAAAATAGTCAATAAAAAAGGAATCCGGCCTGAAAACTTCGTCAGGAGCCACTTTCAAGCAAGGATTCTTAATCAGGGATTTTTTCTGTGAGGCGTCGATGGACAATGGCCAAAAGTACTGACGCCTCGTGGCCCGAAAATCCCTCTGGAGGCCAATTATATTTTCGAGAATTATATTTAATGAATGGAAAATTAGGGTCTTAGGAGAAATTAAAAATAAGTATAATATGGGTAAAGTTAGAATAAAAGAACGAGGATTTTATGGTACCAAATCAATAAAAAAAGAAATAAAAAATTTAAAAGAAAAATTTATTATAACAGTTATAGATAAATCGTCAAACAATTTCTGTATAATGTGTAAGCACTATTATAAAGAACTTTTAATTAGTGAGTATAATTCCAATTCTACTTATAATTTGGTTAATTCTAGTAAAAAAGAACTAGACAAAAGATTGTTAGCTTTCGCTAAAAAAATTAAAATTAAAACATGCTCTCTAAAGTATCCTTATTTGTTCCCCACTGTTAAATTTCACAAAAAACCAATTAAATTTAGATTCGTTACCTGTAGTACAGGCAGTTATAATTACTTCATGGGGAAGCAATTTTTCAAATTCCTAAAAATTATCTTAAATAAAATTGAAGAAGAAGATTGTTTTGTCATTAATAATAACAAAAAGATTTTGGATTTCTTAAAAGACAACAAAATTTATAAAATTAATACTTTTGACTTTGAAAATTTATACACCAACCTGCCCCATGAGAAATTAATAAATATCTGTACTCATATATATGATGAATATTTAAATGAAAATGTAATTAAGAAAAATGACTGGCTGGCTTTATGCAATTCTAATATTACCGAAAATTATATATTCAATGGTATTGATTTTTATAAACAGGTTAAAGGTATCCCAATGGGTACAGCTTTTTCAAGTGCTTTAGCTAACATTTTCCTTCATTATTACGAGAAGAAAATAATTAATAATTACTTAATAAATGGATGGCGATTTATTGATGATTTAATTTTGATTAACTTAGATAATACCAATATTGTTACTAACTGCTATCCTAAAGAATTAACTTTAAAAGAAACAAATAGTGATAATCTTGAAGCTACTTATCTGGATTTAAGGATCGAAATTGCTAATGAAAAAACAATAGTCGGTATTTATGATAAAAGAGACGAATTCAAATTTAATATAATTAAACTCTGTAATTATCACTCTAATCTTAACTCTAAAATTTTCAAAAATTTAATTTTCTCACAATTTAATAAAATTAAAACAATTTGTAATAACAAAATTTCTTTTATAAAAGCAACAAATAGTTTTATTAAAAATTTAAACAATAATGATTTTCCCAAAAACTACTGTAATATCAATATTTTAATAAAAAAAGAAATAATGAAATATTAGTGAAATAGATGGCGCTAAAAAATCACATTTATGTTTAGTTGCACGGTGGTGTTGTTGTTGATAAGGAATGGCGGATACTAGCGGACAGGTCATCGAGCTAATTTTCTTAATTTTGTCATTAAATATGATCTTTCTTATGTGGTTTTACCTTTTGTATATATATTTGTTTCATTTGTTGATGTTTTGCTTTGTTTTTGTCTTTTGCTGTTGGAATTGGTATGTCTCTTTTGCTTTCATCTTCCGGGGATTTTCGGGCCACGAGGCGTCAGTACTTTTGGCCATTGTCCATCGACGCCTCACAGAAAAAATCCCTGATTAAGAATCCTTGCTTGAAAGTGGCTCCTGACGAAGTTTTCAGGCCGGATTCCTTTTTTATTGACTATTTTTACTGACTATTTTTTTCTATTGATTTTTCTATTGATTATTTTGATTAGGTTATCTTATTTTGTTAATTAATTTATATTCATTTGCATTTTAGTTGTAGCTGCATTTGCGCTCTCTAAATACAATGATTGATTTAAAAACTTTTAATTCTTATAACTTGTTTAATCAGTAATGATTTTTAGTTCCGGTTTGGTTTCGTTGCCGTTGTTACTTCTGTTTCGTTTAAATAACTCTTTGAATATTGTATTGCAGATTTATTTCATTATTGGGTTCTTATTCATTTACTTTTCATTATTTGGTTCTTGTTCATTTACCTTTCATTTTGTGAACTTTTGCGTGTAATTCTGAATTGAGTTTTAATTTCGATTTCGACCTAGTTGGTTTCATTTTAATTTTGTTGATCAAGAAATGGATTTTGATTTT
>JAPMOQ010040802.1:30845-45961 GCA_026543055.1 Argiope trifasciata | reverse complement strand
TATATATATATATATATATATATATATATATATATATATATATATATTGCACAGATTTTAAAATAAATATTACTTCATTTCTCAGATTGGTTTGCAATCCAATTCCTTCCGAAAAAATTTTAATAAATTACATCTCAAATCAATAATTTTGTTTATTTTTAATTTTATTAGTATTTTTTCCTCTTAGTAATATTAGCAATAAATTTATTTGAAAAATAATCCTTTAAAGTATGAAAGGCGGAATAACTTTCTTTCGATTACTTTATAAAATTTTCTTCTGTTAGAGATGGCAATAGGATGCAAATATGTGAAGGAACCATTTATGGAATAAAAAGCAATTCCATTCATCTATTTTATTTTATTTCATGAAACAGATGACAATAGGTGGTTAAATGCTAGTTAATATTAACAATAACACTTTTTTCATCCTGTAATAATGTGTTTATCATTCTGTAATAATATGATTATCCTGTAATGTGTGATACTATAATATTGTGATTATCCTTCTTCCTTTAATAATATGATTATCCTGTAATGTGTGATTATATAATAATGTGATTCTCCTTCATCCTGTAATAATGTGATTATCCTGTAATGTCTCATACTAAAATAATGTGATTATCCTTCTTCCTGTAATAATGTGACTATCCTGTAATGTCTGATACTATAATAATGTGAGTATCCTTCATTCTGTAATAATGTGAGTATCCTTCATCATGTAATAATGTGAGTATCCTTCATCCTGTAATAATGTGATTATCCTGTAATGTGAGACACTCTAATAATGTGATTATCCTTCATACTGTAATAATGTGTTTCTGAAATCACTGCATATTTCATTCCAATATTTCCATCAGGTTATTGATAAACCCTTTTCCGAATAGAATGCACTTCTTTTAGATGGTTTCTTCTTCTAAAACCTCTCCAGTTCCCCAAACCTTTCTTTCATAGCTCTGAATAACATCCCGGTATGAGATTGTTTTTGACAGGTGGAGAGATTTCTTCCACCTCCACCTGAATATTAGATATCTGTGCAACGCGAAAGCTGACCCTGCTTTTTCATCATTTATGACAGTTCCGCATTGAGGAAGATTGCGGTTGCCCATTCATTGCGGAACAAAATATCGCGTCTGGGACTAAATATTTTTATTTATATTCACTCTGTGGTCTGCTTCTGTTCCATTCAAATTCTTTTTCTATGTTATGCGAGAATTTAACAAAGCTCCCGCACTCCTCAAAATTGGAAGACGAACCTTAATATGTAAGAATATTCCTTTTGATGTCAAAAGTATAAATAAAGATTAAATATATTTTTGGACACATACGAATGTATTTTGATTTGCTTTAGCTATACTAAGGTAACTGGTTATCGACCACATTGGCGAATTTTTTTAATGCTATTTCTTGTAGATCAGATTTTCATCTTTCCAAATCAGTTTATCTTTTGTAGGAAATTAATGCCTGGCCTGTCAACCAGATTAACATATTTTTCAACTAAAATTAGTCTTTGACTTCATTTTTCTCAAAACTTTTATTTTCATAAAGTTTTTATTTTCCTTTATTCTGCTGTATTTTAATTAAAAAGAACTTCAGAATGAATCCGAAAGATCGATTCATTGAGACGCATTCTTAGATTTTAAATACTTCAAACACTAAGAAAATGAATAGAATCATTTGAAATAATCGGTCGAAATTCTGATAAAGCTAACCTCATATCTGTGTGGAAAAAACAAACAAACCAAAACCATACTCAGATTTGGCCTCAGTTTTTTGGATCGAAAGTTAGTTTTGAATGAATAAAAAATGAACCACGCCATGAACCGGCAAAAAATGTAGTCTATGTTCTATCTCTAACTATAATCTATCTCTGTGCTAAATGTCATCCACTTCGGCTCAGTCGTTCTGACATGATTGAATAACAAACATCTATCCATTCATCCAAACATTTACATTTATAATATATGTATAGATTGCCATTTAGAGCTAGTTATTTATTTAAAAGATAAAACTATCATTTTATTTCTTTTAAAATTCTTGTAGTCTAGGATAGTACTTCTATGAAACCATTTAGTTCAGTGTCCTAAATAATGAGGGCAATATTCGAAATTTCAATTACGAACTCTCATTTTTTTCCCATAAATAAATGTTTTATATTATCTGGGTTTCAGTTTACAAATCTCCTATGCGATTAGCTGGTAATGTATTAATGTTCCATTTCAGTTCAATCCTTTAATTATAATACATTTTGTAGGTTCTGTCAATTTATCAGACATTAGAATCCTTCTATTGTAATTGTGTTACAAACGCTTGGATTATTGTAAACATGGACCTTTCGAACAGTGACCAGGTACCGCGGTGGCCTGGTGGTAAGCTCTCGGCTATTGAGATGAACAGATTCAGGCTCGAGACCCGATTCCATTGAAGAACTGACATGTAAAGGGGTGTCAGCCCAGATGTCATCATCGCCATCAGATTGGGATTCCATATTGCAAGGTCTGTCCCAAAATACTCTTAGTGTTGCTTTAAAGTGGACGTTAATATAACTAAACTAGTCTAAAATCTATCAGTCGAATTACAAAATGTTTTACGAAATGTAAATTAGTATTTGTGCATTTAAAGCCTTGTGTTTCTGGGTTAAAGAAAAAAAAATTAATAGCTTGTGACACACTAACGAAGCTGTTAAAAGAAAATGAAATTTGTCATCTGACCTTGGTTCAAAATGACGAGGTCCTTCCCAAAATAGTTTTAGTGTTGCTTTAAAAAGGACATTAATGTAACTAAACTAACTTAATTTATATCGCATATACTTTTATGTACTTTTATACGCTGGAAAAAAAATATGATTTAAAAAGTATAAAGTAATATACACTGAAGTGACAAAAGTCATTGGATAGCAATATGCAAATATACAGATGTCAGTAGTATCGCAGCAAAAAAATATAAATGCGCAGTTCGTTTTACAGAGCTTTCATTTGTGTTCAAGTTATTCATGTGAACATGTTTTTCGTGATTTATGGCGGCACGACGAGAATTAACAGACTTTGAACGTGGAATGTTAGTTGGAGCTAGACTCATGGGTCATTCCATTGCGGATATCGTTAGTGAATTCAACATTCCGAGATCCACAGTATCAAGAGTGTGCCGAGAGTATGAAATTTCAGGCATCACATCCCATCATGGACAACGCAGTGGGCTACCCCCTGCACTTAACGACCGAGACCACCGACTTCTGTGTAGAATGGTCAATGTTAATAGACACGCAACACTTCGTCAAATAACTGCAGGAATCAATGTGGGACGTACGAGGGACGTGTCCGATAGGACTGCCGCGAAATTTGTCTTCCTTGGGCGATGACCGCAGAAGACCGACTCGAGTGCCTTTACTGACAGCACGACATCGCCTGCAGCGACTCTCCTGGGCTCGTGAGCATATCGACTGGTCCCTAGACCAGTGGAAAACCGTGGCGTGGTCAGATGAGTCACGATTTCAGTTGTTACGAGCTGATGGTAGAGTTCGAGTGTGGCGCAGACTCCACGAAGCCATGGACCCAAACTGTCAGAAAGGCACTGTTCAAGCTGGTGGTGGCTGCATAATGGTGTGGGCTGTTTTTTACATGGCCTGGACTCGGTCCTCTGGTGCAACTGAACTGATCATTGACTGGAAATGGTTATGTTCAGCTGCTTGCAGATCACTTGCAGCCATTCATGGACTTCACGTACCCACACAACGATGGGATTTTTATGGAGGACAATGCGCCATGTCACCGGGCCAGAACTGTTCGCTATTGGTTTGAAGAACATTCCGGACAATTCCAGCGCATGATTTGGCCATCTAGATGGCCCGATATGAATCCCATCGAGCATTTATGGGGCATCATCGAAAGGTCTGTTCGTGCCCAAACTCCTGCACCATCCACACTTTCACAATTATGGACGTCTTTACAGACAGCATGGCTCAATATTCCCGCAGAGGACTTCCAACGACTTGTGGACTCCATGACACGTCGAGTTGTTGCACTTCGCCGAGCACCGACACGATATTAACAGTCATCCCATCACTTTTGTCACTTCAGTGTATACTTTTAGAGAAAATGTATGTTGCAACGCATTAAATTTTTACGATGACGGTACATTTTAAAAATTTCTAAATCATATTTATGTAGTAAAAAAATATCTGCAGAATATATTAGCTGATATTCAATCTAATACTTTTATTAAAAAAATTTCAACCTATTGAAAATGAGGTCCCCTAGACCGCATCTCCCAAGTTAAAGGTTAATGCAATTAAAGAAAAAATTATCCAGTACATGTAAAATAATACAAAGGAAAGCAGTTGATGTGGAAAACTGAATTTATTAGATAAGACGAATTACTAATTTCCGTATTTTGACCCAGTCATTTCTACTTATGGAAGATACATAAAATGACCTTCAGTATTTGCAGTATAGATAATAACATACAAAAGTATCGTTTCTGATGCAGCTCTCTTATCCTGAGAGCAATTCCAAACGGATTAATAAGGTTTAAATACATTTTCTAAGGGGAATGCTATTCGGTTTAACTTGCAATTATTTAAGAAAGCTGGTACCCGAAGAGTTGCTGCAGCAGAAGAAATAATCTTAGAAATATCATTTGAAATTGAAAATAGTTATCTTGTTTCATTAAGAAGGATATTTATTTTCTTATCAAAAGTGAATAAATTCATTAAAATTGAAGGATATATGAAGGATACTCATACATAGTATTTATTATATTTTTTAAATTCTATTCTATAATCAAATATTCATTTTTATGTGTTATAGTTGTATATTCTTTTAGAATTGTAAAGCTCGGTGTTCTTTCAGAATAGTTATGAAAGAAACTATTTATTGTATCTCATGACTCGTTTAATATTCGTTCACAATTCTCAAGTTTAATGTTAAAAAAATATGATTAAATATTTTTTAATTAATTAAACATAGTAAATATATTTATGACATAGAATATTTTATATAGTTGAAATATAATTATATGGAAACTAAGATGATGGAAAATTTTTGTACTATAATATTCTTGGAAGTTATTGCGTAAAACGCTAAAATTTAATAAAATGTTTAGTTAAAATTTCCCACCTCTAGGATCGGTTCCCTTAAAACTTTCTCTCACACTCTCTAATAAAACTATTACCTCAGAGAAATGCATTGCATTTACATACGATAGCTGCGAAATATTAATGCCTGGCTTGAATTTAGCATCTTTAATGAATCTGTTGTGTCTCCTTGGCGAGTTATTTGGTGGTTAATTCCTGTTTAATAGATGCAGTCAATAGATACAAAAACATCTTTATACTTTAGATGATTCTATTATGCCTATAATCCTCCCGTAAGATCTACCAATATGTTATTGAAGTTTTATCAGAATCGGATGAGCGGTACGGCAGCGCATAACAGACATACAGACAAACATTCATTTTTATTTATACAGATAACCATTCACAACAAATATCTGGCAATCATAGATTCTTTACCTTATACGTTATGATTTGAAATATTAGTTTTCAAATCATTCATCTTAGATGGATATTTGAAATCCTAACATCACAAGAAATAAATATAAATGAGAATCTCAAATACTCATTCATCCTAAACACCTTAAGAATACTCCATGTTCAGTCGTCATAAAGCCTCTGAATATGTGATCTGACGTTTTCCAAATTTAAATTCACGAAGGTCAAAAAAGGTCATGATGTCAGCATAAATAAAACTATTTCCGTAACTACTTGATGCTTTCTTCCGAATAGAAAATAAACACGTGGGCGTTTTGAAGAAGAAACTTTGATGGAAGGTATAAATGAAACATATTTTCGAATTTTTCAAATGTTTATATTTAAGTAACGGTAAATTCAAAGCATCCTAGTTGGAATTCAGCTATATCTCCTGTTGGTTCTTTAAATATATTTGGCATTAAATGCAAATATTTCATATTCATACAAAGGTTTTTTAAAATTATTCTTTTATTGGTGTTTCGAAACTAAAATTATTTTATTTTAAATGGTTTATCTATTTTTATTTTGTTTTTATGACTCAAATTTTAAAAATTATGAAATCATGAAAACAATAGTCTATTTCACAAAGCCACAAGATATACAATAATGCCACATAATATACAAGATATACTATAATGCCACATAATATACAATAGAAAACAATATTTGATTTCACAAAGACACAAGGTATACAATAGAAATATATCAGTTTCAGCGATTTAATAACAATTAAGAAAATGAAGATTATAAGAATATAATGCGGGACACTAAGAAATATAACTAAAATCATTTACAACATTCCAGCATCACAAACCTGAAACAAGCCAAGGTATATAAAAACATTTGAAATAGCAATAGCAATGGTTTCTACTTCACGATATTTATAAAATATATATACAAATTATTTATTGATGATTTCCAAGAAATTTCTGATGATCTTGATTAAATTTCGCCCTTTTTAAAACTTTTTAAAATATTACTTTAGAAGAGTTTAGAAAATATAATTTTAATTCCCCTATTTAGCAGAAAATTGCTTAAATCCAAAAGTAACTATTTTATGTAATAAAAAGTAGGCATTCATTGACAACAAATCAGTTACGGATTTTAAATCTAAATAAGAACTTCTGAAAGAAAATTTGAAATTTGCAACTCCTAAAACAAAACTGAGTTTTGAAATGCTTGTTTTTAACAATGCAGTTTTTTTTATTCAACAATTTCTATACTAATTAAGGCTCAATAGTTATTTCCTGAACCGAGTTTCCTAAAGCTACATTTAGATATGCAATAAATTACTCTTGAAACAGTAAAAATACCCCCGAAAATAAAGAGTAATTTTTATTATCATTACTGAATTTTTACCAGTTATTGTTAATGCTTTGGACAAACCCCTTTGGTGGCCCAGGCGCGATCTTTCATTTCTTTCTTCACGCCTCAAATGAACAATTGGGCTAAACTTTTTTTACTCAAAGGTTCAAGTCCTATTTCTTTGCACTTAATTTTTAATTCATTCGAATTTTGAGAACCACTGTTAATCAATGCTCGAGCAGACTTCTGTTTTCGGTTTGCTTTAATATTTACAAAAATTGTATGCGGTAATACAGCTTTAGAGCATTTTTCGGAGATTAATGCTTTGGTTGAGTTGACTGTCTCATGTATTGAAATCTCTCATTTATTTCCATGTAATTGAAAGTACTTAATGGTATGGTGGCATTTAGAATAAAAAATGCATTTTATTTTCGATTTACAATCTCCTGCTTTGTGAATCTGTGCTGCAACTTAAAAGAAATGCAACACAATTTCTTATTATTTATAGCTTCCTTTCTTGTCTGTGGTGGTTGATGCATTTTCATTTATAACTTGGCCATACCGAGCCCGAATGAGCGGAGCTTTTTCGATTTAAGGCAGAAGTGTGCGCCTTTCGTTTGTAACGAGTGACGTTAAGATGAATTACGAATTTGCTAGAACATACACGACACATCCCTTTTGAGGGAGTGGTCGAACATACATACACTCATTCATCCATCCGCAAGTCAGAATTCAGATCCAAATCAGAGACCGATTCATCCCTGATTCAGTACCCCTAGAGGTATAATTTGTTACGGAGACTTAGAGGACTTTGCAGCCACGACCTATTTAACGCACCCCAACTGCCATAAGTCAACTTGGCGGTCTTTGGCCGAGACGAGGACAGAACTCGCCGCCTTTCGGTAGCGAGAGTGACGTTCTACCAACCAGGATACCGAGGCCCTTTTCATATCTAAAGACCAATTTTGTTCTAAAAAGCAATTTTAACTTTCCTGGAATTTGTCACAGAACACACAATGAAACTTTATTTTTGTGGTACCACCTGAAAGTCAATTACTTGGTGTGAGCATTGTAAAAAATAATGAAATTTATATTCCAGTGCCAAATACTCATCAGTATGTATTCTTTGCAATAGACTCCAAATTCCTAATTAGTCCTTCAAATTGATACATAAAAACAACTCTATTTTTGGATGACGGTATTAATAGATTTCACTGCCAAACTCTCGTAAATTCTTCGGGAATACATAGAGAACCAATTCTGCATGTAAGAATCCATGATATATTAAAGTAATAAAGCATTCCAAGTCGTTTACCTATAAATTCGAAAAATGTTATGAAATATTATATTCAGCCTTCGAAGTCAACAATGTCCTCTTGCAACGACAATGGTTTGGTTGCATAGTTCCCAAGAAGTGGTTATTGATATCTATATTTTTCAAAGAACAGAAGAATTAAGAGATAATTAACTTGTTCAATTTGTGTCATTATAGGATAAAAGATATTATATTAATATTTTACAGTATCATGAATATTGCATTAAATATGTCATTGGCTTCGTTTAAAACGTAAAGATTGAATCTTGGGATTTTAACATTATGGTAAACGATTTAAATGACATTAGAACAGTTCTTTGTATCATTTATATATTTTTTTCATCTTAAAAATATGTTCGAATCTTTGAAAAGTTGAGAATTCATTATTGCAAAATGATTTAAATAGAATTATTAGAATATCAAGGGAAGGTAATTGAATATATTTTACTACAAACATTTCCAAAAAATAATATGGCACATTATCAAAAATAATACGTAATTCGTAAATTTCAATTCTAACATTAAAACCCAAAAATATTGTTAATCAATTTTGAAATTTCTAAAACTTCTAGCTTTATTCCTTGTTTCTACAATTTTTCTTTTACCCATAACTTACAAACGCTTTCAATTGTCCGCCTCCATTATGCAAGACAGAATTCTATCTTGTAACCTACCACAAACTATAATATATATGCCTCATAAGTAATAAATCATTACATTAAAGGTAATGCACTATCATGTTATATGTAATTGCTCTAAAAGGAGAGTAATTTCATTACCTTAAATCAACAAAACCTTACATCCAAACCTTATATTCTCAATTTCGTTCTGAAAGTTTTTTGGAAATGCAATTTTTATTTTATCTTTAGAGAGAGATTTTTCCTTTGAAACTTCTTTTCTTTTACCCATGATCTTAAAACACTTTCAATTATCCGCCTCCATTTATGCAAGACAGATATCTATGCCGTAACCTGCCAGAAACTTCACATCTGTGGGTAATGCCATCTTGAATCCACGTCTCTATCTGAACAAGAAAATGCTTCCAAGACAGACTGACCAGACGTAGCATCTGGAGAAAGTGCAGTGTTTGGGAAAATCCTTTTATTTTAAAAGAGGCCGCGCTTTGGTTAAAACAAAAATGCTTTTCTTTATCTTCCGCTAAGAGGAAAGAAAATAGTGTCTTATACATTGTTTCTATTCTTTCCGTTTTGATATATACTACTGCAATGCTAGTTCCCGATGTTTTCCTTTAAGAGTATGTAATTTACTTTTAATTTAAAATATAAATTAGAAAAAAAGAATCTTTCCTTTATGGTAGAAAGTTAAAATTTGCTGAAATATTGAGAAAACTGAACCACTTAATAATTTTTGGTTTTAGTTTTCGGAATTATTCCTTTCTTACACTGTATTTTTACTTTAAAGACAAACATTCAACTACTTTTTTGTTATCAAAATTCTGCTTTGTGCAATTTTGAAAAAAGTAAGAAATAAGTTTACAAAAACCACAATTTATAAACATGATGTGGAACCACAGATGTGGAACATTTTCCATCATTGCAAGTTTTCGGTAATTTTCTTTTAGAGTATATGATTTTCTTTTAAATAAAAATTATAGGGAAACATAAGAAAAAGTCATTTCTCTAGTATCGGAAGCTATCATTCTATTTTCTAACCATCAGAAATCACGTGCATTACGGATTGAGATTTTGCTTTCTTTTGATTTTGACATTATTATCCTTCACTTGAAATGAATTTCTAATGTAAAGACGAAAGTTCTACGACATTTTATGTTACCTAAAATGCACTTTGTTTAGTTTTAAAAAAAATGATGAAATAAGTATAAAAAACCTCGTACTTTTTTGCAAAATTCCATGAGTTTTGCACTCAACACATCAGGGGAAAAAATCGGGAGTCTACAAGAAAAAATAGCTCAAACAATTATTTTTTCGAAACTTTCGAAACTTTGATTTTAAACTCCTTCGTTATTCATTCATTTTTTATTTTAAATTTTGCTGCACAACTCTTTCATACATTTGTTTGCACGTAACAAAAAAAAATTCAGAGCCTGTTTCTATTTTTATTTCTATACTAGCCTGTACCCGGAGCGTTGCTACCACAGAGGAAATAATTTTTGAAATATCTTTTGAAATTTAAAATAAAACTCTATTTTTTAAAAAAAATGAATGATGGAAAGAATAATATTTATTTTCTTATTGGAAATGAATATATTCATTGAAATACAGGGGTATAAAAAGGAGAAGAATAAATAATATTCATTCTATTTTTTGTAACTTTATTATTCAAGACTTTAGGATTGGAAATATTTTTGTTTTGTTTTCCCATCTTCAGAAAAAATAAGTATTAAAATTTTCAACGGTATCGTATAGCTGTACAGCAGAGCATAAGATACATGCAGACAAAACTATATCAATCATGAAATCTAGTTAATAAAATTTGGATGAAATATATTTGAAACTATCCTAGAAGAAATTTTAGTTGCGTGTTTATATATGCAGTCGTATTATATTTGAACTTCAGACAAAAGTTTTTAAATTATTAGCAATAACTGTCTAAATGTTATGAAAGTAACCCTGTATGGTGTAGAGTGTATGATAGTTCTTTTCTATTTAAAATGCATTATATTTTATTAAGAATCACATTCTATTATTTAATAGTTTGGTTAACATGTATTACAAATAAATAAAATTCTAATATACTATAATTGTATAATCGTAAACTTAATTAAATATTAATGATTTCTTCAACATGTATTTAATAATATATATATGTAAAAAATTGCATTTTCATCGGTACGAAGAAATTAATAGAGAAAGGTTAATAGAAAATAATAATGTATATGCAAAGAAAAGAATGTCATTTCAATTTCCAGGCTGAAGTATAATATTTTTTTACTTCATTCCTACATTTTTATTTTAAGTATAAATTTTATCTTTAATCATTGACATCAAAACAGAGTACACAAAAACGTGTTTAATATCGCCACAATGTAAAAGCAATAATTAAATCAACAATAAATGCTGATATAAAGTATATCTAAAAGTAATTTCAAAAATATTTATATAAGAAAAAGATTTTACAGTTATGATATTGACATAACTAAATATCTGGTGCTTTAAAAATTCACCTGAATTTACTAAAGAAAACAATAATATTTTGATACCTTCTTAATTAAAATTCTGAATAAATTTGAAAATAGTCTTCCTTAAAGTTAATTTATAATCCACCGATTAACTACTTGCTAATTTTGATTGTTTTTTTTTTCATTTTTCAAAGTGATTTGTTCTGAGAATAGAAGATTTGAATGATTTTATATCATTCAAAGATGCATATCGCGTAATTTTCATAGAGTATGCAGCTTTTAACATTATATTCTTAAAAGTACATCGTATTAATTTCAAATTCGAATTTAGAACATTTTCTTACAAGATCATTGAACTTTTTTCCACTTATTTTGAAATTTGTTGATTAGTATCTCCGGTATTTCTAAACAGTCATACTTCAATAATTCAATACAGAATAAAATATTAAAGAAACTCTTTGATCCGTTAGCAATCATCTAATTACCCTTTGTAAATATCTTTTTTTCTATTCGTTTTATAAAAAGAATGAATTACAATATTTAAAAACAATTACTAAATCGACTGCTGATATAACTGCTGTTTCTAAAAATATTTTCAAAAACATTTAAATAAGAAAAAGATTTTACAGATATAATATTGACCTAACTCAATATCAAACGATTTAAAAATTAATTTTAATTAAAAAACAGTAATATCTTGGCTTATTCTAATTTAAATTCTGATAAAATTCGAAAATTGCCTTTCTTAATGTAAATTTATAATCCACTAATTAGCTACTCGCTAATTTTCATTGTTTTTTGTTCAGAACGATATATCCTGAGACTGAACTCTAAAAATGTTTTCAAAAACATTTGAATGAGGAAGAGATTTTACAGGTATAATACTGACATAACTAAGCATCAAACCTTTTAAAAATTAACTTTAATTAAAAACATTAATATCTCCATTTATATTAATGAAAATTCTGATAAAATTTGAATATTGCCTACTCGCTAATTTTGATTTTTTTTTTTTTTTTTTTGTACAGAACGATATATCTTGAGACTGAACATGTTGGATGGTTTTTACATCATTCAAAAATGTCGCTCAATTATGTTGTCGTTGTTAATCATGTTCAAAGTTGTCGCTTCACAGATATCGCATATCAAGTAATTTACAGAGAATATCCAACTTTTAACATTAAATTCTTAAGGGTACATTATATTATTTTTGAATTCGAATTGAAAACATATTCATGCAAACTCATAGAGCTGTCTTTCACTAAATGGAAGAGCACGTAATATTTCAGAGAAAAAGTTTTAAAAACCATTGAAATAAGAAAATGATTTTACAGATATAATATTGACATAAATAAATATCAAACGATTTAGAAATTAATTTTAATTAAAAAAACAGTAATATCTTGGCTTATTATAATTAAAATTTCAATAAAATTTGAAAATTACCTTTCTCAATGTGGATTTATGATCCACTAATTAGATATTCTCTAATTTTTATTGAGTTCAGAATGGTATATCCTGAAACTGAATGTTTTGAAATATTTTTATCTCATTCAAAGATGCATGTCTCGTAATTTACAGAAAGTTTTGTTCAAGTCGTGTAATTTACAGAGAGTATCCAGCTTTCAACATTATATTCTTAAAAGTACATTACATTAGTTTCATATTCGAAATTTAGAGCATTTTCATACAAGCTCATTGACCTTTTTTTCACTAAATTGCAGGGAGAGAATGTTTCAGAGAAAAAGAAACTTCCAATGAGTAAAACGAAATTGAAAAAGTACATTTCCGATTGTTGTCAAAATAAGGCGTTGTCCCGAAATGATAGGAAAACGAAGCCCACAGGGACAAACGAACTGAAATGAAGGGGGTGGAAAGGGGCGGGCGGCCTGAGAAATCCCCTGAGAAATCATCTTCTCGTTTGCTGACGGACGACAGATAATATCGGTCAGGCCATTCCTTGTGTGGTTTTTTCGTCGTCAAATGTGGAACACGAGATCTTTACCCCTTGCTCTTTCTAATTCCTTTTAGATGGTATTGTAATTCTTCTTTTTAGATGGTACTCAAATAATCGAAAAAGTTGTCTGAATGTGTAATGAGGTCATTACTTAAGGAAGAATAGTAACGGAGAATTATATTCTATAATTATGGATGAGAAATTATTTCATTTATTTAGACATGAAATTTTTATATATTTAATTTATATTTTAGTTTCCGTTTTATATATCAACTAGCTGGCACCAGGCGTGTTGCTGCTGCCGAAAAAAATAATATTAAGTGAATTCAATCAATCATTTGACAATGTTTTATCGAAATAGGATGAACGGTATGACAGTATATAAAATACGAACAAACAAATATTCATTTCTATATATTAGATTTGTTTGTTCTTTTAGAATTGTAAAACTTAATATTCTTTCAGAATGGTAATGAAAGAAACTATTTATTAAATCTTGTGATCCATTTAATATTCGTTCGGAATTCTGAAGTTTAATGTTAGAAAATGGGATTAAAATAATTTCTTTCAAAAATGATTAAATATAGAAAATATATTTATACCATAAATTCTTTAATATAGTTTGAAAAGATAATTTTTGAGAATTAAGATTATGCAAAATTATTCGCTATATAATATTTTGGAAGTTAATACGAAGAACTTTAAAAGTTAGCTAAAATTTTAAAGCCAATAGAATTGGCCTCCTCAAAATTTTCTCGCATAATTCGTAATAAAGTGGTTACATCTGAGACTAACTTGCATACTATTTGCGTACTACAACAACAAAATATTAACCTTTCACTTGGCTTTAGCATTTCTATTGAATCTATTGTCTCCTCTGCGAGTTATTTGGAGATTAACCCTTTGTAAATAAATGCAGTTGAGTTCCGAATTTTTCCAAATTATTTTAGATAATTGTGCTATCTCTATAACTATCCCATATGTGTAAACAATAAGCTGCCCAAGTTTCATCGCTATTGGATGAACGGTTTCGGAAGGCATTAGTTTCATACAGACAAACATTCATTTTAATTTATACAAATTTCAGAAAAAAAAACTGTTAATGAATGAGAAATTCGAGAATATTGAATTATTAAGTACCAAGACATATTTGGTTGAGACATGCAATAAAGATTCGCCGTGGGGATTCAAGAATTGTTCAGTTACTGTTTAGTTACTTCACGGCTCATTATAAAATAATACTACAGCTGTTGGGGAATGGATCTCGTAATTTTGAGCCGCAGTCAGATAAAAAGGACGACATCACAGCTGGCACCCACCCCTCCAAGCTTCCATACTACAATCCCAGACGAGTTTAACATGTATCTGACCTGCTTACATGGCAATTCTTCCATGAAATCGAGTATCGAGCCTGAAGCCCTCTTATCCAAAAACAGAGACCTTATCACTAGGCCAACCAGGCCTTCCAGAGATGTTCAGAAACATTCTATAGAGTCAACAAATCATGAGATCTATGGATTTAAATTTGCCAAATATTTTCTTCTTCTGGAATAAAGGATGACAACATTTTTAAATTTTAACTGAATTTTTAATTTGAATGAAACAAATTTTATAAGAATGGAATTCCATAGAAATTCCATTCCTATAAAATATCATAGAAATGAGTCGACATTTGCAATAGTTTCAAAAGATAGGCTTCTTTCCGACGTGAAATTCGAATGTTGCCTGAAAGATTAGAGAAAATAGTGTCTAGAGACTTGCAATACTTTCAATGTTTTTGAAGGATTCTTCTTAAATAAAGCAAACATATTATTTTGGAAAAACAAGAGAAAATTTTAGTTAAAAATATCAACTAATACAAAAAATAATGAGCATATATATATATATATATATATATATATATATATATATATAT
>JAPMOQ010040802.1:205-23471 GCA_026543055.1 Argiope trifasciata | reverse complement strand
CCTATATATATATATATATATATATATATATATATATATATATAGGTAGAGCCATTTCAAATGTGAAATGTTGGTACATTAGTAACTGCCAGAGTTTTGAATGCTAGCATGCAAACGTGCATGCATGGTGTCGTACAGGTGTCGGATATCAGTTTGTGGGATGGACTCCCATGCCTGTTGCACTTGGGCGGTCAATGCAGGGACGGTTAATGCTGGTTGTGGATGACGCTGGAGTTGTCGTCCAATGATGTCCCATATGTGTTCGATTGGAGAAAGATCTGGTGATCTAGCAGGCCAAGGCAACATGTCGACACTCTGTAAAGCGTGTTGGGTTACAACAGCGGTGTGAGGGCGAGCGTTGTCCTGTTGGAAAACACCCCCTTGAATGCTGTTCATGAATGGCAACACAACAGATTGCGTCATTAGACTGACGGACAAATTTGCAGTGAGGGTGCGTGGGATAACCACGAGAGTGCTCCTACTGTCATACGAAATTTCTCCCCAATCCATAACTCCAGGAGTAGGCCCTGTGTGTCTAGGCCGCAGACAGGTCCCTAGCAGGCGTTCACCTGGTCTCCTTCTAACCAACAAACGGCTATCATTGCGACCAAGTCAGAACCGGCTTTCATCAGAAAACACAACAGATCTCCACTCCGTCCTTCAATGAGCTCTAGCTTGACACCACTCACGTCGCAAATGCACTGTACAGAGCTTCTGGCTCAGATCTGTCTTTGAAGTAACCGATTTGTGACAGTTCGTTGTGTCACTGTGGTGCCAACTGCAGCTCGAATTTCAGCTTTAGACGCAGTACGATTAGCCACAGCCATACGCCGAATACGAAGGAAGGTCTTCCCTCTCAGTAGTACCACGTGGCCGCACGGAACCTGATCTTCTTGAGGCAGTACCTTCCCTTGACCACGGCCGCCAATACTCATGCACAGTGGATACATTCCTGCCAAGTCTTTCAGCAATTTTGCGGAAACAAAACCCACCTTCTCGTAGCCCTACAACACGACCTCGTTCAAACTCAGTGAGCTGTTGATTATGGTTTCTTCGTCTTCTCAGTGACATCCTTGATTAACATTAACACACTATGTCAAATCTCAACTGTAAATAACGATCACGAACCTTACAGCGCTTATTTAAAGCAAACCTCATTTGCATGTTCATAGTGTTGCTACTAGCGCCACACTTACGCGCGTAGCTTGAAATTTGAATCAACGTCATCTTTCAGATGTATAAACACGCCTACCAAATTTCGTTTATCTAGTACAGCTCCTTCCTAGTGTTGGTATTTTTTCCCATCAGTGTATATATTGTTATGAATTTTACCTACATCCTTAAATTCGTCGGGTTCTTTTTACCTCGTAGAGTTTTTGTGTATGATGTTAGAGAAGATGATGAGCGCACAGACAATGATCAGTCCTTTAGTAGATGACACAACACAGAAGTTTATTTACAGGGCAAAGACAGGACAGCATACATACGACAAATATTTACAACACTACTATGTTGAGGAGATTACTAGAAACAGCCGAAATGAACACACAAGACAGAACACAGTACACAGTAGCCTATAATAGCAACGGTAATCCACAGGCAGAAATTCCATAGTGACAACGTCCACAAAGAGGCCAGACAGGTTTCAGGCAGGAGAGGGAATCTTTGAGACATTATTTTCTACGCTGAAGTTGGTGTATCCGTAGTAGGCTGAAACTATTCCTCTGTCTCTTCTTGCCTTTGCTGTCAACTCACTACTTCGCATAACGGGACTGCTCCTCAGATCGGGACAGCTCCGGTCCCGACGACGACACAACGGGCTACGACACAGGCTTCGTCAGAATAGGCCACACAACAGTCCTCCTTTCAGGACTCCTCAGTTCAGGACCTCTCTATTCAGATCTTCCAGATTTGTGACTGCCGCATTTCGTTCAGCTCCCAAGACCTATCTCTCCAGGTCTTTTCTTTTTCCGATTGATTCAACTGTGCTGTTTCTCATTTGATTCCCACCCCTCTGCAGATTGGCTTCTTATATATCCCTGTGGGAGGCGGGGCTAACATCTTCTGGACCAATCAGGAGCATTCTAGATGTATCTCGGCTCCTAATGGAAGGAGCGGGAAATTCTGAATGTTTCGGGTACTTTCCATTTTGTCGCCAAATGGTTGCCAAGATTGTCGCCAGCCTTCGGACCTCGACGCCACACTCATTCACAATCCAATACATATTACTGTAAATCTCTCTTCCTTACGGCGGCAGTATCAGAGCGGGAATTATATTTGCAAAAATTTAGATTAAACAATTTTAATAGCAACATTTAACGTTTATGTATAAGAATTCCTTTGAATACTTTCAACATAGATTCTGGTAACATATAAACGGTCTTGAGAAAATTAGTGAAGTTTCTAGTTTCATAGCAGTGCTTATAAGAGATTGAATTTTAATGTAAATAATTCAGCAATATAAAAAGAAGGCAATTTTTCAGATGGTTTCATTCAGATAGACAGGTTTTTTTTATTGGAAGTTTTAGAGAAAAATGTTATACCTAATGAAAAAACATCAATATTAATTTGCATCATATGCACCACAATATTAGAATAGTTTTAAGGGTGACGCTTATTAGAGGAAATTTCATAAAAAAATTGCAGGCAGATGATTTTAATTTCTGATTAATGCTATACTTGCACCCTAGATAAATTCTATAATTTTAATATTTCAAGCAATTCAAATGAATGTTATCAAAGTAATTTTCTTAGCTACAGAATCTGTAAGCTAGTTTAAATTTATTTGGTGAGACCAAAATAATTTTAGTAGGATAATCATAATAATTGTCCGAGTAATGACATTTGCTATAATTAAAACTTGTTTCATTTTTTAGTTAGAGAGTAAGATAAAATGAAAAAAATATTACCTAGAGATTGATGGCACTTACTTTTTTGATAAATTTCTAAGGAATTACGTGTACTTTGAAGCGAATTTTTCAAATATAATGTTACATAATTTTAATTGCACACATTTCAAAGTGCTGATTCATTTCTCAGATTGTTTTTGCAATCAATTTTCTTCCAAAAAATGTTAAATAACTTACTTCTCAAGTCAATAATTTCGTTTTTCTTTTTTCTTGTTAGTATTTTTTCACTAACATAAGAATAAATTTATTTTTACAATAAACTTTTGAAAAATTAAAGGTGAAATAAATTTTAATTTAATTACTCTGTTTCGATTACTGTATAAAATATTCTTCTGTCAGAAATGATAATAGGATGGATATATGTCAAAGGAACATTTATAGAATAAAATGCAATTTAAATATCCTTTATCTATTCCCGAGGAATATTTCATTTTATTCATATACTTTAATTTATTTCGTAAAAGAAATGACAATAAGTGGTTAAATGCGTGTTAGAATAAAACTGTCTTCGTCAGATTCTCCGGTAATAAAACGTTTATGAATACAATAAATATTTCATTTCAATATTTCCATCAGGATCTTGATAAACCCTTTTCCGAATAGAACGTACTTCTTTTAGGAGTTTTTTCTTTTTTTTTTCCCTAAAATATCTCCAGTTCCCCAAACATTTTTTTTCCCTTAGCTCTGAATAACATCCCGGTAGGAGATCATTTGTCTATTCAGGAGGAATATTTCATTTTATTCATATACTTTATTTTATTTCGTCCAATAGATGTTAATAAGTTTTTTAACGTGAAGTTATGGGCCACAGTAGCCTTGTTGGTAGAGCATCAGTCTCTTAATCGAAAGGCAGCGAGTTCTGCCCTCGTCTCGGCCAAAGACCGGCTGGCTCATGGCAGTTCAATAGGGCATGACTGCAAAGTCCTCCAAGTTCCCATGACCACTGGGGGCACTGAATCGGCCTGAGATTGGGATCTCAATTCTGACTTGGAGATGGATGAATGAGTTTGACCGTCCCCCTATAAAGAGTTGTGTCATGCGAATTCGTGCAAAGTCGTTCTTTCACAGTGCTCGTTCACAACGAAAGGCGCACACTTCTGCCTTCATTCGAAAGAGCTCCGCTCATTTTGGCTTGGTGACCAAGTGGCATTAGAACCACCCACCCATGTGTGATTATATTAACCTTTCAGCGGTCACGCGTATGTGGGAGATACACTAGAGATGAATTTATTTTTATACATTCAGATTTGGTGGCGCTGGGAACGCCTGTTGTTGGCTATTTGTCCCCCCTCCCTTCGACCTACTTTCAGTTGTCGTCATAAGCTTGTGGCGTTCATAGGTCTCTTTCGATCAGATGTTTATATTCTAGAGATACGCGTGACCGTTCATGCAATTTTTGTGACATCTAATTTTGTATGATTTTACAAATAAATCCGTATTGTTTTAGACTGGCGACAGCTAGTAAATGCACTGACGAAGAAAAATGCTGAAGAAAAGCATGTCTTTACAAAGGGAACTAAAGTTAAAGGTGCTGAAGTGAGAAGCCGATCTAGGCACTGAAGAAGTGGAAGATGCGACGTCATTAAAAAAAAAGATGCAAACCCTGTCTAAAATAAAAGCGGACTAGAATCACGAGGCTCGGATGTAAGATTTGCCAGAAATGTATCTGTTTGGAGCACACTAAACACATTTGCTCAGATTTCAACGCTTCAACGAAATAACAATGAAACTATTTTCTGCCTTTTCATATTTATCTTTCAATTACTTTTTCCTTTTTATATATAAATTCTGTATTATTTTTTGCACTTCTAGATTTTATATGCAAATTATTCTGTCAAAATATCGGCAATTTTATTTGTATTATTTTTAAATCAATTCAATCCACCTGTGGTCATTTAATATTGTTATTGCAATTCATGTTTATGTTGTTTCTGCTTCTTTTTAAGTAATAAATGTTTAAAGTGATTGTAGTTAAGAATCCTAAGCTGTTTACAATATAATTTTAGTAGTCACGCTTTTGAAAATTTTCATTTAACTATAGCGTATGTGGGAAATACGAGCGACCTTTCATGTTGGTAAGACGGACGCGCCCACTGGAAGGTTAACAATAAAACTTTCTTCATCAGATTCTCCTGTAATAAAACGTCTATGAATTCACTGAATGTTTCATTTCAATATTTCCATCAGATTATTGATAAACCCTTTTCCAAATAGAATGCACTTCTTTTAGATGGTTTCTTCTTCTAAAACCTCTCCAGTTCCCCAAACCTTTCTTTCATAGCTCTGAATAACATCCCGGTATGAGATTGTTTTTACAGGTGGAGAGATTTCTTCCACCTCCACCTGAATATATTAGCTTTCTGTGCAACGCGAAAGCTGACCCTGCTTTTTCATCATTTGACAGTTCCGCATTGAGGAAGACAGCGGTTGCAGATTCTTTGCGGAACAAAATATCGCGTCTGGGACTAAATATTTTTATTTATATTCACTCTGTGGTCTGCTTCTGTTCCATTCAAATTCTTTTTCTATGTTATGCGAGAATTTAACAAAGCTCCCGCACTCCTCAAAATTGGAACACGAACCTTAATATGTAAGAATATTTCTTTTGATGTCAAAGGTATAAGTAAAGATTAAATATATTTTTGGACACATACGAATGCATTTTGATTTGCTTTAGCTTCACTAAGGTATTCGATTATGCTAAAAATACTGATTATCGACCACATTGGCGAATTTTTTTAATGCTATTTCTTGTAGAACAGATTTTCATCTCCCCAAATCAGTTTATCTTTTCAAGGTAAAGGAAGGCCAGTTCTATCATTCAGAGTCACAGATTTTTAAACTAAAATTTGTCTTTAATTTCCATTTTATCAATACTTTAATTTTCATAAAAATTCTCTACTATTGACATGATATCTCGAAAACAAATCGATGTATTTACGTAAAACATTTCAGTGTGTTTTTTAAACAATAAGGGCAAGGAAATGAAGCAAACGTTTTATTGTTGGTGAAGTACTATTTTCCTTTAAATGTGTTTTTAGAAAAAATAAGTTGTAAATTTATGAAGAAAGAGCATATATATGTATATTTTTACCCAAAGCTACTTTGCATCTGAATGTATTTCTTAGATTTTGATTCATTTCATTCATCGTCATATTCTATAACTTACGTACAAAAGAAATATAGGATTGCTTCGTTAAAACTTTCTGTAGAATGTTAGCCGTTTGGTTAAATTTCATTAAAATTTCCAACAAATTTCGCTACGTCTTATAATATCTTATATTTTCAGGTAATTTTTTGTATGTAATGTATTCTGTATTATGATTGACAGTATATTTAAAACCCATAGTTTTAAATTGTTTTTAAAAGATTCAATTTTTCAAATTTTTTCTTCGAATTTAGTTGGATACTTTAAGATATTTCTTACAAAGATATTATGTAAAAAAAAAAAATGTTTGCATGGCTTTGAATTCAGTGAAAAGTACTTTCTGAAATAGGATGGGAACAACATTGGATATCTTTCAGTTTAGAAATTTTTTTAATTTCGAACTTTATGTCAAACATGGATAAATTAATGACTTTATTTTGAGAAATTTTGAGGCGATATTTTAATAAGGGGGTTATTTTGATTCAGAAATTGCAACTGGTTGATTGTTACTTCTTACATTCGGGCTCATCTACTAGTAAAAACTTTTTCCCATTTGGATCACTGTATTATCCATTGATATATAATTTCAGTTTCAGATAAGTATAAGGAAAAATCCACTTCGTGCTATTGGCATTCAGAGCTAGTTATATATGGAGAAGAGAAAATTATCATTTTATTTTCTCTTGAAATGTAAGCCTTGAAATATCATCCTATTTACTAATCATATTATGAAACAGAGCTCCGGACACTTATAAATGAAGTAGAATACGATTTTAGCGTTAAGGATAATTGTACAGAATTTTTCGATGAAAATTCGCATTCAACGGATTCTGATATATTCGTTTAACATTATTAATTTTTCTAGTGATAAGTTGCTTTGAAAAAAATTATACTAAGAGATACAGATGTAAAATTTATAGGTTGATTTTTATAATTGCTCTTAACGTGTAATTTTAAAATGCCATAAAAAGAAGTGCTATGAAAATCACACTGACGGAAAAAAAAGTCTAATTAGACACATTGTCAATTTTTTTCTTCATATAATTGATTAAAATTACATTATATCGTGTTCTACGTACCTTTATATGTTGAAAAAATAAATATGATTTATGAAGTATAAAGTAATATATTTTTTCAAGAACATTATTTATTGTTTCATGTCATTTGAGAAGAAAATGCGTGCCCAACGCATTATCTTTTTTCAAGGGTAAAATATTTTGAAAATTTTTAAAAACATATTTATATAGCAAGAAATATATCAGCAGGAAAAATTTTCTGATTTCCAATCTAATACTTTTATTAAAAAATTTAATTTCAGTCTAAGAAAATGAGGTCTCGTAGACAGCACCTCCCCAGTTGCGTAATAAATTTTCACCTCCACAATTAAGGATTAATACAATTGAAGAACAAATAATCCAGTACAAGTGAAATGTGAATTTATTAGATATGATGAATTAATAATTTAATTATTTTGGCCAGGTGTGTTCTACTTATCGAAGATCTGACCTGCAGTATTTACGGTATAGATAAAAGCATGTAAAAGTTTTTTTTTCTGGTGCAACTCTCTTAGAGCGATTCAAAATGGAATTATAAGATCTAAATGCATTTGCAAAAGGGAATACTATTCAGTTGAACTCACAATTATTTAAGAATAGATGGTACCTGTCGCGTTGCTGTACCAAATGGAATAATCTTGTAAATATCGTTTGGAGTTTGAAATAACTGTCTTGTTTCATTAGGAATGAAATTTATTTTCTTGTCGGGAATGAATACATTCGTTGAAATGGAAAGATTCATAAAGGAGCAGCGTAGATAGTATTTATTCTATTTTTATTATTCTATTCTACAAACAAATATACATTTTTATATGCTAGATTTGTGTACTCTTCAAGAATTGTAAAGCTTGGTGTTCTTCCAGAATGATTATGAAAAAAACTACTTATGGTATCTCGTGGCCCGTTTCATATTCGTTCGGAATTTTCAAGTCTAATGTTAAAAAAGGGGATTAAAACATCTTGTTATAAAATTGATTAAACATAGAAAATTATTTATATCATAAAATGTTTAATATAGTTGAAAAGATAATTTAATGGAAAGTAAGATGGTGCAAAATTATTTGTACTATAATATTTTTGGAAGTTATTGCGTAAAACGCTAAAATTCTCTTAAATGTTTAGTTAAAATTTCTAACCTATACGTTCAGCTAATATTTTCTCTCACACTCTCTATAAAACTAATAGGTCAGAGAAATATTTACAAATTATTTAAAATATTAATGTCCAGCTTGAATTTAGCATTTTTACTGAATCTTTTGTGTCTCCTTATCGAGTTATTTTGTGCTTAATCCATGGTCAATAGATGCAGTAAATAAATCTGAAAATAATTTTATACTTTAGATAATTGTATTATGCCTATAATATTCGAGTAACTGCAAGCAATATATTGTCGAAGTTTTTCGGAAAAAGATGAGGGTACGGTAGCGCATAAGAGACATACAAGCAAACATTCCTTTTTATTTATATAGATAACCCTTCCCAACAAATATTTAGCTATCATAAATTCTTTACTTTTTATTTATTATTTGAAATCTCAGTTTCCAAATCATTCATCTTAGATGAATGTTTGAAACTCATTTTTTTTTCATATATTCATTCATCCAAAACATCGTAAGAGAATTCCGCTTTCAGCCATCATAAAGACTCAAAAGATGTGATCTGATGTTTTTCAATTTGATTTAAATTCGCGAAGGTCAAAGAAAGGTCATGATCTTAACATAAATAAAAATATTTAAATTTTATCAATCATGTTTGAAATTTCTAAAACTTCTATTTTTATTCTTTGTACCTACAACTTTTATTTTACCCATAACCTCCAAAAGCTTTCAATTATTCTCCTCCATTATGCAAGACAGAATTCTATTTTGTAACCTGCCACAAACTATAATATATATGTCTTATAAGTAATAAATCATTACATTAAATGTAATGCATTATCGTGTTACGCGTAATTGCTCTAAACGAAGAGCAATTTCATTACCTTAAATCAATCAAGCCTTAAACATCAGCCTCATATTCTCAATTTCGGTCTGAAAGTTTTTAGGAAAGGCAATTTATATTTTATGTTTAGAGAGAGAGTTTTCCCTTTGCAACTTCTTTCCTTTTACTCATGATCTCCAAACGCTTTCAATTAACCGCCTCCATTTACGCAAGACAGACTTCTATCCCGTAACCTGCCACAAACTTCACATCTGTGGGTAATAACTCCTTGAATCCATGTCTCCATTTGAACAAGAAAAAACTCCTGAGATATACTGACCAGCAGTAGCATCTGGAGAAAGTGCAGGGTTTGGGAAAATCTTTTTATTTTAAAAGATGCCACGCTTTGGTTAAAACAATAATGTTTTTTTTTTATATTCTGCTAAGAAGAGAGAAAATACTGTCATGTCTGTTGTTTCTATTCTTTCCGGTGTTATACATACTTCTTCAATACTCATTTTCGGTATTTCCTTTTTAGAGTAAGCAATTAAAAAAATATATAAATTGGGGGGAAATAAGAAAAAGTCATTTCTCTGGAGGCGGAAGTTATCATTATCTTTTTCTAAGCATCACGTGCATACGGAATGCTGTTTCTCTTTATTTTTATTTTTTCATCATTTTCCTTCACTTGAAATGCATTTCTAATGCAAGAACGAAGTCCAATGATGTTTTATGCTATCTAATTTCTGCTTTGTTTTATTAAATCTCATTAAATGATAAAATAAGTGTAAAAAACCACAGACGTTTTTTGCAAAAATAATTCAAGTTTTACATTTATCATTTTAGAGGAAATATTTTAGATCTACAAAGTGTCAGCAAGGAAAAACAGATTAAATTTTTTTTCGAAGCTATGCAAGACAATCAGACTCGGCTTTTATTTCCTTCGTTATGTATTTCTTTTTTTAAATTTAGCTGTATGGCTCTTTCATACATTTGTTTGTGTGTATTAAAATAATTTCGAGTCTGTCTCTATTTCCCTTTTTCTATTACCAGTTCTGTAATATCCCAAGCAATTGTGACTTAATTACGTCGGCATAAATAAATTAAAAAAAATAGACAAAGTATTTTAGTTTCGAAAAAATTCTTATCTTTCTATGTGTGAATACCATAATAAAACCCAACGTGTTTCAAAGCCTTCTTGAATATTCCACATAAATCTAAGAACATAAATTGATTGTTATAAAAAAATAAAAAATAAAAATCACAATAAAAGGAAAAAAATTAAATTCTTTAGAATCTATTGTTTAATATTTAAGAAGATAAATAATTATATTTTTGTTTCAGTTTCATTATTATTATTATTATAATCAATTTGTTATTAGAAATCAGCTCTCAAAATGTCTATTGTAATTAAAAATTTAATACCAATATTCCCAATTTCTTCTCTAATTAAACATTTAATACCAAAAATTGCAATTGCTTCTCTGACCTCCCTTTTCTACTGTTATTAAAAGTACGTTCACCTTTGCAACTAAGATGCAAAATTGCAAAAGGAATCTAATACTGAGATTTTCCGAAAGTTTTAGATGGAATTTATTTCGTGTCTTATTACAGCACCCAGTCGAAAACGCTAATCAGGCAGAAAGGAGCACGAATTCTTCATAACTTTGATAGCTTCATTTAAGGAATTTTCTACAGAAACTCCCTACATGCGTGCGAAGTTGCCCTTTTACAGTGAATTTTTATCGCATCTTTGTAACTAAATCAATCGTAAATAACTTTAAAAAATCCCTCAACAGAGCTTTCTGCATCCGTTTCCGGGTTCCGAATCCTTGCTTTGATTCGAGATGAAGATTAAAATCACCGGAGCACTAAGAAGCAGCAGAAATATTTGTGTGTATAGTTGAAAAGTTTCTCCCACGTTTTGCATTGCTTATTTCATTTATAAATACAAAGGGAGAAACCAAATAAACGACCACAAATACCAATTTTACTCTTAACAAGCTGATTGTTTGTTTCAGAGGAACGACATTATTGTCAAAGTCCAAAGCAAAGGGCACAAAAATATCTACCATGTCTAAATCGTGTGTTATTATTTACGGACAAAGGAATTTCTTGTACTTTGATAAAATTATTTTTACGTATTATCCTCCTGTATGTGAAAACTAAAATAATGCATGAATTAAAAACAACATGAAATTAGACCATTCCTGCAGGCAAGACCGAACAATATCCAACTGCGAGAAGCCATCTTAAAAGTGTATTAAATAAATTGAACCCACAGCGATTGCAACAAGAATTGATCAATGGTTCAACTGACATCAAATGAGTTCCAAAGTCTCATTTACCATCATCTTGGAACATTGAAGATATCATCTTTGTAATCGGTGAGAGAATTTTCCTTTCCTTTGCTTCAGAGGAACGATATAATTATCAAAGTTCAATGCATTGCCCAGAAAAATATCTCTCATTTGTAAATCATGCGTTAGTATATCTCTCATTTGTATATCATGCGTTAGTATATCTCTCATTTGTAAATCATGCGTTAGTATATTGTACTAACACAAGACTTTATCGTACTTTGATTGAATTGTTTTTACGTATTATGTTCTTGCAGTTGAAAGCTGAAATAATACACGCGATGAAAACAATATGAATTTAAGCCATTTCTACAAGTACGTTCGAACTATATCCAATTGCGGGAAGCCATTTTGAAACTTAGTAATTAAAGATATTGAATAATTATTAATTAATTAAATAATTAATAATTAAATAAATTGAATGTATAGAGATGACAAGAAGAATAGGACAACGGTTCAACTAACATCAAAGTCCAATGCAAAGGTAGCAAAATGTTTTCCATTTCTAAACCATGCGTGCAACAATTTCTTGTACCTTGATAAAATTGTTTTTATGTATTATGTTCTTGTAGTTTAAAGCTGAAATATTGATTGCGTTAAAAGCAACAAAAATTTAGAATATTTCTACAAATACGCCCATGTAATTTCCAGCTCCTAGAAGACATCTTAAAAGTGTTTTAAATAAATCAAACCCACAGCGATGGCAAGAAGAATGGGACAATTTCTCGATTGATGGCGTAGTTCAACGAAGGTCAACATTAGAAATCTTGTTCTACTTCTGAAAAACAAAGAAGAATTGATTTCCTCAGAACAAAGTCGTGAATAAATTTTAGTCTCGCATCTCAATCAACCCATTTTCCAAGAAATGTTAATTTCAATAAAATTCCTTGAATCATCTTACCCAGCTAACCACCCTTTATCATCGACTTATTGCATATGGTTATTTTTTGTGCACGGTATATAAACTGTTTTGTTTCCTTTTAATAAATATTTCCTTTCAACTGAAATGGAATCTTTGAGAATCCATTTTCTTGGACATTCTACGACGAAGGGAAGTTTCTATACAGAGCGTCTTCCGTTTTCTCAGTTAAAATGAGAAAACAACCAAAAATAATGTCAAGAAATCCTATCTTTTCTCTTCTTGTATTAAAAATTGAAGCTTTTTAAGCAAATACGTCACATAAAAGATTTAATATCAAAATATGTTACAGTATGATATCGATTGACATGAAATAATGCATCTGTATTCAGCAGAAATTACCTTTAATAAATATAATCTTCTTTAATACGGAAAATAGTATGTATCTATAATATTAATAATGCGGAGGTTTATTTTATTACATTTCTTATATTTCCATGCTGTTGCATTCATAGGATATTGTCTAAGCATGTTTACATGGAGCTTAGAAGGAATCATAGAATACAAAGTCGAAGCAAGTGCTGATACGAATATTTAGCAGTATTATTTAGACTGTTTTCATGCATAAAGAAATGCTTTTTGCAGTCCTATGCAAGACAAAATATACCTCGTGAGAAAAAAAAAGATAAATCAACTTTTTCACACCTTGAAATACTAATAGACAGAAGGATGAAAACTATTCAACCAAGCTGTCAAGACTCATCTCAAACATTGAATAGTATTCAGGAAGGAAAAAAGATAGTATGGTCTAGAGATTTTTCAAAGGAAAAATATGTTATAGGAAGGGATGCTATCTGAAAAGGGCATTTCAATTTCCTTCAGAACGGTTTATAAAACGTGATATTTATTACATTGTTGTCTTTTTCTTCTAGATTAGATAGAACCATTTTTATTAAAATTATTGTTTTGAATTAATCTTTCGATGTTTCGAGAAACCATAAAAAATTCAAGAGAAGTTAATCATGAAATTAGGAAGCTAATTCATCTTGCTCCGACGTCTTGGTTTAGGGATAGCATGCTTTCCTATTGTTCTGGGCGCCCTGGTTTGGGCATGGTTGCTATTCTGTGTTCTATCTATAAATAGTGTCAATGTTCCACCCTATAAAAAGGGGTTGTTCAAGTGAATGGGGAGCATGAAGTATCGAAGTCGTACTCTTGGCCCTAGTTGGCACTAGTGAATACAAGGGACGCTAATTTAGACTAAAAATCGCTGAGAACGATCTGCGTGCTTGTAAATTACAAGGGGAATTGGAAATAACTACAATTCATCGTGTAGAAAAAGAGCTTTCTGTCTCTCTCATTTTGTTAAACATTAAGCATAATTAATATTAATTTTGATACATTCTTTCCCAGTTCGAAATGATGTCATTTTAGAATATTCGTCTTCCTAAGATAAGGACTGTCTCCGAGAATAATACAAAATCTCTGCAGGCATAAATCTAATAAGAAATGGCACTGCTTTTGTACCTTACACAGTAATAATATTTTGGATTGTCAGGCTTTTTTGTTACTTTAATAATCCAATTGAGCACACAACATTAATTCCTCAAGATGATACTTTACACATTTTAAGGAAGAATGGTTTGGAAATATAAAGAAAAAACCCTATTCAAATTTTTATATTTTTCTTCTTTCATACAGCCGACCACCACTGCCATTGAAAGAGTCAATATCGACGGGCTTGCTGTGACTGACTGCTGTTTTTAATGTTCTGCCATGCATATTTCTGATAAATTCTCTGAACTGAACTCAGTGCTTCTTTCTTCCCATCCCCAAAATTTATCAATTTCTGACGTCAGTCCTTCTCTATCATCGTATTAAACAAGAAGCAGTCCATCATTTTGAGAAAATCGTCTTAAAATACTCAGTAATTTTTCAATTTCACGATCCACAACAACAGAGAGTCAAACACTTTAAAAAATTAAATAGTTGTGGAAAATGCTAATTTTTAATATCAGGCTTTTCAGTAGTTTTTGCTAATTTCAAAATTCTCATGCATACAAATACCAATTAATGTCCCAATTTATCCACAGATGCTTTTATTTCTCCAAATTCTGACAAATGCGTGGTTTGTACCAGCAATTCCATATATTCCTTCAAATACCAATTAATTTCCCAATTTATCCACATATGCTTTTATTTTTCTTAATTCTATCAAATGTGCAACTTGTACCACTTGGCCTAACTGTCTTACAGAAAGACCAAGGATTAGTGCAAATGATTTTTAGAAGCTATACAATTCACTTTATCACAGACAAAATTTGCAAATCCTACAAAAAATTTGTCATAGATGTTTAATGTTTCTCATTTTATATCGTTATCTTTTGGTTTTCAAGATCACCTTGAATTCAAAGATTTCTCCATGACTATGAATTTTTAATATGTATTAAATAAAAATTTATTTTCGTCTCCGTTTGGACTTATGAACTTTTTTATTTACCAGCGTCATTGTAGTGAGCAATTGAATTCAAAGCATTTTACATGACTATTAATTTTTTATTATGTATTAAATAAAATAATATTTTAGTCTCCATTAAGCTAAATTCATTTACCAACATTATTGTAGAGAGCAATTCCACATGATAAGTAAAACTTAATTTTTTAAAGTTTATTATAAAATCGATCACATGATGTCAATATTGCAAAAGAGAGCAACGAGCTTGAAATAACTTTGTCCTTTCTCTATATGATCTTCGAATCTTTTGAGACCTTTGGTTTCGCTAGAAAAGATGTCATTTAAAAATACGGTTTTATAGTGATTTTGGATTTAATAAGCAAAGACCTGTGTCGCGACTGCGTTTGTTTCTGGGTTATAAATTCTTGCTTCGATCCTAGATGACGATTAAACTCGTTGGACCACGAAGAAATCACGCGAAATTTGTATGCATAATTGGAACGCTTCTCCCACGTTTTTCATCACTTATTTCATAAAAATATATTTTTCAGATGGTGAAACCGAATAAACTGCAACATATGCTAATGTTCTAATCTTTTGATATTTTTACTGTCTAGTCTATTGACATTTTTCTACATTTGAAACATTTTTTCTGTGAAAGTGAGATTAAAAATTATTTTCTGAGAGATAAAAGCTATTAAATGTTAATTGATTAAACGAATATAGAGAAAGTTTCTTTTTATCGATGATAGTTTAATAATTGATTTTTAAATAATTGTATGTATTCAGTTTAAATTCGAGATTTACCTTCAGGTTAAATTGAAAAAAATGAAAGCTGAATTGGATTTCAGTTTTAATTTAAAAACCTCTTAATAAAAATAAATCTCTAGAAAGTAACAATAGCACGTGTGAAGTAATAATTCAGTTACTGTAAATTTCGACATCAAATCTTAAGACTTCTTAGAAATACAGACACCATTGCAATAAAATGAAAAAAAAAATACATTACTAATAATGAAATATTGCAATCATAATTCAATTTGTCTGCATATTATTCCTAATGTGTGGTGATTTCTGTAGTTTTAAATAATTCTTTCTGTGCCAAATGTGATATTCCATATTTACCATTAAATTTGCATCGAAATTACCAGAGAGGAAGAAATGTGTTTAAGAAACTTTTAAAAGATCACAATAGCTTCTTAAAAAGTTCAAATTACTATTAGGATAAAAGAATTTTTTGGATATCACAACCATTTACATCAATTAGAATCAAAGATGTCTTAGAGTTACCATTTCTCTTTTAGTAAATCGAATTCGAATGATTTTAAAATTTTAATAGTTTTGCTGATCTTGCCAAAACGTAGGCAATGAATTTAGTGACAAAAAGACCCAGAATGTTCTGAAATTTCTGTTTTAGCAAATTTAGATTTCAAATTCTGATCTAGTATTCGTCAGAAAAGTAGACAGACGAGAATAATTTGTATTAAATTACACTCAAGTGAGGAATGGTTGAATGGTTCAAGAAAGAATAGTTGGTAAAGTATTTCTTTATAGAACAATCTGAGCGATTTATGTTTTTATGGTCAGCCAATATTGACTGCTACTTGTGCATTTTCGTTTAAAGGTATTCTGACATACTTTTTAGTTGTTCATTGTTACTGTGTATTAGTGTTTTCATTTAGAATAAATCCTCTTTATCATTCACTGTGCTGGACTTGTTATATATCTATGAGCAGAATTTGAATTTATCTATAAAAATAAACATTCGCAAATGAGCTCTTCAATACCTACAGGCAGACAGTTAAAATGTGGATTTTTTTCGTTGAAAGATAAGAAATGATAATTTTAATTATCTTATATGTACAAACAGAAGAGTCTGTTCGAAACCAAATTGATGTTCGAGAAATAAATGTGAGTTCTAGATAATATACATATTGATATTTCATATTATTTTTAAATAATTTTTTTTCCTTCTTGATATGTATATGATTTTTTTACTATATTTCTATATTTTTGAAATAAAGTCATTTAATTTCTACTGAGAATATGCAAAACTGCATTATTTTTTAGATAAATCATATTCCAATTTTTGGAATAAAATAAAACTCCGACAAATAAAAAAAAATATTACCAGACAGCGAGAAACCCAATAGCTCTTCCGTAATCCACAAGAAAACTTATTATTGCATCCGTGATAAACAAAATTTCTTTGATATCAAGATATGTTATAACGTTATATTAGAATAAAAGGGGCATCTATATTCACAAAAATATGTTTGTAGTACATATAGGTATTGAGAATGCAAGAAAAAAATTGGTATTTCATTCCATATTAAAAAGGTTTTCGTTTTGACTTTTTCAACATTTTTATTCTGCTGCAAGCATTGAATATTTCTGAATCATGCAAGATTCAGATGAAATCAGACAACTCAAAATCATTGCGAATTAAAATGCTTTGCGGCATTCGTGACATATCCTTTAAGAACAAAAAAGGTATATGGAAATCATTTTCAATACAGAAATGTCATAAATGATGAAAAGCATGGGCTTGGTTTAGCATAAAGCGGAACGCTATTATACAGGCAGAGGTAGAAATATTCTCCGAAGCTATCAGAAACAGTCTGATGCAGTGATGTTATTTAAAGGATGAAAAGTAAGTATAGTATGTCATCTATAGTTTTTTTGATTTGGGAAAAAATATTTATAAAGAAAAGTATTATTCCTGTAAAGACTATCTGATTATTTTTTGTGGATTATTTAAATGAATGTAGAACAATATTCAGCATCACATTAATTTTTTTGAGGATACAAGGACTTCCCCGCATTGCCTGGCATAGAGTCAATTCCTATTATTAGTTCACTTTCTCTCTCTCTCTCTCTCTATATATATATATATATATATATATATATATATATATACATTTTTTAAAACTTGTATTGGAAGGCACTCGATGTTAATACAGTTGTTTTATTTTTTTCAAATATTAATGCAGTCATTTTTTAATTCTTTAAATTGAGATTTAACAGTTTATAATGAAGTTTGAAATCAACAGGCAGCAGCTTAATTAATAAAATTCAAAGATTTCAGTATTTGGTACTAGATGTAAAGAATGCTTGTTCAATTCTTGTTATGAGAAATTATAAATCTTCATTAGCTTCAAAAATTAGAAACGAAAAAAAAAATAGAAAGTGAATAGTAGTAACAAACAAATAATAATAGTCCGGCCCACATATAGAAGGGAAAATGGATAACAGCAATGAAATTCCCTTTTTATTTTGTCACTTAATATAGTGATTCTACAAGATGTGTATACATATTTATACTAATTATAATTATTTAATAAGAGATACCTAAAATAAAACTTTTTTCTTTGTTGACCTAAGTATGAATTGACAATTTTTTTTTATATTACTTGGTTATAGATGTATACATATAGCATCATTAAATAATAAAAAATTCATTCAGTTAAAATCTAAATATAAGGTGTTACTAAAATTAAATTCATTAAAAATAACTATCATTCAGAGTTAGACATGTAGAAATAAGTCATATTTATTATAGAGTGCTGCATCGGAATAGCAAGTAAAAGAAACAAGAGGAAAAGAGTTATTTGCTATGATTAATTCCTCTGTTATTTCTTAGTTAATATAAATAGGTAATATAATTTTTTTATTTACTTTTGTATTTTAGTTACTCTTTATTGCATCGTTAACAAATATCAAATAATTATTCATTTTTGTAAGAATTGAATTCGCATTCTTCATCCTCACGTGGTTTTTTTTTGCATTTGACCGATTGAGTTACTGCCTGCTGGTTTTTCAATTTCATTGCAAATATTAATTTTTCAATTCAAATATTAATTTAATTTAATGAATTAATTAATATTAAAAAATTGTATTGACATCGAGTGTCACTCACAATAAGTAATAAAATATTTGTTTTGGCTCGAGTGATTAAATAAAAACTATTTTATTAATGATTGAAAATTTGAAAAATATATATAAATAAACAGATATATGTATGTATATGGGGAGAGTATGAACTAGTAGTAGGAACTGAAAAAAATGCACCAAACAACATATAAACCTAATTAAAAAAATTAAGAATTATTATGTCATACCAAACCTGCAGGAATAAAGACATGTGAGGAGTTTATGGTTTCGAATAGTATACTATTTGAGCACTTACTTAAAGTTTGTTCAAGTTATTGTTAATAATGCATCCTACTTTCATTTCCACTTGTTAGACTACTGACGCTCTCTAAAGATGTGAACATATTAGGAATTTGTATATTAATCATTTTATCATACTTGATGATTTGGCAAAAATTCATTCATCATTTTCTTTTACTTGTGTTTCCGATGCCACTGTCTATACTAAACATGACTTATTACTATAAGTCGCACTGACTCTAAAAGGTCTGACTGTTTCACTTTTTTTGATTTCCAACTTTTTATTCACTGTTTATAATTACATGATCTCCCTTCGAAATTTCTATCCTTTCTTTTGGAACATCGTGAAATCCTTTTATGCATAACTTATTGCTAAGGAGAAATTGCACGTTTCAGGTTCGAGACTCGATTCCACTGAAGATCTGTCGTGTGAGGGGGTTTCTTGCACGTTAAATCTGTCAGGCCAAATGTGCTCCCGCTGGTATGGTACAGTGTTGAGAGGGGAGGGTGTCAGGTGTCGTCCTCGTCATCTGACCGTGGTTCAAAATGACGAGGTCCGTCCCAAAAAAGCCCTAGAGTTTCGGGATCTTAATATAACTAAACTAAACTAAAACAAACTGCACGTTTTAGAAACGGTTTGAAATGAGAACGAATCTCGTTTCTTATTTTAAGCAAAGGGAACGCTGTTATTTTGGTTCCTTAAAAGATTCCTTGTTTTGAGATTTTAGTCGTTTATTATTTAAGGAAAGAAATAAACAGCTTTCCGATTTCGCGCTTAGAAATGTTTGTCTCTAAGCCAAAACTACACCCATGAATTCCATAAAAAGTAGGTTTATTGTTGAAGAGGGTTAAAAAGAAGTTTCTTTCGTGAGGAGGAAGGATGGTTCTGTTGCATTTATTTGATAGTGTGATGTAGGGGCACATTCTCTTTCTTCATCAACATTTCTTTTTCTGAAAGATTTATTTTTACAATTCATGATGGAAAAAAACTCATAAACAAATTTTTTCGGCATGATTGAGAAGACTGGACTTTTCAGACTGAGTCTTTTATAAAATGATTTGATGGTCCATATTCAGACTGATGTGGTGTAGAAGTTGGGTTTTGGGGTTTCCGTTAAGGTGTGTTTTCTTCATCTTATGATGGGTTAAGAATATGAGGGTATGCTGTACGGCAGAATCTAATCTTTGAAATTATTCTTTTAATTTAAACATATGAATTTATGCGGCAGACTCACCTCCTGAAGGGAACTTGGTCATAATTCAGAGATCACACTTTTTTCAGATTGTGTGTGCTGAAGCTTAAAGAAATCATATTTGATGTCGTCATCTGATTGCGGTTCAAGTTATGCGTTGAGTCGATATAAACACTAATTTAGCAGCAAAACGTAAAATGCATCAAACCGAGCAAATGCCATAAAGCATTGATCTGTCACTAACCTACCTCATGAAGTTAATCTGTTCATCAAAGTTATTACAAATGCCAGCCATATAAAATATATTTCTTTCTTTTCAGTCGTTCATTTTGCCTATCACAAAGAGATTATTTTTTTTTTCCTTTTTTGTTGAATTATGCGTTAATACTATTTAAGTATTGATATCATTATCGTATTATAAGTCATTGCACTAAACGAAGAACAATTTCATAACCTTAACCCAAGCCGTATATTCCCAATTTCAGTCTGAAAGTTTTTTTGGAAATACAATTTTTATTTTACTTTTAGAGAGAGATTTTTCCCATTGCAACTTCCTTCCTTTTACCCATGATTTCCAAACGCTTTCATTTATCCGCCTCCATTTATGCAAGATAGTAACCTGCCACAAACTTCACATCTGTGGTTAATGCAGCCTTGAACCCCTGTCTCTATTTGAACGGGGAATAGCTCCCGAGATATACTGACCAGCAGTAGCATCTGCAGAAAGTGCAGGGTTTGGGAAAATCGTTTTTATTTTAAAAGATGTCACGCTTTGGTTAAAACAAAAATGTTTTTTTTTCTTTATATTCTGCTAAGAGGAAAGAAAATACTGTCATGTCTATTGTTTCTATTCATTCCGGTACTATACATACTCGTTCACTACCCATTATCGGTGTTTCCATTTAGGAAGTATATAATTTTTTAAACTATAAATTAGAAAAAAAGAGAAAAATGTATTTCTGTATGACAGAAAGTTATATTTCGCAGAAATATTGAGCAACCTGAACCATTTAATAATTTTCAGTTTATTTTTTGTCATTATTTATTTCTTATATTGTATTTCTACATTAAGGACAAATGTTCAACTACTTTTCATGTTATCTAAAATGTTCTTTGAGTAATTTTGCTAAAAAATAATTAACAATCGCACTAAAGCCAACAGATTGTTTTGCAAACGAGCTTGGAATTTTACATTCATCATATAAAGAAAGAAAAATCAAGGTATAGCAAAGCCCTATATAAGGTAAAGCAATTTGATAAAAAATTGGGTTTTCGAAAGCTTAAAACACAAAGAAACACGGCTGTGATATATTTCATTATGCATTTCGTTGCAAAAGGCACAGTCTTTAATACATTTATTTGCGCGTTATTAGAGCACTTCCAGGGTTTTCATTGTTTTTGTTTCTCTGTCATTCACCGGGTAACGTAGAAGTAACCATGAACAAGCAATTTAAACACGTCGATATTAATAAATAATTCAACAAATTATTTTCATTTCGTATTAATCATTTTTTAGTGTGGTCGTGTGTGTGTAATAAAATATAAGGAATATGCTCGAAAGACATATAAATTTTTCACCGAAAATGCAAAAATAGGAACTTAAAAGATGTTTAAAAGATGAAATTTCTTGAAATTAATCTTTTAATATTTAAAAAATTTAATACTTATAATTTTGTTTCATTTTCATTATTATTTTTATAATATATTGACACTTAGAATTCATCTTTCTCAATTTGGAATCTTACATTTCTTTTCGAATTAAATTAGATTCACTTTAGCAACTTAGATATATGTCCACTTGCAAACTACAATTATTACTGAAATTTTCCGAAAGTTTTAGATAGATTTTATTTCGTGTCTTATTATAGCGCCATTCTAAAACGCTAATCAGACAGAAAGGGGCACGAATTCGCCATAACTTTGATAGCTTCATTTAAGGAATTTTATACAGAAATTCCCTCCATGCGTGCGAAGTTGCCGTTTTACAGTGAATTTTTATCGCATCTTTAAAACTAAATCCATAGAAAATAACTTAAAAAATCCCTATACAAAACTTTCTGCACTTGCTTTTGAGTTCCGAATCCTTGATTTGATTCAAGATGAAGATTAAAATCATCGGAGCACGAAGAAGAAGAGGAAATATTTGTGTTCATTATTAGAACATTAATCCTACGCTTTGCATAGCTTATTTCATTCATAAATCCAGAGGTAGAAGCGAAATAAATGACCACAAATGCTATTTTTAAGCTTGAAATTTTGATTCTTAGTTTTAGAGATGCGAAATACTTGTCAAAGTCCAATGCAAAGGGCACAAAATTAGCTGCCATTTCTAAATCGTGAGTTAATATATTGTACTAACACAAGAATTTCTTGTACTTTGATAAAATTGTTTTTACGCATTATGTTCATGTAGTCGAAAGCTGAAATAATACATGTGATGAAAACAACATGAATTTAGTCCATTTTTACAGGTACCCTTCTGAGTGTGGTTTAAAATGACGAGCTCCGTCCCAAAATAGCCCTAGTGTTGCTTTAGAACGGCATCTTAATATAACTAAACTAAACTACAGGCACGCCAGATAAACATCCAACTGCGAGAAACCATCCTAAAAGAGTATTAAATAAATTGAACCCATTGCGATGGCAAGAAGAATAGATCAATGGTTCCATTGACATCAAATAAGTTCCAAAGTCTCATTTCCCATCATCTTGGAAGATATTATCTTTGCAAATGGCCATGGTCTGTTCCTTTGGAATTTGAAGCGATTCCATATCAAAGGATCGGTCAATGTGGGTATGGTGAAGTAGGCTACACACTTTATTATGCCACTAGCTGCCCTCTCACCATCACCTTACCACCAGGCCACCACGGCCTGGAGATAAGTTCTCAGCTTCGGAACCGGAGAATTTCAGGTTCGAGACTCGATTCCACCGAAGAACCGTCGTGTAAAAGAGCCTGTTGTCACGTGCAACAGGCCTTTTCTCCTGTTGCACAGCAGTCAAGACAAATGCTCTCACGCTGGTGTGGTTTCGTGTAGATAGGGGGTGCAGTCCTCGTGATCTGACTGTGCTTCAAATCACGAGTTCCGTCCCGAAATAGCCTTAGTGTTGCTTCAAAATGGAATGTTAAAATAACTAAACTAAACCCGCCATTTATATATATATATATATATATATATATATATATATATATA
>JAPMOQ010040798.1:0-10586 GCA_026543055.1 Argiope trifasciata | reverse complement strand
CATTTCAGAGCATTCAGATGACGTGAGGGTTAAGTTTTGTTTATTTACATTAACGTCCTGTTTTGAAGCAACACTAGGGATATTTGGGGACGGAACTCGTCATTTTGAACCACGGTCAGAGGACGAGAGCGACACCTGAACTGGCAACCTTCCTCTCCACACCAGCGGGAGGACGTTTGGCCTGACAGATTTAAGCGTGCAAGAGACCCCCTCACACGGTGATTCTTTCGTGGAATCGAGTCTCGAATCTCAAACTCTCCGGTTCCGAAGCCAGGACCTTACCACCGGACCCCCGATGCCGCTATGACGCGAGGAAGAAACGGCGTCTGAACTACTGCAGAAAAGAAAAATTGTGAAGGGGAAGTAACCACGTTTACAAATATATCCACTATATCTATTTCAATAAAAATAAACGCCCTGCTTCCTGGAAGGGCAGGAAAGGTGGCCACTCAAATTTCTCGAATAACATGCTTACTGATTCTGATAAAATAAAAATCTAGGTTCATAACAAATAGTATTATAAAAACGAAGTGTGTTACATTTCAAAATAATGATATTCATTTGTTACATAAACGGATCCGACGTAACTTACATTGTTATGCAATTTTTTAAAAGATAACTTTCTTGGTAGATGCCACTTTCTGTTTTTCAGATTTTGGAGTGTATAGTAGCCAAGAGTAGCAGAAAAAAGAATCCCAAAACGGTTCTTCATAAGTTTTTCTATCCTATTTCTAATACGCAATGAACACGCAATATTTACTATTTAAGACATTATTTATTTAGTTGCAAAAGAGCCCTTTCGCACCTTCTTCCATCTCTCAGGAAGCCTTCCTAAAAAAATAGATGTAATTTATGTTTCTTTATATACCGTTCAATTGCAATGAATGTATTCATTTCCACTGCTAAAATAAATATTATTCTCCCCATCATTCCTAATTAAATAAGACGGCTATTTTAAATTTCATGCGATATTTTCAAAATTATTTCTTTCATGATTATATTTTCATAAGTTTTAATTTCCTATATCTAATTTTAAGATTTCTTTTCTGCAGTTGAATGAATTTATGCAATTGTTAAGAAGTAATTCTATTAAATTTTAATAGCGAAATATCAGTTAAGTATAGAATGATATGAAGAAAATATTAAAGGCAAAAAATAATAATAAAGTCAATAATACATAATATCGTCAATTGGGCGCTAAACGTGCAGACGTGAGAAACTTGAATGAATTTCTATTTCTGCAAAATGAACTCATCCTACAGTAACCTGTTTCTATTACGGCCGTTGTAAACATAGACAATCATCTAGCAGAGTTCTTATCGTGGACAGATACATCGTGGACAGTAGACATCTGATGCGACTAAAACCGCTGACGCAGACGGCTAGATGAGCCAGCCTGTTTGCACAAGCAGAGACAGATTAAAAAATTCAGAGCACGATGAGAAAGACACTTTTGGGACCCTCATAATTCTTACGAATTGATTGATCAAAATGAATTAAATTTTCGGGTCGGACCGGTCTAATTCCTCTTGGTCATACCAAGCCGAATGAGCAGAGCTCTTTCAATTAAGGCAGAGGTGTGCGCCTTTCGTTGTGAACGAGCACCGTTCAGGTGAAAGGACGACTTGGCTCGAACACACAACCCATTCTAGGGGGTGGTCGAACTCATACATCCATTCGCAAGTCAGAATTGAGATCCCAATCAGAGACCGACTCATTCCTGATCCAGTACCCCCAGAGGTATCGTTTTGTTATGGGAACTCGGAGGACTTTGCAATGACGACATATTTAACGTGCCCCAACTGCCATTAGTCGACACGGTGGTCTTTGGCCGAGACGAGGACAGAACTCGCTACCTTTCGGTTGCGAGACGGACGCTCTACCAACCAGGCTACCGAATTAAATTTTTATTGCAAGGAGGGGTGGTCATCTGGTAACGGAGCTGAGAGTTTTATTATTTCATTATATCAATTATAATATACATTGTAATAAATATTGACTAAAAACATAAAAAAAAAAAGAATTTAATTTTCTCTGTTTTTGTGAAAATTATAAAAAAATGAGAAATTGTTTTTCAATCGAAAATATTTTACAATAGTTAATATGTTGGCGTCCTGGCTTAAGGGCAGCGCGTCTTCCCCGTGACTTGGGGGTTTGGGCATGGTTGTTCTTCCCTTATGTTCTATCAATGAGATACGTGAATGTACGCTCCTGTAAAAAGTGATTGTGCAAGTGAATGTGTGTGTGCGTGTGTGTCATCTTCATTTGAGCTAGAAGTCAGAATTTTCCCTTCGGGTGCTCAGGGGTCTTTACCTTCAGAAGCTATTGCATCCCCTTTCCGTGTTAAATACGGTGACAACAACAGCTAGTTAATATATATAACTATATATTTATTTTTTTATTTTTCTCCATGCTTATTCCATAGGTACTACAAATTCGACCCATTTTCACGAAACGATGTTTTAATTTTCATTTATTCACGACCATTTCTTTAAATAAAATTTCACTTCAAAATATCAACGATTTTTTTTTTTTTTTTTTTGAAATTTCAAGTGTTGATTTCTTGCACATGCGCAGGAATCATCCGCATGCATTGCATTGCGCTCTTAAAACCGGATTTCCTTCACATTTGAGACTAGGACTAACTCTTTCTAACATCCAAGCTCTTTTTAAGCGGCTCTCCCTTTCACTTCTAGACATTCTCAGCGTCTCGCTGTGAGATTTGGTATCTTCCAAGGTCAGGGGAGCTAAGGGAGCAGTGACTCTCCGTGGGTAAAAATAATAAATCTGCCATCGTTGTTCTACTATGAGGAATTACCTTGCTTTTTACCGACAACGAATTGCGTTTACTATTGGCCCCAGTGTTTCATTCTAAAGGCCTGTTCTACCTTCTGTTTCTACCTTCAAGAACCGGTCATGCAGGTTTTTCGTCGTCGTCCACTTTTTTTAGCCAGCTTGAAAATGCCGACGATAGGGACGGAAATATTGTCTGCAAACGAAATTTAACCAATTATGTGAAATGACAAAATTGACGTCACTTTCGCTGTCGTTTGCTGACGGAAAGTGCGGACGATATTGCATTAAGGCCTTATAAGACCGTGTTATAAGGCCTTAATGCATTGATATTTTTTTATTGTAAAGCAAGTTTTATGTTAGATTTTCAGACCTTTTAAGTCATTGAAAAAAACAACACTGGTCTTAATATCGATCTCAAATCATCTTTATTTTTCATCTTTTAACACATTATTATATTGTTAATAATTTTATTTTTGGAAAAATTAAATAATGCGTCAAATATTGGTATTTAATTTTTTAAGCATAATATATCACATACATCTATATATAAATAAGCATGAATGTTTGTCTCTATGTCTCTTTACACTGCCGCTCAACCGATTGCGTTGAAACTTGGGCAGCTGATTGCTTACACCTTCAGGATGGGTATAGGGATAGTACAGTTATCTGAAATTAAATTAAAAACTCGGCTCTCAACCGTATCTATTAATCTTCACATAGCTCGGCGAGGAGTCAGTAGATTCAATAGAAATGCTAAAGCCACGTGAAAGGTTAATATTTTGTAACCATAGTACGCAAATGTCATGGAAGTCATTCTCTGAGGTAACAACTTTATGACAGATTGTGCGGGAAGAATTTGAGGAGACCAATCCTGGGAGTTTTTAATTTTAATTAAATGTTTACGTTTTTCGCAGTAACTACCAAAAATATTATTTTACAAATAATTTTGAACCATCTCAATTTTCAAAAACATTGTCTTTTCAACTACGTTAAAGATTTTATGGTAAAAATATATTTTCTATGTTTAATGAATTTTAAAATAAAATATCTTTTTCATATTTTCTAACATTAAATGTGAGAATTCTGAACGAATATGAAATGAATCACGAAGGAAAATAAATCGTTTTTTCCATTACCATTCAGAAAGAACACCGAGTTTTACAGCTGTAATAGAATACACAAATGCTTAAAAATGAATACGTATTGTATAAAAAGTGTACGTCATATACTTTTTTAAAAATATGTCACATTTTAAGTGTAGTTACTACCCCTTCACAATTTTTCTATGCCACTGGGTCATCATGTTTCTGATGCTCCTTACACGAAAATCCCGCTTATCTTCTATTTAAATAAAAATGAATGTTATTTAATTCTAAATTATTCGTGGTAAATACTTTAAAAAATCAACACAATATTTATATTTATTAAATATGTTTCTTTCGAATTTGAATTAGAATAAAGATTTTTGTATCCTTTTCAAAAAGTGAGTAAAATATCTCGTACTCCACTTCGTACACGCTAGTAGAGTAGCCACATCGCACGAATCCCTGGAAGAAGAAAATGCCGTATAAGAAATTTCTAGATCCCTGTAAACTGATAAAAACCCAAAGAATGGGTCAGTTTCCTTTTCATTGTTGTGTACATTGTAAGGAAGTTTCACACAATTTTTATAGAACCTTTCTGAATACTGTTACACACTGCCAATCATTGACGTTTCTTCTTTTCAAGAACCTCATCATTAAATAATCGGTAAGTTATTCAGTCGTTTTGAGTTCGCATTATACAAATGTAATAATTAAAATGTTATAAAACTGTTATTATCGTAAGCATCGAAGATTCTAAGAATTATTCTTCAGATATATTTGTTCATGATTTTTTTAAGGTTAATTTAAATAATTTGTTTGAAAATCAAGTATGTAGCAGAATTTATGTATATATTGAACAAACCATTACTATATAAATGACGCTATCATTTACTAGATGAAAGAATTAACCAATTAGAAATTACAAAGCATTATTATTTGTATGTGAATGGCTTGCTGTAAGACATAATGGTATCCTGTAGCTTTCTACTTTTTACCAAATTTATTGGGAAATTCAATTGAAAAACCGCGAATTGCAATTCGTTTGGGCTAAAATTCCTTCATTTAAAAATCTCGCCAAAAATGATTTGTTCATGACACATTTTACAAATAGGCTACGTAAATTAAACATTCGTATATATAATGGAAACATTCAGGAATTCCTTTTTACTGAAAATAACTCATTTGAAAAAAGGTCAAAACTTCGCCGTGCGACTCGTTTCAATGTTTGTTGATCAGTGTTAAAAAGAGCCTTTATAGTGTTGCAGATATTCGGTAGTTTTACTGCTAAAATTCCTTCTTTAATTTGTTTATTTGAACGAATTGACGCATCATTTTAGCTCAATTTAAGTGTAAAATAAAGGAATTGTATAATTCTCTGAAACTTGGTTAAAGCTGATTTCAAGTCTCTTGAATTATGAAAACTTTTTTCTTTTTTGACCTAAATAATTTTTAAAAAATTGCATGTTTTTCGCGAAGTAAAACAATCAATTCTTGTATTAGGGATTTAGTACATCCCAAAATTCAAATTTACTCGTTAATTTCGGAATCTCTAATTATTATTATTATAATGAATGTTGACATTCTACAAGACGGACCATTTGACCTAATGCTATCGAATTTGGCACATAGAATATTAAGAGTGGTAATGTAACTTCTCGTGTTTTTTTAAATGTTTTTTTTTGAATGTATGTGTTTTTTTAAAAATTGCGTGTTTTGTGCTAAGTAAAACAATCAATAAATTGTTGTATTAGGGATTTTTTACATTCCAAAAATTCAGATTGGCTTGTTAATTTCGGCATCTCATTATACTACTACTACTACTACTACTAATTATTATTATTATTATTATTATTATTATTATTATAATTAAGATGAATGTGTAGGCATTCTTCAAGACGGAACATTTGACCTAATGCTAACGAATTCGGCACATAGAATATTAAGAGTGTTAATGTAACTTCTCGTGTTTTTTAAAATGTTAAATAGAATATTTATTAAACTGAGTTTAGTGGGTTTTGTGATTTTTTTTAAATTATGATATGGTACAAAAAACCTCCAATGCCAATTAAATATTGAAAGAAATTTTTAGAAATTTTGGTCATTTTTAAATTTTTTTATTTCAGTACCATTTAACCATAGATTACGTTGTACAGAAATTTAAACCGCTATTTCATCGAATATTTAATCGGGAGACACGAAAAATTGTTAAAAGCTAATGATTCTCTTTTGCATCAAAGCAGAATAAATAAGTTGTACTAGAATGAAAATCAGACCATCCGCATCTTGACTTTATTGGGATGGTTCATATGCACAAGGCAGAAATGGGTTAAAATATTGTTAAAACAATGTAACAAATTTGCTTCTCGTAATAGTATGGTATTTTAAGCTTGAACAGTCAATCTATCCCTATTTCCTTTGTCAATGCATTCTATTCGAATTATTCGAGTCCTTTGATTTACAGAATAAATACCAGTTGAATTCCGATAGAAGTAAAAGTTATACTTTGGAATTAATGAATGAAATGGGAGCTTTCAAGTTGCAGATTTACATGCAACTAAACCAATTATTGAGTTTTATTCCAGCGTTTAAGCATTGTTACTGTTTTTTTAAACTTTGAATAAATTAAGTGCACTCAAATATTATTATAACTGAATAGTTAATTTTTAAAAATGTTTGTAAAGTCAGCTTTTTATCACGATTTCTGGAGTTGTCATGGAAATTTTTCTATTACTCGAAATAAATTTTGGATGAAATTTAATTTGAAAAAAAAAAAAATTGTAAAAGTGAATCACTCTCGAGTAATGTCATTTCTCGAAAATCAATCACTGTTTGTCGAAATATACAGTCCTCAGGTCCGAATCTTTGTCTCAAGAGCGTTGCATTCCGTGCTTTATGCCTCTCGAGATTTACAGTCACTTTGTCTCGAAAGGACAATCTCTTAATAGAGTAGCGTTCAACTTTGACAGTGTAAGCTTCTAATAATCCGAAATAATTAATTAAATGTCAAGGTTTACGGAGAACAGGTATTTTGACTCCATGGGGCCATCAATAACAAGATTTCTTGAATCGTATAATCTGTACAACTGCTAGCCTTTATAAATTCTTGATTCTCATGGCTACAACAATAGGCTAAACTAGGAATGTTACATAAAACATACAAAATTAGGTTTCTTTTTAAAATATGAGCTCACAGCTTTTGCTTCACTACTTGATTTGAATTTTAATATCACACTTTGCAAAATTGCCTGACAGTTGCAGTTTCATTTGCGTGCAGTTGCGTATTTTTCTTGTAAATACTTCCTGTAGGCAAATGTGAATTTGAATTTCATTATCACAACATCTTTTGAGCACGCTTAAAGCCTCACGGATCACAGGCGACTCTTATGGAATAAAATCATTAAAATACGTTTATGCGCGGTTTCTCAGCTGTAGGCAATATTTCAGCTCAATATTTTCTAAATAAACCTATTGCACGATCACGGGAGAAAACCCTGAAACTTGCAAAGCTTTCGGAGTTTTATGAAAGAACGTTTTAATGGAAGTCGTGCGGCAATCTTTCTATTGTAGCCTTAATGAAAGCTGGAAAAGATGCGTTTCTTCATTTTTATCCATTTTAGCGTTGAAGCTAGCTCGTGTGTTCTGCATCGTAACGAGGCGCTCACATATTTAAATGATATTCTTTTGCGTATGTAGCGTAGATGGTGCATCACTGTTAGACGCAGTTTACCCAGTTCTGTTTCTTTTGAGATTTATAATAAAGCATTACTTCTGTGAATAAGAATCGACTCAAGGATATAATTTTTGATGCTGCCAATTCTACTGACATGATCTACCCAGATTAAAGAAAAGTTAGAAACCTCGCTGAAAGTCTCTAATTCACTTAACTCTTATTTGCGATGTGAAATATTCATCGAGCATAAAATTTTCCACAGAAATTGACATAAAGTAGGGCAACTCATCCCATTTCTTAAAAAGAAATCATTCTTAATTTATCATTCATAACTTGCTCAAGGTAATCACAATTTTTCTTTCAGGTCATTTCACAATTTCCCCTACTGTGAAGAACATCGTTACTGTAGCTGTTTTTGAATGGTGGGCGTTATTTTCTACTGTATTTCCAGCTGTCGCATCGCATTGGACTAGCCAGGTATGTCCACAGAATTATGGCTACTTGTTTAGAATATTCGGATATTATGAATTCTTCCCTATTCCTTAAATACTAGAGGTATAGGTCTTAGTTTCTTACTTTAAAATGTTTTATAAAAAAGAAACAGTTTAGAATACAGAGAAAACGAATACCCACTCAAAAGCGAATAAATCACAAATCCATAACCTGGCGACGAGTACATCCTTTCAAACTGAAAACTGAAGTTTAATATTTTTGATGCAATAATGTACCTAAACGCAAGATTTTTTTTTAATGAGTCTTTTAAACTACAGTTTTGTTTCGTTAAATTCGCGATTGTTAATTTAATCAGCTCGTCCTCTAAATATTAATTGTAACTTTGTCAAAAGCCATTTAAATTCCAGTGTAGTTTTATTTGGGGCATTTCGAAGTTTTAAGGACTAAATCGAACTTGTTGACGATTCTCTAAATTTCTTCCTAATATTCCATTTTTACTTATTTCTGTCGGTGTGTTCGAAAGTAAACAAATTTCTTATTTCAGGGTGATATTCAAACTTCTGTATCTCAATTATGATATGGAAAATCTCGTACTGCCTGTTAGAAATCGGGTTCTTAAAGTAGGGAAATTTAGATCAAAGTATCTTCAACTACTCAATCAAGAGGTGCGCACGTGTTTCGAATAAAAATTAGTCTTGCAGTTAATTCTTGTTCAAATTTCTGTCGAATGCAAGATGAATCAAGATAAGGAATAAACTATTAGTTCGGGTATTAAAAATAAAGCGTCATTTCCTGCTAATTTTTCATGCCATAGGGTAAGAAATTTCCTTAATATTTAGAGAAATGACAACATTTCAATATTTTAGAGATCGAAATTAAATTATAAATTATATAAAATTTTCTCTTGGATAGTAGGATTGGATCACGCCGCAATGAAAATTTTTGGAAGCAATTAGTTCTTAATGAGAGTGGGAACAGAAAATCAAATCAAGCAAGGATAGAAGGAAATTAATTTTACTATGCATTTTCAAGGACATTAAACGTCATTTTTGAATTAAGCGTGAAGTACTCGCTATTTCGCATTTTCAAAATCATGTTTTGTAAGGAAATCGGCAATTAATATCAAACATTCTCTTGCTCTTTGAAAAAATTCTTTGTCTTTGTTAAGGTTTTTAATTTATAAAAAAGTTTCATAAATTCTTTCGTTTTTCTATTTTGGTATGTGCCATTATTCTTAATCTTTGCTTATTTTAACGTCCTTCTTGTAATCTACATTAATGGAATAAATCATTTTTGCATTTTGTATTTCTGCATTTTAATTCCATCCTTTAAAGAGTGTCGTTTAATTAACATTTATCTAGCTTTTTTGCTTAGTATTCTTCATTTGCATAAACCACAAATTCTTGAGAAAGTTATTACATAAACTATCGGAACATCTCAATCGATATGAATTTTAACCATTTTCGGCCAGAAAGGAGCCATGTTAGTTTAACATTTTATTAACTGGAATTTAGAGAATTAGTTTCGTATCCAACTGATACGAGCACAAAGTAATCTAATATTGGAATCGGACATTTTGTAACGGTGAATAAAAGAAGGAATAAATGAGCGACATTACGGTATGCTTTCGGTGTCGTGCGCCCAAGTATCTAAAATTTGAGAATCAAATCACTCTTACGTTATTCGCTACAAATAATGCTACCACAGAAACTTGACTTTTTGGCAACAATGATCGTATTCAATCGAATTGTTCAGAAACATAATCTTGAATTGCTAGATGTCGTGTTTGGGCACCCAACTTTGATTAAATGTAATATTTAAATTCATTAATTGGTAATATTCGTATGCAACTTATAAAAGAATTTCTTGACCAAATCGCATGCTTTGTTTTTACTCTACTTCAAGCCTACGTGTTAAGCAAAACTAGCCTAAAACCCGATGAATTCAGTTTCTTTTTCTTTTGAAATTCCGCTTTTAATTTCAGTGCAAAATATTTCATTTGAAGGAGCCATGAGAATACTGATATGCATTCTAGTACCGGGTTGAGATGCATTATGCGAATCGGAAAATTCTGTTGAGTATCTCGATCGGTGTTGTAATCGGCGTTGTGTATCTCGATCGGTGTAATCGGTGTTGTGTATCTCGAAAGACCTCTCATATACGAGGGTGATTCACGAAATGTAATGAATGCTCTTCGTTTTGGGAGTTGGAGTGGAAGTGGAATCTAATTTGTGCAATGGCATTGAGTGGAGTTTCAGGAACTTGTCACACTTTGACTTTTTTCAGTGCGTGTCAGCTACATCTCCATGCGAGACACGAGTGTCTTGATAGAACGAGTCGTGCTATCGTATACTGTGCGTAGTACTATTTAAAGTTGGTGTCAGCGGCGCGTAGCGTTTGTGGGTATTGTGGATGGGCGGGACAGTGCGGATAATAACGAGAAACGAGAATTGGCAATAGAGCACAGGACGTGGGTACTGTGCGCTTGAGCTTTATTTTCGGCAATTCGTGTTCTATCTATGCTTTCGGGGGTAATGATGGAGGCATGGGCAATGCTTGTGTGAGTTGTGGCTTTCAGGTTG
>JAPMOQ010040791.1:0-23304 GCA_026543055.1 Argiope trifasciata | reverse complement strand
ACACACACACACACACACACACACACACATTAAAATTGTCAAAAATAAGTTTTTTAATAGTCAAAACTTTACTGCACGAATGGCGGTCAAGTCAAATCTTGCTCTAATTTTGAAAAATCATATCTACATCCTAGAAATACAATTTGGGTTTAAAAATCTCTTATTATTTCTCTATTAATCACGTTTTATCTTTCTTATTTGGTCTTAAAATAGCTTAAACACATACCGAAAATTGCATTTATAACTGCTGCTCGCTGATTTTCTGCAATTTCATACCACTGAATTTCAGCTTACTCTTTTAATGTATATGATAAAATCTGCTCTATTAAAGGAAAATGACTGTTTTTTGAGTGTTGATTCTTTTCTAAAAATGGGGAAAATTACATTGTTTTCTTGGTATCATACTAGATAGGTCTTTTGATTCATAACATATCACGATAGATCTTTTGAACGTATTTTTCATTTCCTTCTTTTTTCCCTCAAAAAAATATTTCTTGTTTTCTAAGTCTTATTTTTTTGGACAAGTTTTTTTAAAAGTATATTTTTATAAATTAATTATTCAGATGAAAATAAATAACCTTTCACCTTTTTATATATTATTCAACTAGATATATTGGAATACTTTTTTTATGCTTAGAATGCATTTTTTATACATACCCTCTAGAGTAAACGGCTGTCAGAACGACATTCAGGTCATTTTACACATTTAAGACCAAAGCGGCTTGTGAATAGACAGTGCAGAGCAATAAAATCCTGACTTTTTCAGTGTGTTAATTTGATCACCAAATTACTTGTTTTTATATATAATAATTGAATTTGTTAGCTATCTAGAGAAGTTTGTTTTCACCAATTTTGATTTTCAGAGAAAAACATTAATAGAAATGGTATTAATAAAAATACCTGGGAATATTGTTCTGAAAAAGCAATGATTTTTTTTTGCTTTACGTAGGTTGTAACAATCAAAAATCAAATAATGACGAAGTTCAGGAAATGCGGTAATCCTTTCGCATCTCTAGAGATAATGAGAGAGAATGGTCGAAAAGTGGTTGCCTCAGAATACTGAAACGAACAGAACATTAGTGTTAATTAAACCGTATTATTACCGTATAAACCGTAGTATTACCGTAGAACATTAGTGTTCTACGGTAATACTTTTTGATTTCAAATTACCAAATTTAGTCTAAATATAATTTGGAGAATGATTAAATAAGTTTTTAAGGTCCCTAATTCATTTGAAAAGCTGACATTAATTTTCAAAAAGGCGTTTGAAATTTCTCATATTTTATATTAATCATTAATTAAATTACTGAATTTATTAAACATTATAATTATTGATTTTACTCTACCAAATCTAACGTAAATATATTTTGGAGACTAGATAATTTTTTTTATGTGCTCTAATTTATTTGGAAAGCTGAAACTCATTTCCTAAAAGCTGTTTGAATTTTTTTTCATTTTAAGTATTAATTAAACTATTAAAATTATTAAATATTATAATTATACATATTATTATTTCATTTATTACAATTTTGTATTATTATTTACACCGCAGCTATTAAAATTGCTAAATTTGAATAGATACCTAGAATTGTTGGCAAATGAACTGCTGATCTTTTAAGGAGTTTTGAATAAATGGTTCAACTTAGTTTTCTTATTAAATGATGCGGCATATAAATTAAATGTATGTTATTATTAATTGTTCTGTATGCTATATTTAGCCTCAATATTTTAGCAACTAGACTAACTCTCAGTCAATCATCAAAGTTCAAGAAGCGGAGATCTGTTCATATGCTCATAATAGAATAATCTCTTAGAAGACTTAACTAAATTTATTATTAGAAGAGATTCACTCTTTTTTAAAAAAGGGAGCACTCAATATCTTTCTCGAATAAATGCTTTGGTCTATTAACTAAGAAAATAGTTTTCCTTAAATGATTTTTTTTGTCAGTAAATTTGATTACTACATTTAGTTAATACTTATTTGCTTCATTTCCGAAGAAACTAATGGCTTTATATAAGTTATTTTACGAATCGATTTTTCTGACAACAGCTACGTATTTCAGTGTTAAAATATCCACTGGGAGACTTGGTTGAAAATGTCAATGACCCTTGAATTTCAAAAGCACTTTGAAAACTCGGCGAAAAACAACATGTATGAATAAGAAAATGTTGAGATCTTAATGAGGCCGAAAATAATTGAAAATAACTTGAGAAACTCTGCAATATCAACTTAAGGAGTTTATCGGATGTCAGAAATAGACTGAGTGAAAGTTTTTCGATATCTATGCTAATTAAGTTTACTTAAAAGTGATGAAACTTACATTTTATGTTTGGAAATTGAATCAGTTTTAATAGAATTGAAAAATCGTATGTATTTATGAAAACACCGTTTAGTATGCAGAAAATTTTATTATAACAAGCGAATGAAAAAAGGAAAATTGTTTTAAATTAATAGTATAGAGAGCATTCTCTTCTTGGCCATTTCAAAAATCATTCTCGAAAAATGATATTTATTGTTTATATTCGTAGTATAATCAGGAATACCAAATATGCTTTTATAGAAAATAAAACGCTCCATATTTCAATATATTTATAATTTCGGTTTCAAGATTAAATTTCTAATCAAATTTCATTATTTAGCTTGAGATATTGTGTTTATTTATAATCAAATAATTCATAACCATATAATAAATTTAACAACTTAGTTTTAATACTTGATTGGATAGGATATGGTAATTTTCTGGCGCAAGATCCTTTTCTAGGATATGCTGCATCGAATTTAATATTTGATATACATTTATAGCAGTTTTGAAGAAATTTTATACAAGATTTTAATGCTCGATATATTTTTTTAATCTATTTTTATGGAATTTCTGGGCTTCTTTCGGAATTTGTTGGCCGATAAAATAACCACTGTCCTATAGTAACAAACAACGACGTTTATTAAACCCGAAGACAAGGATACGCAGACGCGAATGCACAGACGAACAAATGCAGACAACATACAGCAGCACAATATAACAAAAATAACGGGTAGTAAAAGCATATAACCGGTATTAAAAACAACCACAGAACACAAAGCATCAAGACAGAATTCGGCAGAAGGAGAGAATCCACGTAACTTTTCTCTAAGAGCTATCGAAACGTCTGCAATTCTCTACTATTTCCTCGCTTTAGCTGTATCTCAATACTACACGATTATATACTCAACACACGATTTGATGTCACTTCCTCAGTACACCAGGTCTCGGCACACAGCTCAATTTAGAAATCGCTTAAACACAAAGCTTACTCTTTACTAGATTAATCCAATTATTCCACCGCTGCTTCGACATCCTCTAGATGGCTTTATTCACAATTGCGACTGACTGCATCCTGAGACTAGCGGCCTTTCATAATTCTCGGGAGAAGACAGAGAAGATTCTGGATCAATCAGTCGTTTATCGGTTTATATTTGCTCAACTGCTAAAATTCTATGAGTTTCCAATAATATCTATTTTGTCGCGAAGCTCTGAGATTACTAATGCAGTACCCGATCAGCACCCAACAGAACTGGTCATAAAATGGTATTTCTAGTGATTGAACTAATCCTGCTGGGAAGAAACATTGCAGGTTTGTAACATTATTGCATTCATATATATGAGGCGGGGAAAATAGAGAGACATCAGCTTTTAGAGTGTATTTCAAATAGCTTACTTCAAACTTTCGTGACGTAAAGATTAAAGAAATGGTTCCAGCTCAAGCTTCGTTCTCACCATGTATAAAATTACGAGGTTCATCCCAAAATTAATCTCACTTGTTTTTTTCTAAATGTTTTTGAACCAATCCAGTTGAGTTATATCAAATAAATTAGCTTCATTTCGTTTGATATAATTAAATTAAAGTAAGTTAAACTAAATAAAATCACATCAGATTTTATTTGTCTAGATTATTCTGTAGTTTGAATTCTTTTGTTCACTGACAAAGAGAACACCAAGTTATCTACAAATACTGTATACCTTCGTTTTGTAATTATTGCAGTTATCATACATCTGTGTAATCGCATAGAGGCACGTATGTACAGAAAATATCACTTCCATTTTCAGAAGTATAGTTATTACAGTAATCAGATATCTGTGAAGTCAATTAAGAAATTTTGCTCAATTTTTTTGTTGCTGTATGTTTAATACTTTATGAATAGTAATTATTAACCATGCTACGCATTTTACAAAAATTTTCAAAACAAAATAAAAAAAGAAGAATTTAAAAAGAAACTTGGCTTAAGCAAATTCATTGTTTATTCATTGGCAAAGTCAATAACATTCTGAGAATCTTGACAAAAAGTATTTTATGCAGTTAAAGTATAGCCTATGAGTTCATTTTCAAAACAGTTTCAGTGGTTTTGAGAAGTGTTTCTCGATTTTGCTTTTTGATTCGCATTGAAAAGGAAATCCGAAATCGTATTAAGACGCAAAATGAAAAAGTATAATTTAGGAAAATATTGATTTTCCAAGAATCAAACGAAGCTTATACACTTCAGCTTTATTCCTTTTAAAATTAGCCTTTGTAGTCAGCTATAAAAGCAACCAATCTGTAATTTCTTCAAAGAAGACAAAATTTTTTGAGGTATCTCATTTTCAAGAAATGGGGCGTATTTTCTGCTAAAAATATCCCACAAATATTCTAATTCAAAACTTTTTATTTTGCAATGAAATTTATTATGATGTTTACTTTTATTTTGATGCCTACAGGCTATATAATTAGAAAATCAGAATAATAGTTTTAAAACAGAACACTCTTATTTTATGCGGCCTAGAAGGAAATAACATTTGGAAATTCAAATCTAATTTGAAGATTTGCTGTCAATTCGAGACTCATTAGGTAAATTCACGAACGCTTTGTTTTTAAGTATCCTATTTCGCTGTTAACAGTTAACTAGTTCATCCAGAAATTGATAATATGACACGTGCATTGTTAATTTATGAAAATAAAAATATCACTTCGAAACTATCTATCGAAACTTTGGTGTAAACATCTCAGTAACTAAATACGGTCAACAAGCTGTTATTCTTATAGTATTTTTAAAGAAAATGAGAGAGGATGATAATTTTAGACAACAGGAATTCTCTTGTTTTAGTGCTCTTTAACCACTCGAATGTTTAAGAGAGTTCCCAAGAAGTATCTTAATTTAAATGAACAGCGCTTATTTAAATTTCACCTAATCAAATATTTTTAAAGCTTTAGAAATTCACCTGAAATTATTTTCTGAAGGAATTAATTGGAAAAATCTTTCTCCCGATAGTTATTTATAGAATCTGAAGCATAATTATTTTAGCTAGAACAGGCAAACAGGTAATTGCTACAATGATTCGGTTATGTAATAATTTGTTTCCTTGAATGACTTCAAATAATTCTCGTACAGTTAATATATTATTAATTATTTAATTCACTCTCTCATATTCGTCTTGAATACTAATTAAGATGAATGTTTGTGCATGTTGGTGGTTTGACAAGCCAAATCGTTTCACCAATGGTTACCAAATTTTGTACATCTTTTGGAGGATGAAAATGCTTCACTCGAAGAGATTTTTTGAGATATTAATTAGAAATGCAGCTAATAAAAATTTAAATTGAATTTTTTCGTTTTTTTCACGATAGCTTTCTAAACCATTACTGCATGAAAATAAATTATATTATCTTAAAATTCAAGAAAATATATTTTCAGTATTATCAGTTGTGAAAAGTTTTTCTGATTTTTGCTAATTTTTAAGAACTAATAATTTGCCTAATTTTAAACAATTGTTTTCATTTTTATAGTGATATTAATTTCCATTGTACCCTTTAAGATCTATATAGTTTACAGGACGAATAAAAATGTAAAGTTAAAATACAATGACATTTTATGAACCTATGGACTGAATATTTACGTTTTTAGTAAAGTTTAGTTATATTAACATCCCGTTTTAAAGCAACACGAGGGCTATTATGGGATGGACCTCGTAATTTTGAACCACCGTCAGAAGACGAGGACGACACCCGACCTGGCACCCCCTCTCCACACCATGCCACACCGACGGGAGGACGTTTGGTTTGACAGATTTAACTTGCAAGAGACCCCCTCACATGACGGGTCTTCGGTGGAATCGAGTCTCGAACCTGAAAATCTCCGGTTCCAAAGCTAAGACCTAACCACCAGGCCACATCGGCCCTTACGTTTTTAGTAAAGCTATGAATTAAAAGATTGGTTATCTATCTGATAGCTGGACGGAATTATAGACATGAAATTATACGTAATTAATTTAACTTAAATGAAAAGGAGCTAGAATGTCTGATGAATCAGTTGATCGTCAAAGGAAACTAGTATAAAATAAAGGTGTATATAGTATAAATTAGGTATGTATTATTTCTACGGATATTCATAAAGATTTAAGTTAGTTGGCATTTAGGTTTAATGTTGAAACAGTCAAATACTGCTATATAGCTCCAATAAATAAAAAGCTTAACATTTTATTATTAAATATGCTCTAAATCAGAGGTGCCCAAACTACGGCCCGCGGACCAAACCCGGCCAGCCAAGTGATTTTATCCGGCCCGCGGTGGGCTTGAAAACATAATGATGTTTTCACCCAAACCTTTTCATTTTCATAAAGGTATATCGAAAAACTACGTGGCCAACAAAACGGAGTTGTTGTACTTCTAAAGATCATCGCCGATTTAAAAGAAAAATTTCAAAAGCGATTTTCTGATTTGGACATGAATTCAAAAGAAATTCGGCTGTTCCAAAATCCATTTGATTGCAACGTTGCTGAAATTTCAAGCCAGCTTCAAATAGAAATTATTGATCTTCAAGCAAACGAACAAATCAAGGACAAATACAAGGAAGGAAACTTAATAGATTTTTATAAATATTTGGATGCAAAAGAGTTTCCAAATTTGAAGAAATTTGCTCGTAAATTCATTTCAATGTTTGGGACTACTTACGTGTGCGAACAAACTTTTTCTCGAATGAAGTATCTCAAATCAAAATATAGAGCAAATTTATCTGATGATCATTTGCAGTCATTGCTTATGATTGGTATAACAAATTTTGATCCCAACTATAAAGACATTCTTCAACAACAACAACAACAAAAAAACAGTTTCATCATTCACATTAGAAGTTGCATGAAAATATTTCAATTTATATAAAATAATTATAGAATTATACTTTGTTTGTTTAGTATTTTGTATTTTCAAGTTACAATAAAATAGTATTAATTAATAGTATTTAATGCTACTTTACTCATAATGATATTTTTCAATTTGTATATACATGTGGCCCGTATAACATGGATCTAATTTCGATGCGGCCCGTGCGTCGAAAAGTTTGGACACCTCTGCTCTAAATGGATAGTAAATTAGTAGAAGTGGTCTCTCAAAAATTTACTCCTATACGCTGTAATAAATGTGATACTGCTGTTACTCTAGCATAAAATTTGCAGATTTTTTGTGAGGTCATAAGTTTAAAAACTCATTATTGTCTTGTTCAGATTCCTTTTCTGACAAGTTGATGGCACGGGGTTGAAATCTCAGATCGGGATGAGATTTTGTATCATAAAAATATAGTAGATTTTTTCAATCCAGCGTGATTAAAAAAGCAGAGGGATCTTTAGACAAATCTCTTAAGGAAGCGACAGATGCTTTATTTAAATTTCACTTTCGATCTGATGATGGCGATTCGACGCCTCTTCATGAAAATATTCGTACGATAGCCTGATTCCGCCAAATTCTCCAAATGATCCTCCATTTTCAGTATTCGAACTGGAACTTACTATCAACAGTTTAAATAACAAAAACGCTCCAGGTCCGGATGGTATTTCTGCCGGAGTTATTAAAGAAGCATTTCACTATAATGGAAAAATTTTTGTTGATCTGTATAACAAATGTCTGCAATTCTCGGCCAAAATGCAAAATAGTTGTGTTATTTAACAAGTCGAAAAAAAAAGACACAGATCCAGCTGCTTTTCGGCTTATTTGTCTTCTTGATATTATTGAGAAAATATTTGATAAAATGATTACACCTAAGTTATTCTATCACTTATTAAAAATAATTACTTACCTCAAAATCAATATGGTTTCATTCCGGATAAAAGTACAACTGATGCAGTTATTCACATTATGAATTTGATTTTTGATGCAAGAAATAACTCAAAACATAGTGTAATAATTTCTTTAGATGTGAAAAGTGCGTTTAGTCGAGTTTGGTGGCCATTAGTGTTACATAACTTGAAAAATATGAATTGCCCCCAAAACCTTTTTAGTGTGGTTTCGAGTTTTCTCATCGACAGGAAAGACTTTTTGACTTATGGTGATCAAATTTTTATTAGAGAATATTCAATCGGACGCCCTCAGGTTTCTAATTCTGGACTTCTTCTAGTACTGGCTTCTAGCAACTAATGAAGCACTCCGAATTATTTTGGGAAAAGATACTAAAATAATTGCATATGCGGATGATTATTATTTGTTTTTGGCAGCAACCAGTAAGCATAAAATTCAAAATATGGTTAAAAGCGCATTAAAAAATTAGATTGTTGGAGTAAGAATTCTAAGGTTATTTTTGTGCATAAAAAAACGCAGCTTATTCCTTTTGGGAAGAAAAAGCGTTATAAACACCCTCCGTATTGTTTGTATGCTAGTAAATCAATCAAGCTCACAAGAAATATGAGGATTCTTGGTATCATTATTGATGACAGATTAAATGGAATGGCCCATATAAATCACGTGGGGAGCAAGATGACTAAAATTTTAAATAGTCTTACAATATCCAAGTACAAAGAGGAATTTCAGGAAAAGTAGTTAAAATTTTATACAATAGAGCCCTAGAAGGAATTTTAGTGTATGCAGCTGCATCCTGGTGGAAGGGCACAAATAGACTAAAGATAAGACAAAAGATTAATAGCGTACAACACAAAGCATTGCTAGCAATAACGGGGGCTTTCCGTATAACATACATAGCAGCTCTACAAACAATTAGTGGTCTTGAACCAGTTGATCTGATTTGTAATATAGAAACCGCATGGTATTCTATAAAAAATCCCTATAAAGGCATACATATTTTGGCAAATCAAATGAGTGTTCTAATATGATTACTTATGAAAACAGATGGATTAATCCAAGTAAGATCGTAAAGATGCAGTGGGATGTTTCTGGAGTGACAACTCCATATTCCATTTATACGGATGGTTCTAAAAGCAATGAACAAGTTGGTGCTGCTTTTTGTGTTTTTGAGGGAGAAGATAAAATTGAAGAGTTTCACTATAGGCTTGAAAATCACTGCTCAGTTTTTCAAGCCGAACTTTTTGCAATATTTCAAGCTTTAAATTGAAAAAAACCATAACAAACCGTATTTGCATTATCATATATTTACTGACAGCCTGAGAGTATTAAAGGCTCTACAAAAATTTGATCCAAAGAATAATTTAATAGAAGATGTTAAAAGTCTGGTAGATGGTAATATATCATTACATTGTGTTAAAGCCCACATTGGTATCAAAAGCAATGAACTAATTGTTCTGGCTGCCAAAGCTACTTCGATTAAACCTACAATTGATTATCATCTTGGAGAATCTGATAGATCAATGAAAAATCGTCTTCTTAAAATTCTCATCGAGGAAGGTCAATCAAGATAGGAAAATAATGAAACAGGCCGCTTTACTTTCAATATATTTACTCAAGTAAAAAGAAATAGATGTATTAACAATAAATAATTGGCCCAGTTTACCACAAACCATGGATTTTCCCCGCATTACCTTAAAAGATTGAATTTGAGGAACTGTAGTTATAGATGTGGTGATGATTATGACGACATTTCCCACTACATTTTCCATTGCCCTATTCTTCACCATCTCAGAATTGTCTTTAGAAGCCCAAAATATTTTGGATTTCCTGTATCACAGCGAAGCAGAATTTTCCAAACTGAATAATAATTTTTCCTAGTATCGTCTATTTAGACTAACCTTTGCACTCCAAACATTTTTCTTTTTTTGTGGCAAAAGGAAAAATACTCTTTCTCGGTTATACCTTGTGAGAAATAACTTTTTCTAGTGTAAATGATTTTTACCAGTTTCAAACTTTAAATGATCTTCATTATTTACATTTCTTTAAAGTATGCACAGAGAAATTGAATCACGCTAAAAGTGGACAATATTCGGTATGAAAAATTACAAAAAGAACTCTTCATCTAGCTTTTTGTTCCAGATAACGAGATATTCTTTTATTTATATATTTAATTGTTATTCATTTATCATTTTTTTTATTTGTCTTATCCCTCTATGCTTTTATTTTATTTCAATGTTTTTTGGCGCTGCCTTTAGCTTCTTTTGTATCTAGTACATGTGCATGGGAAAGTTATATTTGAATAGCGAGTCTTTTGGTAGCTAATTAAATTCTATTTTATTCAATTGCAATTGTAAATTTTTCACCGGTGTAACGCCACTTTGGGTACGCACCTAATCATCATTAGAATACATCATAATAATATGCATTTAGAATATTCATTCATTAAAATATTAAAATGCAATGGCCAGTAAATTTCGATCATTGGTCATCAAAGTTTTAGTAAAGCTTAAATGCTAATAACTTTCATATGAGTGATCTCAATGGATTGATTGTTTAGATAATCAACACGTATGCGGACGATGAGGTTTTGAACCTTAGTGGGAATTTTTTCTTTTTTTAATAATTCTTATTAAATTAAAAATTTGGAAATATTTTTAAACAAGTAATCAGAAAAGAAATCCCTTTCCTTTCTGAATAATTTTTTTCCTTCCCCTTTCAAAAGCATTTTTTGCTTCGTAGCATAGTGAAGAGATTCGAACATAAAATTTTCAATCGCTACTATAAAAGGGCGGATCAGCTCAGCAATTCTTCTCTGTTTCTCTACAATAAGCACATTTGGTGATGTAGGATGATTATATATATATAAAGAACAAAACAGTTGATTTTAATTGATTACTTTTATATTTTAAATTTAGTAAAAGAAATAATTTGTTCACTCTGAAGAAGATTCTACTTTCTCGAATAAGAAATTACTAAGGCAAAGCATGGTATCGTTAAGAAATATGAAATCATGATTTCAACGAAATTCTATTTTCAGAATTCCCAAAGGTCAAGAAACCCTTTTGTGGAATTTTGACTGTCTCTGAGCACAATAGTTCAAAAACGCTTTGAACAAGCCTAATGAAATTAAGAATACGTTTCTTTTCTATAAATTTGTAAATTTCAATAATATTTTGATCTATCATTCAAAATTCGACTTTCTGAATAAAAGTTAAGGAAATAACTCCTAAACGAAGAAAACTAAGTGGATAAAATTTAGTATATGTATTTAATATCTAAAGTGTTAGTACATATCAAATTTCGAACCAAATTCATTAGTGGATTTACCATCTGTTTATCCGTGAATTCATAAACTTGCAGTTTTGATCTGACAATGTCATAAATATATTAAATGACAGAAAACAAAAATAATTCAAATATATGGAATTTGTAATTACAATTTCAATCAATGCCAATGTTAGCCTTTATACGTTTATTGGTAAGAAAGGCATCAAAATACATATTTGTTTCTTTTGTCACTTTTATATTGGTAGGAATCTGCGATAAATCGTAAAAATGCGCAAAATATTATTTTGGGTCTAATAGGTCTTTTCTTAACTCGCTTGCCTGCTAATAATACGCAAGTATAATAACCTGTAAACTAGGTATTAATTTGTTAACTGGTATATTTAGATACTAAACGAGTTAAATATATGTTAATTATCCGGTTAAGAGATCAATTATAGGGTATGTGAGAAAAATTTAGGTAAATCGTTTTTTGATATTTTTTTTGATTCTGTAGAATTAAAAGGTATTTTGAACAATCAAACGAAACTAGTTGCTAGATACATGAAAAAAATCCTAATAATGAATTATTTATACATATTAATAAAGAGTTTTTGATACGCCATTTTGGTAATTTATACTTATAATAAAGCTCAATGTGTGTGTGTGTGTGTTGGCGCTCTACAGACCAGACCGTTGGACCTACAGCTACCAAATTTGGTACATGTATACCTTGGAGGTTGGGAATGTGCACCTCTGAGCCCTTTTTTCAAATTTTTAATTAGAATTTGAATTAATTAAAATTTAAGCGAAATTTCGACGATTTTCCGCTATAACTTCCGAAAATATTATTGCACAAACATGATTTTTACATCAATTTAAGGATTAAAAAATTAGCTTTCTAATGGTATCTTTGTTTTAATGTATAACTTAAGCTTCTATTTTTAACGAATTTTTAAAGAAATATTTTAACCATGTTTTACAACAATATATTTCAGACAAAACAATAAAATTTAATCTGCACGAGCACGTCAAGGGGAAAAAATTAGGTTTTATCAGCATGTTGCCATCCTAGTGACGGAAGTTCAAACTAAAAAAAAAAACAACTATCATTACAAATTAAATCTAAAGAAATGCAACTTTTAGCACGTGACTGGATAAAATAAAAGAAATATAATATGTGACATTTTCTAAAATAAATAATGAACGAGCAAAGGGAAAAAATAGCTTTTATTAAACTGTTGAAATCATACTGACGGAAGTTCAAATTAAAAATAAATTAACTATGGCTGCAAATTAAATAAAAAAAAAATGTAACATTCACCACGTGATTGGATGAAATTAAATAAATATTAAATGTTATGTTTTCTAAAAATGAAATACAAGACAAAGGTTTCTATGATCGTTTGAAACATCTATATCATTAATTTAGTAAATCAGTGTTACGTGACTTTCGAAGTTTAAGTATATCTGGCAGAGAAATTATAAAGAGAGCAAGGCACATAAGTATTTAATTGAAAATCTTAGACCCCATTACTCTTGGCGAACCAGCTGGTCGCCAAAGGCTTTTAGTATTATATAAAACAAACTCAATTTTATCGGTTAAATTAAATTCTTTTCGATATTTCCAAATAAATTAATATGGAATAAGATCTGTTGGCCTTTAAAAGACCCTTTTTATATAAAGAGTTAGTTTATTTATCTCAATTTTATTTGCTTGTTATTATGAAAACATACTTAACAGCCCCATGTAACTAAACAAATTGCAAAAGAATAAAAAGAAACATCGTATTTTAAGTTAGAATCCCAATTCATACTCTTGTACTTTTAACCAATATGACTATAAAGCAGTTGATTAAGATTGAAAACGTCCTGTTTATTTATTGAGAATCACGATATAAAAATACAGATTTGTTTACTTATTTCTTAAGTATTTACAGGTGAAATGAAAATTACGTAATGCAAATACGAACAATTATAATGCAAGAAGACATGAGAATATTTAAGGTATTTACGGAGCACACTGGAAATTGAACATTAAAAAAGTCGGAATTATTTTAAACAAAATTTTATAATAAGAAATAACGATAAATAAGAATTAGCGATACTAAAAAGTATTTGAAATAAAATGTATGTAGCTTAAGACAGGACGAATGATAATAAAAACTTTGAACAGTAAGAAAAGATCTAACAGTAACTAAGAACAGATCTAACAGTAACTAAGAACAGATCTAACGGTAAGTGCACACCCATCCACACCCACCGTACTAAAACATATTTGAAATAAAACGTGTTTGGTTTAAGACAGGAAGAATGGTAATAAAAACTTTAAATGTAGTCCTAAGAAAAGATCTAACGGTAAATGCACACACCCACCTTACTAAAACATATTTGAAATAAAAGATATTGATTTAAAACAGGAATAATAATCGTCAAAAATGTGTAAAATATTACTTAGGTTTAAAATTTGCAAAATAGTATTAGGTCTAAAATTAGAAAATTATTATTTTGGCCCGAAATTAAAGACAAACAACATGCAACTTTTAAGAATCAATTGGATACATAGCTCGAATTAATTCTGGAGATTAACAATTGAAATAATTTGTACTGTAGATTTACTAGCAAAATAACGAAACGGTTGTAATTCTTCTAGGTTTTACTAGGTTAAAAAGAAAAAAGAAAAATTCGTATAAGATAATTATTGATTTTTCAAGCATTCAGAGAATATTCTATTTAATAGCTTTCAAATCTTAGAAAGTACTTTCGGAAATAATTTCTGCTTTTGTCCTGAAGTATGATCCGTATTTGCACAGGCACACTACTATTTAAAATTATTTCCGCTATAAGACATGTCCGATGCCTGCCAAAACCTTTTATTTTTTACTTGCACAGAAGCGTTCCAAGCCTGAGTCAAGATACTAGAAAAAAGATAAACAATGGAGTCAAATTTTACTTCTGTCATACACGCGAAATACTTATTATTTTTTATCGTCGATGCATTACGACGTATTGAAAAAAAAAGGACTCATTGACATTGAGAAAGAAGTACTGTGAAAATGAGTCTTTTGTCAAGCTACTCTGCCAGAAAATCGATTAATTCTTTGGATGCCTTATATTTCTCTTATTGTCTGTATACACTAAATTAGCTAGATTTTAATGATAGAACTAAAAAAAGTAACGCAACTTAGAAAAAAATGGAGGAAAGACATTAGGTCATTTTCTAGAAACAGAAATTCGAACTTCTAGTCTGAAAAACCTCAGCATGATGATTTTTAGGATTCATTTTGAAATGATATTTTGTTTTTAAAATGAATTTTTAATTATGAGAATAATAGCTTAAGCCTAAAATATTACACCATTAAATTGTATGTGTGTTCGTGAATGCAATTTTAGAAATAATAAAAAATATTTAAAATATTCTTAGAAATATTTTAAAAAAATTATTAAAATTAAAAAAGAATTTGTATGAAAATAAAATTAATGTTAATGGAAACTTTTTTCTTTCTAATTTTAAAACAATGTTTTTTTTCAATAGCGTACTCCGAAGTTATTGAGAAGAAAGGAAACTTGAAAACATCGATTAATTTTTATTCTTCAAGTTTTGAAATAAATACACTTTCAAAGAAAGAAACATCCAACAAAAATTACCAAATCTTTTTACAGGATATTAGACAGCCATTTTAGTAGTTTTGAATCAGGAATATGCTTTGTTGGGCATTTTGTAAAAATTTTAATATATGTCGCTATTTGTAGACAATAAGTAATTCTTGTCTACAAATAATCATCATGTCTACGTTATCATCTTAAGAAAGACATCTAATTCTGCCGTTCAGAGTTAAATCCATTCTGCTAGATATTTATGAACTTTAACAATAAACACCAACATATGTTATAATCGGTATTCATGTTTTTATCTGTTCCATGAAAATATCGGAAGAAAAATGAATATTATTTCTATTGAATTGGCGCATTATTATCAGACGTCTTTAAACAATACTATCAGAAACGAACCTGCTCCTTTCGTTGAAGCAAATCAATGGAAATTCAGATTCATTCGGTTTTATTGTTGTCGCTGAGTTCCTAAGGGACCCATCCAACCCCTTTTTTATACTTTTCCAAGATTTTTGAGATGAAGAACGATGGTTGAATGGTCCACAATAAAGTTATCGTCCAGAATTCGAGTTGCCAAGCTTTCGTCTCCTTCTACTGACGTCAAAAGTGCCAGGTTGTCGAAATCCAATGGTTGACCTCTTCCTGATTTATCTTCCAAGCTAGTGTTGCCAGATTTGAAACGGACAACCCATTCTTGCATCGACTTTAGCTGATTGGGCCCTCTCCAGAAAGCTCGTTGAGATTGCGAAATGACTGCATTGTTTTCTACCCTTTCTCAAAGTAGGACAGCATAATATGAAGAATATGAGTATAATTACCAACACGCATTTTTATAACCTAATATAAGACAAATATTTTCATTCATAAATTTATAAAATATTGTAAACTTTTATTAAAATATAGCCCGTCAAGGAAATGCCTGATAATTATGTATCAAACCAATATTTATAAGATTTAATTCTTATTCTTAATGATCTAATATTATTACTTTCTCGCATACAAGAGTATAAATAATCGCCTGTGATTTCAACTAAAGGTTTTTGATGAATTTTCATTTGTCAAATATCCCTGAACATAAAATAAAAACTATCTTTGTAGTTATGTTTGTTTATGAATACTATAATTCAAAACCACTATAATACAGATTTATGAAATTTGCTATATAGTCTTTAAAATCAAATTTGAAGATTTATGTCAAACTCTGAACGAAATCCAGTTGAAAGAAAGGATTTCACTTAAAATTCGAAAATATAATGGAAAAAATGGAATGAAAAATCTGTTTGAAAGAATGTCTGCCTTGCTATATGAATGCAACTTCTTCAATGCTCTTCTTCTTTTTCTATTATAAAATGAAAAAATATTAAGATGGATAAAATTTAGTACATAAATTAACTATCTAAAGTGTAGATCGTATTAAATTTTGTACAAAATCCGACAAAAACTGGATCATCTGTCTGTCTGTCCTTTTCGCATGCATTTGGAGGGGAAAATTCAAAATAACGAATATATGAAATGATTTCTTGAATAAATGAAAGTTGGAATCCTGAGTCAGCAGCTAAAGTGTATGATATTTTATTGAATTTTGAATTAGATCCATCAAAAGATTAACAGTTTGCCGGTCAGTACTTTCTTATTCATGTAGAGGTGATAAGGCAAAAACTGAGTGGAATAAATTAATGATATCCGGTAAGTGAGTTTGAAATTAAAATATTAGTGCTGCGTCAAATTTTTGTTTTAATTGATCTAAAAACAAGGATCTAAAATACACATTCCAATTTTTTTTGTGCTTGTAAATTAATCTTAAAAAGCGATTAATTTGTTTTCTAATTGGCCGTTCCTAAACTATTTTTAGTAGTTTATTTTGATACGAATACTAATAATTGAACTAATAATTGAATACGCAAGTACCCTTTTTCTTCATTTTTTCCGAATCACAGTGCTCTCATGTGTAAGAGTAATATCTCAGCACTCTTTATATTTATTGTCCGGCTAAATTTTATGCGAGTATGGGAAAATACATCAACTTTTCTAGAGAGTATCCTATAAAATTTCGGATAGGCACACTTGTTGATTTTATGTACTTAATGCTTTCTCTTTCATGTACTATCAAATGGATTTAAAAATTTTGAGCAGTGTGACATGTTTTTAAGAATTATTGCTTATGTTTTTTAAATCGAAGTAAGTTTTATTTCGTAGGTATAAATTTGTCTTTTTCCGCTTCATATCGAAGGCGGGCTTAATGCACCATGACCAAATCTGACCCCTGGGCTACGAAACCAGCCCATATTAAATCAACACATGATAGCTTGACACTAATTTAATTTCGGATTTATTGAGTACCTAGGTGAGGAAAAGCGATCTTGATATAACAGCATATAACAAGAGAAATACAATTAGAGGTTAAGCGATTATTCTTTTTTATTATCATGTGTCTATGAAGTGACAAGTGAATTGTCTTCGTTTTGAAAAAAGAATTGATAAAGAATATATTTGACTATGGCAACAGCCTAACCACATTTTTTTAAAACTGAATAAATATAAATGACTATTTTATCTAAACCATTCAAAATTCCAAAATCAATTAGAGTGAGAGATATTATTATAATATAAAAATTCAGCTTAAGATGCTCTCATTTGTTAATAATAATCTCATTAGAATAATAATCGATTTTTGAGAGCAAAATTATTTGGGAGTATTGAAAATTATATCATTTTTTCAGTCAGGAATTATTTATTTTAACTTTATGTTCAACTATGAATATTACAAAAAGAAATTATTGCAATCGTTCGGAAATTCGAATTCGCAATTTTGATGAATCTAGATGTTTCATATCTTCCTGAATTCAATTATAATAAAGTCCCGTTTTTAAAGCAACTCTAAAACTATTTTGGGATGGATTTTGTAACTCTGAATTACAGTTTTTCTACACCTAAGCTGGCACCTCCTCTCTAAGCCTCCACACCTCACAAAGGGAGGACATCGGACCTCAACAGATTTAACATGCGCCAATGTGCATACGCATGCACACATACATATTCATGAACACACACAAACGAGAGTATAGATAATCAAAATTTTTGTTTATTTAATATTAAGTAAAGGCATTTTAAACATTTTCACTTAAAACATTCCAATAAGTATATAGTAAGATGTTCAGAATATGATGGCAAAAGTGTAAATTATCACTTTTACTAAATAATATTTAAATTCTAGTCATTCATTTGAAAATTATCATTTTAAAATTATTACACTGGATAATTTATTGCTACTGACTTAATGAAAAACTTTAATCTTCATGAAAACTCTTACTGTCATCCTTTTAAATAAAAAATGGCAATGAACATATTTTTTATACTATTCGAAATTTTTAATTTACACTGCAGGCCTCTGAAAATATCCTTAGTTTTAATCGAAAATATTAATATCGTCATTCAAAAGTTTTCTTCTTTAAAATTATTTTTAAAACTCATTGTCAGCGAATTCTTCTTCAATTATTGAAAACTTCTCATGTTCACCAATTGTGATTTCTTGGTATCGCAAAATTAAAAACCATTTTTATTGCAAAAAATTCCAGTTAATAATATAAAGTATCATCTTATTGTTTAACAAAAGGGGACTTAAGTATTTCACGAAAGCAATTTTTCTAAGAATTCAAATTTTCTAATATTTTAAGCGTCACATCCTTTTTGAAACGATCCAAAATATATTTAATGAAAACCAACTCTCAGAACTCTTGAAAGCTTTCCAATTTATTTTAAGGAATGCCATTAAATAACCGATCATATTCGTTTTCTCCGAACAGAAAGCTAGATGCCCAGCAAGCCGTTGATTAAAATCTCCCAGGGTTCCCTTGTCTCACGACACGCTGGGTTGAGATTTCTAATGGCTTATTTCGAATTTTATCCCCAGTTTAAGTTGCTTAAAAGCAACACAACATTGCTTTTTCCTTATTATTTTTGGATGGCTGAGGAAAAAAATAAAGATTTTCCACGAAGGAGTGTTATTTTATAGAAATATTGCTTCCGAAATGCGTCGTTTTGGAACGTGTCTGAATAATAACATGTTTATGCTTTTTTCTGGTTCAATATTTAATTGAGATAAGTGATATCAGTGAAAATGGAATGGTTGCTTGCTTCTATAAATTTTTCTTTAAATATAAGGATTTTTTTATTAAGGAGTTATTTAGGTAAGAAAAATGGAATTGTTCAGGTAAGATTTTAATTATAAATCTTTCTGAAAAAGAATTTATTTCTCTTTTCTGAGAATAAAATACAATAATGAGAAAAAAATTGTGAAAACTTTTTGGAAGCAACGCAGTTTGATGACTCGCTAGAGCAATCGTATTTGCCGTGATATCCTAAAGTTGTAGATCATTTCAAACATAATCTAACAAAGAATGCGATTCATTCAATTATGTTCGATTATATTATTTTTTAAAAATTCGTAGTGAAATAACTGGACCAATAAGCGTACTTTGCTTCAGTGGATAAGAGATAGCATTTCTTCATTTAAATATAGTCAATGACCTTGGTTGCTTAGACAGCTAATAAATGAGACAGCCAATTTTATTTTAGAAGAATTCAAAAAATGGTGCCATATTTTGGAGCTTAGAGGAAGTCCTGTATACGTTGCTTTTATGATTGCTATTAAATAACCTTTTATTTGTATTTTTTCATTTAGTGAATTGGTAAAAAATAAATAAAATGAAGGTTGGTGGTTGACTTTTACCACCCTGGTAGAAAAAAATGGTGGAGAAGGGCTATTTCCCATCGACAATGGGGTATATTTCATAAGAGACAGTGTTGCACTATGACCGGTGTGACCTTGCCTCAATCAAAGTTCCTGCAATTGTTGCTGTCATGGTGATCAGTTCATTCAGTTTTATTCCTGCGCCTTAGAAATGGTCGGAGTTGTCAATTTCTAATTATCACTGCCTGAACAAGGATTCCTGATTCTTATGAAATTAGTAAGAAAATAGATGAAAATCATCTAAAGGTATTTCTAAATATTTGAAGGAGTATGATGAAACTCCATCGAGTGAAAACAAAATTGATACAGGCAGAAAAAGGAGCATAACAGCGAATGACAATAAAATGAAAACGATGTCTGCGTAGTAGTAGAAAATCAAGTGGAGTATACAAATGAAATGGTTTACTGTAATGTGAATTTGAGTGTGAAGACTATCCGATGCTGACTGCAGAAATTGTGGTTTAAATGCTAGAGTTATTACAAAGAATTTTTCTTTTAATTTGAAAACAAAAAACAATAAAAAGATTAAACTGGACAAAAAAAAACAACCCCGGACAGTTTAAGTTTGAGTATTGATATTAGAATCTCACTATTTGGTAGCAATGACTTAAAATACTTAAGACGAAGATTTATATCTTGAAATTAACTTTCTAATAGATTATGAAGAATGATTTTAATTAGATTGACCCTCTCATATTCCTGTGAAATATTTTGATATTCGCCGTATGTTCATTTCCAAGTGATTGTTGTGTAGTTGCCTTCTTCTTTTAGTTTCTTCATAAAGTCCACCAGCATCTATACCAAAACGAAAAGAGACCACATGAGTTCTAGAAATGGTAATGTGATGTGGTATTGTGTTAAGACTACTCTACATTTGCTGCTAAGCACCAAATTAATTTTAGGATTTTGGAATGTGTAAGAGCTATTAGCGAGGTCAGATCATTGCCAATACAAATACTCAAAAATATATGAATGAAATATTTATATGCTTTCCCAAAATTGCTTGCATCTGTATGAAGTAATTTTTAAGATGACAATGAATTTTTATATCAACAAGATTTAGTTCCATGTTATATTTCCTCTGTATGTAAATAATACCTTCGAAACAATTACATTTTACTTCTAGAATGGCTTGGGAGAATGTCAAACCTTTACTCAACTAATTATTTCTATTAGACTAAAGAAATTTCTTATAAAGAAACGACAAAGCCTCCAATAAATCAAATGAAACAATGATTCAATTATGGAATCGCATTATAACAGCTGAGGATAAAATCATTGGCGAATTTCATTTAGTAGCATTGAAAGGTCGTAATTAATGATAAAGGTTATTCAGTTAAGCATTCTGAACTGTAAGTGAGAATTTTTGTTTATGTCATTTTATATATACTTCTTTTTATCCTTCATTACAGCTTCGTGATTAGGATTATTAGAATTAAATTCCTAGTTAAATTAACTTGAAAATGACATATAATTTATATCATTTCTTTTTTTAATTTTTATTATGAACCTTCAAAGTTTCACTTATTCCCAAAGATGTCCACAATTTTGGAACTACTGTTGTTATTCAGTGACTGTTGGTTTTTTCCATACATCATAATGCATATAATTAAAGACTTTTATGTAAAATAAATATGATGAAAAATGAACTTTATTAGAAATTGAATTAGAATTTTTTAATATTTGAAGTTTATTATTTAAGGTTATAAATTATTTCTTAATTAATGTTGATTCTGAGACAAAATAGCCAATGAATTATGTCAATGAGTGCTTCATTAATTGTTAAATTGATTTCAAAGTCTGTGTTCTTGATTGTGAATTATCTGTCTATTCATGATGGTGTTCTGGTCTTGGGATAAAGTGTCTTTCTCATGATTTGTGCGTTCCTGGTTCGGGTATTGTTGAACGTTTCTATCTGCAAAGCTTATGACAAAATATTTTTAAGAAAAGGTTTTACAAACGAGTGTGTGAGTTTCATCTTTCTTGAATCAAGAAGTCAGACTTCTGCCCTTGGGTGCTTAGGGAACTTTACCCTCAGAAGATCCTGCACCAACTCGTTACATAAATCTCTGCACTCTTAAATTGCTGACTTCATCAGCATTCCTGTATTTGACCAGTGGCATAAGTAACAGCAACAACGCCTGTTTACTGATTAATGAAAATGGCGATTTCAAGCAATTAGATTGATTCATTTTAAGGTTTAAATATAAACATGTAATTACTTGTGCAACATATCGTTGTATAAAACAACAGTTAAGAATAATTTACAATCGTTTCATTATTGAAGCATATGAAAATTCAAAGGATAACTTCTTAAGAACCAAAAATACTCAACAGCAGTATAGCCTCACTTACTATATTTATATATACATTTTTAAATTGTATATAAACATTTGTTTAATACTAGCTATTATTCGCTACTTCGTTTGCTGGGAGAATTTGATTTATGTATATGAGAATGACGGTCTGATCAGCAATTAGCAGTGGCTGTCTAAAATCATCTGCGAGCAAAACGACAAATCCGCCCATCACCGCCTGGTTGCCTCGGATGTCTTACTGGCTGTGGTTTAACGCCTATATACTATCTCGACTCATATTACTAGCTTGCACTGGTAAAAAAGGATTCCCTGGCCGCTGCTTTTGGTATGTTAATGATTAGGTCTTTGTAAGTGCCCAATTTTCTGATAAAGCGTCTTTGTTTTTATCACATAGCTGGAGGGGTTTTGACAGTCCGCAGATGCTCACTAAATGTGTAAACCGATCTTCTAGCTACTTTCATAGCCAGAGTTTTATTACTTCTCTTCGAAAGATTAGATTTGCGTTTTCTGGGCATTCCAAAAACCTATCAAGTAATGACAAATTAAAAAAAATCAAACTAACCTAAAACGATACATTTAAAAGTATAAGCATATACGAAAAATATATAACTAACATAAATACAATTTAATAAAAAAAACACACAACTAAAGTAAAAACAATTTATTTACATTGTATACCCGAAGTAAAACAAAACAGCCAATCAAGTCCGCGTTTCTATAAAATTATCAAGTATATTTTATTTATCAATCCAGACTGAGATAGCTACAACAGTACTACACATAATTTTTAAACATTTAATTTAAATGAAAACACAGTTGTCAACAATCACGCCTGAACTTTCAACGCTGGTTGGTGTAACGCAAATACTTCACTTTCCTATGCCAGTTGGGGTAACGTAGATTAGAAATCTTTTATTTCCTTTATTCTGTTTTATTTAAATTTAAAAGTACTTCAAAATGAATAAGAAAAATTGATTAATTAACAGTATTTAATTTTAAATACATCATACACAAGGAAAATAAACAGAATCATTTGAAATAATCGGTCGAAATCATGCTAAGCCTAATCTGATTACTGTTTGGGGGAAAAACCTGGTGCCTTATTGATCTTTGGCTGGATTTGGCCTCAGCCTTTTAGAACGAAAGTTAGTTTTTAGTTAATAAAAAATTAACCATTCAATGAACGGGAATAAAAAGTAGCCTATTTCTATTTCTGACTATAATCTCTATTTGCTCTAAATTTCATGTTTGAGTAATAAACATCCACCCATCCATTGAAACTTT